>CM028130.1:447512500-447595000 GCA_016271365.2 Neoceratodus forsteri | reverse complement strand
GTCGGACCGCTTGAAGCTCAAGCAGGTTGATGTGGCATAGACACTCCTGAGGGGACCAGAGGCAATCGCTCTGAGCTCCCCAGATGGGCACCCAACCCATCAGAGGCGGTCGTCAGAGTGACCATTAGCTCTGGGCGGAGAGCGGGATACCCTCCTGCAGATGAGCTGGAACGAGCCACCACTGGAGGCTGTTCCACATCTCCTGGGTCACTGTCACTGGCTGGTCCAGAGGACCGGAGCACTGTGACCACTGGCAAGCCAGCCGCCACTGCAGGGGACGCATGTGCCAGCAGGCCCAATGGACCACACTGGTGCAGGCCGCCATGAGGCCCAGGAGGCGTAGGAAGTTCCGGGCAGGGCACAACTGCCCAACCAGAAATTACTGGGCAAAGGAGGAAAGGACCGCAGCCCTGTCTGCCGGGAGCCATGCTATGGCTCGAAGAGAGTTGAGCTCTGCCTCGATGAATTGAATCACCTGCACTGGCACGAGTTCAGATTTGGCCTCGTTGAGAGAGGCCAACTGAGAAACAGACCTGGAGGCAGATCCTGGACCGCGCCACCTCCAACTTGGGAGGCTGCAATCAGCCAGTCGTCCAGGTAAGGGTACACCGGACCCTTGGTGCCGTAGAAATGCTATCACCACTGCCATGCATTTGGTGAAGACCCTGGCAGCTGAAGAGAGGCCGAAGGGTATGGTCAGGGGAACTTGTAAAGGATCCATCTGCCCTGAGGCGGAGGAATAGCCTAGTGAGACGGACAGACTGGGACATGAAAGAGCGTGTCCTGGAGATCCAGAGAACAGAACCACACGCCTGGTTCCAAGGATGGAATGATCTGAGCCAGGTGACCATCCTGAAGGTAAGAGACCTTAGGAACTTGTTCAGGTCGTGTGGGTCTAGAATGGGCGCCAGCACCCTGTCCGTTTTGGACCAGGAAGTACCTGGACACAAACCCTGGATCTGGTGGAGGATCTGCCGCCTCCCTGATCACCTCCTTCTGGAGGAGCAGGGCAATGTCAGCTCAACAAGCCAACAGAGGCTGCCGAACCCATAGCCCCCGTGGGGAGACAGCTCGCTAGGATGGGGACTGCTCGAATTCCAGAGGCAGACCCCTGCCTACCACTTCCAACACCCAGCAGTCCGTGGTGATATCGGACCAGGCAGAAAGAAAGTGGCGGAGCCGTCCCCACACGGGGGGAACCCGGGGAGGAGTGGCGAGGTTGGAGGAGACACCCTCAACCAGTCACTGGGCAGACTTGGAGGAAGGGCCGGCCGAGGCCGCCTGAGACCTTACCTTCCTGGCTTCCTGTGGGAGGAAGTAGCAGGCTTGGCTTTGGGGTGCCAAGTGCAAGCCTGCTGGCCCTGATCTGGTGTTGCTGGGTCGAAAGTGTTGCAGGGCTGAGGGACAAAGGGCTTACGCTGCTGCTGGTGGCCTTTGTCCTTCTGGGCAGGCGTGACAGAGTCCAAGGTGGCATTGGACTTGATCCATTGCAAATGACCCTCCACCCGGGACCAAACAAGTCTGTACTCAAGAGGAGCGTCTGCCAGCTTGTGCTGGGTATCCGCCGTAAAGGTGGCGATCCGCAGCCAAGCTCTGCAGCGCATAGCCACTGCAGCGCTTACTGCGGGCACATGAGTCAGCGATGTCCAAGGAAGTTTGGAGCTGCTGTTTGGCCACCGCCCTTCCCTGATCCTGCTCCTGCTTGACCATCACTTGAAGGTCAGCTGGGAGATGAGAAATCACCTCATCTAGGGAGTCCAAAGGGCATGTGAAAAGTGTGCCATCAGGGACGGCCGAGCTGGCCTGATGAAGGCCTAGGAAGCAGCACAGACTTTACATCCGTAGTAGTCCAATTTCTTGGACTCCTATACAGTTACTTGTCCACATTCAGAGCGTTTCTGGAATGCGACAGCTGTCTGTCGCTAACCCCTCCGCAGAGGGTGCTCCGAGCAACCGGAGAGTGAAGCGGTGGGAACAGCATACTCGAGCCATCCTGGCGAAGGTGCTGGACAAGCTGGCCTCTGCCACAGCTCAGGGCCAGGCCAACAATGGCTTTGGCCACGGGAAGGCCTCCATAGGGAATCCCCTCGGTCCAGCATCTCCGTGAGGGGATACTTGGCCCGTTTTGAAACTGGTTCGAGCTTCCTCCCAGTGGACTCTGAAATGAGTCGAAACATTCCAAGGAACGAGGATGGGCTCTCGTCCAGCGACTGACCCCCAGCGGACTCCAGGTCAAACAGCCTGGAGAACAAGGATGAGTCGTCGTCAGACTCAGGAGTCTGCAAACAGCTGCCGAGCGCCTGAGCCACCCTCCACCTGGCGAGGTCGATCGGGAGTGAGAGTGACCGACAACCGATGGGGCAAGCCTGACCTGACTGAGAATCCTTGGTCTGGGCCCAGGTTTTAGGTTGTGGAGGCAGGGGTTCCACTACAATGGGTGGCGCAGCCGGTTTCAACCGAACACCCAGTGCCGGCCGGCTCCTTGACTACCGAGGGGTTGTTTCAGCAGCAGGTGCGGCCACTTAATGGCGAAGGTGGCCAGTCTGCTTATTCCCGGACAATAAGAGCTGCTGCCAATTAGATCCTCGAGCGCCGACTCAACTTGCGCATGAGCCCATCCTCCAAAGAGACAACGAGGATGAGTGGTGCCACCGCTTTCCATGGTGCCTAGACATGAGCGAGGATCAGCTGGACCTGGAAGAGGTCCAAGACCTTCTGGGGTTCTGAGGGTGGGTCAGAGAGGGCGGGGAAAGCTGCTCCTCCCTCGGTTCAGGGACCTTAACTGGGGACTCTGGCACAGGAGGCACAGGCAAGTCCTCGGTTTCCAGCGGGGAACCAGTGAAGAAGGTTGTCTGCTTCTCCAGCCGACAGACCATCCAACTGTTCGAGAAAAATCGACCATGTAATGAGTCGTCTCGACTGGCTGACCCAATAGGGACACCGTAAATCCAGCGAGGAACCTTAGCCGCAACCTCGACCAAAGTAGAGTGTCGACTATCCAGGGAAGGGGACCTCTCCCGCTCCCACGAACGTCAACGGTGGGACTTACCTTTGGAGTCCTTTTTGGACAGAGGAATGTCCCAAAGGCCCTTCTCCCTTGGTGGAGAGGGATTAGAAAAGCTCCTTAAAAGAAGCTGTGTAGGAGGAGCCCAAGGAGAGCGAGATAAATGCCGCGACCAAGGATGATGAAGATGCGGCCTGAGCCGCCTCCTCCTCCGAGGGTGATCTGTTCCAGCTGTTCAGCCGAGCCCACAACCAGCGGACCTGCCCAGCGGGCCTCCTCGACTTCGACTGGAAGATGGCGTTCTCGGGGCACCCAAGGTTGTAATCTGTGGCCTGAGTACTCAAGACCGCAGCAGAAAAAGGACTTGCACAAGTCACAGGCTCAACGTGGGCCAAGCCCCAGGCAGAAATGCACGGAGTGCGGATCGGTCCGGGACATCATCTGCCCACAGGCCATAGCGCAAATCCAGGAGTCTATTTGTTCATTGGAGCCATGAGGAAGATAAAGACTGAAGTCTTGTAAACTTTAAAATTAGTTTGAGTTAACCGAAGAGTTTGGATCCAGGCCAAAAGCAGGGCGCTAAGGAGGGAACCTGGGCTTCAAGCGGTAAGAAGATCTGCCGTCTTGGGGCGAACAAAGAGTTTTACCAGGTGGGTGGGAGGAGCCAGCTTGAAGACCTTCCGGCAAGATTTAAAGCGGCAAGGAACCTGCCAGTAAGTGTGGATTGAACATATCCACGTCCCTAGAATTACATTTTTATCACTTTTTTTAGATTCCTTAGACACTTCTGGTACACCAAGCTGTTAAATTCTGTGTATACTGACATCGGTACATATCACGCTACATTGTCTTACTTCCTTGGTGGTCCTTGACTAGAGTTTTTTGTTTGACACTAATACTGTCAATTTATATTTAAATCATCATTTATAAAGTCCTGTTACTATACTAGAGGTTTTTGAAATTATAGGGCATAATATCTAGCTGGAGAGTACAGCTGGGTGTTGGGGCCAGCTAAGTTTTACACATCATACAGTGTGCACTGATGTTTTTAAGACAACTTTACTGGTGATTTCTTGTCTATAATGCATGCATTGAAACTTCTTGGAGTCCTAAGACATTCCTAGTATGTCTTTAATCTAGGTGGGGATTGCTTTTCAGTAATCACATCCTTATACACCGACACTCAGCTTGATTTAAGAGTCATCTGCTCCAGCAGTGTTATCTTATGGCAAATTTTATATGCAGTAGGATTCTTTGCGTTTTGCACCAAGCACCTTTGGGAACCTCCTGGCTGAAGGTAATATGGTACTGTTAAACTTCTGACATCTGCATTTTTTAAATGATTATTTTAAACCAATGGGGATTTTTTCTGCATAATCTAGCTGTTAAAAGTACTGTTTTTTCTACACAACAGCCATTAGGGTTCTGAAGGACTGGTTGGTCCGAAAGTTAGAGCACTCTGTTCTTGTTGTTACATCTATGCTGGTCCATTAAAAGGCTATCAAATCATTTGCTTCTGGATCTGTTCTTGCAAGGACCAATACAGCACATACTGAATCTAGATTTCACAGAATCTGAAAAAAATTGATAAGTTTATTGAATCACAATACACATGTTATCAATGGGGATTTTGGTTTCTTTTACAAATTCATTTTTCCTGACCATGGATATACTAAAACAAAAATTTCTCAACAAAATGTTTTTAAATAAAGAGGTTAACTCGCAGCAGCAGCAGAAGCATGTTGGAACTAAAAGCTTAGTGGCGTGAATGTAGGGGCACCAGTATTTAAGAATGACTTTGGTAGAGGATTAATTGTGACTGGGGGTGAGGGAGGGAGTCTTGATATTTGTAGCACAATGGTTTTCTGAAACTTCAACCTTCAATGGGTTAGACTCAAGCAGCCATCTGTACAGTATATCAGTAAGCCATATCTAGTGTGGTATGGGTAAAACCAGATCACCAGACCAGGACCAGTGCTGTAAAATCTGCACTAGGCACAGCTTATAAATATTGCTGATCCAGTGGATCAAATAAATACGTGCAAATAAATATTCTGCTTCGCCTTGTGCTTCAACCCACCCCAGGAGTTATGTTGTTACATAACACACACCTATAGTGCCTTATTGCTTAAATATGCCCTTTCTCAGTGTACTACACTTTGATTCAGTTAGTGTATGCAACAACCTTCATATATGAACACTCTGGGCTTCTCTTGACTCCTGATGTCTATTTGCTTTAGCTATTGTATATTATTTGAACTGCTTTCGTCTTCTTGATGTGGTGCCTCTGTGCCTAAACTATGTCATCTGTTTATCTACTGCTACCCATGTATCTCCAGTGAATGACTTAATAACAGTCTGCTCACCGACCCACTGTTTTGGACTTGTTAACTGTGCTGTCTTTATATCAGTTTTGACAAAGTGCCTTTGTAAATGAGTCTCTGACTCAAAGGTTTGTAAATCTACTATTTTTAAATAAATGTTTATGTTTAAGCCCATTAAACACCCTTATCTAGTTAATGCATTCAGTCGTAGTGGCTGTCAGAGCTTTTTTTCCTACTTGCTATTTATGCTCCTCCCCCCCCACCCCACCCCAACTCCACTACCTAGGAGTCACTACAGTCTGACCCAGCCTACTCTTACCTGCATCAGCGTATTCCCTCCATGTAGCCTCCGACTGCCCCTTGGCGGGGACAGGGATGGGGCACCTACACCCCTGAACTATATCTATTTCATCAGGGCACCAGACTGGCACAGGCAGGCGGGTTGTGGGGTCTGCGTTAGCGTGCTCAGTCTTCCATGAGCCTAGAGGGCAATTTTTCCGGTGTTGTTCTGTTGGCGTGCATCCCCAACGTCAAGGCCTTCTCCTGCCAACATCCGCCGTACTCTTATCCCACACATTGAGAGACAGGGAACTTGCTGCGCCCCTGGCCTCTGCCAGAAGGCAGTCAAGCTCAGACCCTCGAGTCCCCCTCTCTCCCAGGAGAGAACAGCTGTCCTCCAGACACTCAATCCCTCCCTTCCGACCCCCAGCAGTCGGTCTGGGCTCGTTCCCGAACCCAGGTCACCAGCGTAGTGTGAGGTGTGGCATCCAGCACCTCGACCCTCAGCACCACCGGGCCAGCCTGAAGTGTGCCTTTCTGAAGGGGTAATGACTAGGTGCTTGTAGGATAGCTAAGGGAAGAGAGCTCCAGTACAGAAGGGGGCAGCATGGGAGAAGGCATGGGTACCCTTAGTTTAGCACCCAGTGATATGAAAGGGAGTTTGGTCCACAGATCTGACACCACGCGTGGAGGTTCGCTGGTACAGCATAGAGGATAGGGATGCAGGGGTGTTAGATCTGATGGTGTTGTCCGTCATGGAGCCAAGTGAGAGAAGGCTATGGGCAGTTTGTGGAGGGCCATTTTAGTTCCATATAGAGCTAGCAGTGGTGCTTATGACGAGAAGAGGCAGAAACATACCAGCAGATGATGTATGTTGTGTCCCTCCTGTGAAGGGAAGCTTTGGATGCGCCTATATAGGTGACAGCACAGTAGACAAGGACCTCTAGTAATGTCCAACCTAGCAGAGGGTGTAAAGGCATGGCTAGTTTTATAGGAGATCCCTTATTTGGCATTGACAGATTTGCAGCTGGTAGAGATGCATTTGTCGAAATCCAGGGATCCATCAAGTACTACATCAAGGTATTTGAACAAACTTACTGTTTCTAACAGGGAGCCACTTTCACCATAGATTTGCAGCTGGTTTGATTAGCACAGAGCTTGGCAGCAGAGTCAAGAGCATGGCGAGTTTTGCCAACATTTAGGATAAGCTTATTTTTGGAGAGAATGCTGGATGTTCAAGAAATCAGAGAAGAGGGAGAGAGACTGATATCTGATATTTCTGGAGCTAGTATACAGAACCAGGTCATTTCGCATAAAGCAGACGGGAGCACTGAGGGGTGTTTTGAAAGATACTGTTGATGAAAATGAACAGGAGCGGACCAAGAATGGACCCGAGGAACCCCTATATTTATGGTAGTGGGACTAGATATAGCGGAGTTAAATTTTACGACCGGTTGCCTGTCAGACAGGTAGCTATTAAACCAGTCCACAACTTGTGGTGAGAAGCCCAAGGACAGCAGGCTGGCAAGAAGAAGGAGGTGATTAACCAGATCAAAGCGCTTTAGATAAATCTATGAAGACTACACCTGTGAAAGTTATCATCCATGGCAGTGAAGATGTCATTAGTGAACTTTAAAACGGCAGGGGCAGTAGTATGCCCTTTTCCGAAACACATGCTGGCTGTCTGATAGGAGATTGTTATCAAGGAGAAAGGACAGTCTGTGTGGCAACCAGTTTCTCTAAGATTTTGCTCAGAACAGAGAGTATGGCTATAGGTCAGTAGTTAGAAATATCTTTAGGATGCCCTTTTTTGAAAACCAGGGTAATTCTGGCATTTTTCCAAATGCTAGGGACAGAACTATGGCATAGAGATAGATTAAAGATTTTTGCCAAGGGGGTTGCAATCAAGGGAGAGGCAAGTTTCAACAGCCTGGGCTCTAGGCCATCTAAGCCAACACTAGCACTGTCAAAGATGGTATTTAACAGTTTGAGAAAGTACAGTTACGCAAGAACTTACCATAACAGTAGATCTTCGAGAGGCGCTCTTGCAGCAGGTATTCACCTATAGGGCTGACCCGCAAGGTGTCAGGACCCAACAGAAAAATGTCTAGCTAGCAGTCTCTGGCAGGGGACCATCCCCACGTCAGGTGACCAACGTCAGTATAAAGAGGCGGTCCCCCACGCCCGCCTTACAGTTCTTTCCCAAGGGCCAAAAGAGGCAAGACGAAAGAGACTAGGATATTTCCCCCCATGGAAATGGAGCCAAAGAAGCTTATGGGGAATCGAGGACGGGAAGGCAATACCTACTACTGCAAAAGCCTCTCTTGAAGATCTACTTTTACGGTATGTTCTTATGTAACTGTACAATCTTACTTCAAGAGGGCTCTTGCAGTAGGTATTCACATATAGCACGGAGTCCCAAGCAGTCTGGAAAAAGGAAAAGCACTCGTGAGGAGGAAAACTATCCATAGCATGGAATCTCCATCTGAACGGGTCTTATGAAAGAAAACCTTGAAGCACAGCCAGCTTAAAGCCTGCTCTACGGCGAGAGGCAATGTCAAAACTGCAGAGTTTCGTAAAGGTATGGACAGAAGTCCAAATTGCAACTGCACAGATGTCTGCCGCTGACACATTCTTAAAACAAGCCACAGAGGCAGCTACTCCTCTGGTGGAGTGACCTCTGACTTGACCCGGCAGGGTCTTCTTGTACTTGTCATAACAGAATGTGATACAATGAGCCAACCATTTTGATAGGCACTGCCTAGAAACCGCATGGTCTTCTCTTTTGTGAGCAAATAGACAAAATGCTGATCGGTTTTCCGGGAGATCCTTAGTTCTAGTGGTGTAGCATCAGTATTCTGTGAATATCCAAAGTATGCAAGAGGTACTCCCCCTTGATTGGAGTGTGGTGTAAAGAAAGCGGGTAGCTCAATGCATTGATTCAGCGTGGATTCAGCCACCACCTTAGGGATAAACTTAGGGTTGGTGCGTAGAACCACACGTTCCTTGTGGAAAATCAAGTAATGGATTTTGCACAACAAGGCCTGAAGCTCGGAAATGCATCGAGCAGAATCACTGGCCACAAGGAAAAGTGTCTTCCAAGAAAGGAACTTTAAATCTGCTGTAGCTGCTGGCTCAAAGGGAGGCAGGGTAAGCTTCTCCAGCATGAAATTCAAGTCCCAAAGGGGGGGGGGGCAGGAATGCGTACAGGGGGTCTCAAATGAAGAACCCCTCTGAGGAAGGTCTTTGAGACTTCCAATTGAGCAAAAGTCCTGTCCCCAAAGGGAATATGGAAGGCTGAAATCGCTGCCATGTGGACCTTTGCTGAGGAATGGCTGAGACCTAGATCAAATAGATGGCGCAGGCAGTCCAGAACTCTACTGTCTGGGCAAAAGAAAGGTTTGAAGTCCTTTAACGTGGCCCAAATTGAAAACAGTTTCCACTTCATGGTGTGGAGTAAACCTGGTGGAAGGCTTTCTGGCCTCTACCAAGATGTTAGCTAAGCGGAGAAAGTCCAAAGTGGGCTTTTCACGACTGCAGAAGCCACGCATGCAAATGAAGGGATCTGAGACCAGGATGAACAAGGGTCCCTAATCTTGGGTCAATAACTGCTGTGACAGAGGAAGAGGAAGTGGAGGTTCCTCTGAAAACTGTTGCAGAAGAGAACCAAACTTGCCTAGGCCAGAAGGAGTGATGAGAATGGTTACGTGGACCCTCTGATCAGAGTTTGTTCAGGACTCTCAGAATTAAAGGAATAGGAGGAAGACAGACAAATCTGTCCCTCCAAGCGACAGACAGGCGTCCCGCCAAAAAATGTCTCGCCCTGGAGTGAGCAGAACGCGGGAAGTTTTGCATTTTGGGGAGATGCAAAGAGGTCTGTGTGAGGCATCCCCAATGTATAAAGATGTCATCTATGACCTCTTGATCCAGTTCCCATTCGTGGAACCTGGCTGAGGACTGACAGAGTTGGTCTGCCAGCATGTTTTCCACTCCCAGAACGTGAATGGCAGTCAAGTGAAGGTGGTGCTGGGTTGCCCAGATCATACCCTCATCACTTCCTGGCACAGAAGGTAGGAATGTGTTCTTCCCTGCTTGCTGAGATACCAGACTATGCATGTCTGTATGAGATGACGGGAAGGATGAAGGAGCGCAGAGCCTGAAGGGCATAAAAGAACTGATCTCAGAGAACAGTTATGTGCAGATTTTGTTTGGACTGGGACCAGCTGCCCCGAGTCCTGCGAGACCGGAGATGAGCTCCCCAGCCTTCGCCTGACGCATCTGTCGTCAACGTCTGGGAGGGGGGTTCGATGTTGAAGTGAACTCCCTGGCATAGGTGCTCTTGCACCATCCACCATTCTAAGTCCCTGATCATGGGATCGGAAACTAGTACCTCTTGGTCTAGATCGCCAGAGGTTTGGTCTCATTGACACCGAAGCGTCCACTGTGAGATCCTTATATGGAGCCGAGCGCATGGGACTGTCAGAATGGAAGCCACCATCAGCCCGAGGAGGCAAAGGACTGACCTGGCTCTGACCCTTTTACAACTGGATAGGAGATTAGATTCAGTCTGAAGGGTGTCCACCTGTCCAGAGGCAAAAGAGCTTTGCTGATGGTTGTGTCCAGAATCTCCCTATAAACTGGAGGCTTGACAAGGGACCAAATGGGACTTTGCCTGGTTGATGGTGATACCCAGGTTAGTGAAAACCTGCAGAGTAGGGACAGAGTGCAGACATTCCCTCGTTGGATGGGGCCGCAGAGTCAATCGTCCAGTTACGGGAATAGCTGAACTCCCAGTGCATGGGTGGGCGCTACCATAGACAGGCATTGGTAAATACTCGGGGGCAGAAGAAATACCAAATGTGAGAGTCTTGAATTGGTAGTGGTCTCACTGAAAGCAAAAATGGAGGAATCTGCAAGGGGAAGGGCATATGGGGATATGCAAGTTGGCATCCTGTATGTCCAAAGTGCACAGCCACTGTCCCTGCTGAAGAAGTGGCACAAGGCTCTGCAAAGAAAACATTCGGAAGCATTTGTACTCCATGAACATGTTCAGGGAACTGAGGTCTAAAATAGGCCTTATGTCTCCAGTCTTTGGAACTAGGAAGAAATGGGAATAGCAACCCATCCCCCAAAGGTGGTTGGGGACTGGTTCTATTGCCACCTTCGAGAGAAGGGAGATGATTTCCTCTAGTACCAGAGAAAAATGCTGTGGGGAGTAAGACAACTGGGGGGGTCTTCGGGGTGGTTTCTGTAGAAACTATTGAGTGTCCTGCTGATATCAACTGGAGCACCCAAGCATCTGACGTTATCCTCTCCCAGCCTGGCAGATGGGAGGAGAATCTCCCCCCTACCGGTTCCTCTGGAGCTTCCAGAAGCAGTGGGAGGGGTGAGGAGTCAGGAGGTCTGGGGCAGCGCAGCAGCCGAGGCTCTCGAGCCTTTTTTGGTAGGGGGAGTCTTGGTTGCTGGAGGGGCACCCAGCTTGTTGGCCCGTTTGCCCTGTGGTTTTGGTTTCTGTCAGTTCCATCTAGGATAGAGATGTCACTGCCCTGAGGGAATCTGTACATACAGTCGACAGACTTATGTGCAGTGCCCATCTCCTGCAAGTCGGTAATGATGTCTTGACATCACCAGCGAACAACACCCGAACGCTGAAGGAGCATCCTGGATAGCGGATTGCACTTGAGGACCAAACCTGACACACAGACCAGGCATGGCCAAAGGCCTAAGGCAAAGCCGAGCTCCATCCAGCTGTGTCCACTGCATCGCGAGTGTCATGAAGCATGTGCACGAGCAGAAAGACAAGATCTGCCACTTCCTGCTTAGTCTGGGACTCAGGAAGGCAGTCTAATCTGGATTCCACCTGACTAAGGATGGTCTTCTGGTAATCCCCCATATGTGCCACATAATTCAGGGCCTTAATACCCAGGGTAGAAGAGGAATAGATCTTCCCATATTGGTCCAGAAGCCAGGATTCCTTATCAGGCGGAGACAAGCCAAGGTGTTTTGCATTTGCTAAGCGGCCGTGGCGGCAGTAATGACAACGAATCCACCTCGGGGTATAGGTTCAAGAAATCTACTCCCTCGGGAGCCAGATATAGCCAGTCTGCCCTCCTCGGAAGGGGGTCAATGCGAAGGTTCTTTCCAAATAGTGGAAACAAGGTCCACGTGAGGCTCCTATCAGAGTGGAATCAATGTGGAGCAGTCTCTGGCAGATCCAAGTGGGCAGCGAGCTTTTACGCAGTGGATCTGGCTCAATAATGCCACTGATGGACTTCCTGGATTTTCCTCAGTAACTCCAGGAAAGAGGGATCCAGAGGAGACTTTGGATGGGTCCTTGGCCTGGGGCGGTGCGGAGTACGTGGCTCGTCATCTGGATCAGAGCATCCCTCTGAGTCAGAGTCAGACATCTCTGAAGATGAGGAAGACTCCTCCCTATGTGGGGGAGGGACAGCCTCTTTGGAGAGTTCCCTGGGGTGCATGTCCTCCCCACCCCGGCGCTAGAGGGCTCTCCTCTGGTGTCGGGTAAGGGGAAGGAGTCTCCAGTGGCCGACGTAGGGGATCCTGTAAAGAGTCCGGTGTCAGTAGATGACCCTCTACCTCCCTGGTGAGTTAAGCCTTGGCCTCAGCCCACCAGGAGGCCAGAGCCTCCTTCAAATCCGCCAGCTGTGGGGGCGTGGGCGGTGGAGGAGGAGGGAGATATGGATACTATGGATATCCGTAAAAAGAGTATCCATAACCAGACGGTGGGAAGCCTGGCATCAGGTATTAAGGCGCTGGGTACTGCGGCGGCACTGGGTATTGAGGTATCGGATACCTGGGAGCCAGGGGCTCTAGAGGAACAGAGGGACCTGGCAGAGGCCCAGCTGGTGGGCCAGGCAAAGGAAAACACTCGCAGGAGTCTGGCCCAGCATGTGGCGCCTTCCGGTAAGGGGACGGTGTCGGGTAGGCCGCCATCGGGGCCGGCGTCTGAGGGTCCAGCATCAGAGTGTTTGGTCCCGGAGACCCCCTCCCGACGGCAGCTTATCCAGGTCCACTGTGACGACCAGGGAAGGAGGATTAGAGTCCCCAGGGGTCAGCAGAGGAGATGCAGGGACCTCAGAGGGCAATGCAATGCGCTGCAGGGAACCTGGAGTGTCTGATCAATCGAGGGGGTCTGGCGCTGGCTGCTTGGCCAGGTGGGCGTCGGTAGGGTAGACATCCGGCTTATCAGCCGGATCCGGGCAGGTGTCCAAGGAGCCAACGTCAGAGTTATCTGATCCCTTGTCCAAGGAAGGTTACACTGGAGATGCAGCCTTGTCAGGCGAAAGTTGGACCGTGTGCCCTCCCGAAGGAGCAGGCGTCTTAGTTTTGTCCGGGCGGACGCTGGTGGCACTGACGTCCAACTTAGCGGACCTGCTCAAACCTGAGGAAGGCGTGTGGAAGCGGCCCTCCCGGGAGTGGAGGCCTCTTTTCCCCCCCGGAGGCTCCCGAAGGGCCTGAGCGAGAGCCAGGCAGGAGGGGTGACACCTTCTTGGACACCACCAAGACGGTCGTTGGGAAGCCGTCCCCCAGAGGGGACGTTACCTTCAATGCCGTGACTCCAGCCGGAGCTACGGAAGCGGATTCCTGCTCCCGATGCGTCTCCTTATCCAGTTTCTACTTATGACCTTCGGGGGACGTGGACACCTGCCTCAACTTCTTTAGCTCCTTCTCCATGGATGCCAATTTTTTTTTTTTTCCTCTCTCCAGAATATGGGCATCCAGGTACTACTGCCTTCTTTTCTGGGTAGCGGAGTTAAATTGTTGGCGGTGTTGGCACTTCTCCATGGGGTGGTCTGGGCCCAGACAGAAGAGGCACAGGAATGGCAGGTCCTTGTGTGGCAGTTGAGAAACCTCACGATTACGCACTTATGTTTATCGCGATTCGGACGACGTACACGATGAATCGAACAAATAGTTGAAAAAGAAAGAACGAGCTCAAAAGTCCAAAAACTAGAACAATGAGCGACTGACGAGTGTTGATCTCTACCACAAGGAACTTTCACAAACCTACAGGCTGTGGGCAGAACTGGAAGGTGGGTGTGGGGGACTGCCCTTTATACAGGCGACTCATGACTAGGTCACCTGGCGTGGGGTGGTCCCCTGCCAGAGACTTCTAGCTAGAAATTTCTGCGTGGGTTCCTGACACCTGGCGGGTCAGTCCTATATTAATACCTACTGCAAGAGCCCTCTCGAAGTAAGATCATCAGATCTTGTTAAAGTTTTGAAATGGAAGGGTGGGTAGGCCAAAGCAGTGTTTTTTTTTGCGTGAGGAGTGGTGTCCTGACCGGTTGGGAAGGAGGAAGTGTATTTTGACAGATTTGAGAAATGAAAGTTGAAAGAGTTTGTGGCTGTGGTAGGATTATTGCAGTGGGTACCACTTATAACCATATCATTTGCAGCCTGGTGGTGATTTGTACCAAGAAAGGTTTTTGTGTGTGCCCAGAATTTCCTGGAGTCACCCGTCAATAACCCTTTGCAGTAGGAGCTTTTAGCAATACAAATATTTCTTTTGCAAGCTTTTCTACGTGTTCTGTAATCACCGAGATCGGAAGAAAGACCGGAAACCTTAAAGTGCTTCCAGCTTTCATCTCCAGCATGGAGTTGAGCTAGGAGGTCTTTGTGGAGCCACCTAGTAGATGTGCCCCGGTTTCCATGCGTAAGTTGAGGGGGTGTGCCTATCCTGAAGTGCTCTGAATTGTTCCAAAAAGAAGTCTACTGCAGGCTGAGCAGCACAGACTACATAAACGAAGGACCAGTCAACTAAAAAGATGTCATGTAGGAAGTTTGCCTGATCTAGACTGGCAAAGTTACAAAAAGTAATGTACTGGAGGGGGAGGAGAAGGAGTGACTTGGAGCACCAGATACGGTATACTGGGGAGTGGTCACTTATGGCATCATCAGCCAAAGTTCTAGCCACCATGATTCTGTCAATGCGACTTGCCAGTAACCCAATCAATTAGGGTACCGATTTGGAGGAGGACACAATCCTGGTAGGGTCTGTGATGAATTGGTGATAGTCATGTCCTTGCACTGTGGAAAGTAGTGGCTTATTAGTTTTCCCAAGCCAGTTGAGGTTTAGGTCCCCCAAGGATGAGAACTTCATTTTGTCCAGCAGACTGAGTGATGTGCTCAGGAAGTTCCTCAAGGCCAGAGAGCCCACTAGAGGTGGACTGTTGGCGCATACTATATGCAATTTATTTGTAACCAGGAGGAGAAGATGAATGGCTTCACAGAGGAGAGCACAGGGGTAGGGAGGACTGAAGAGGCCGAGGCAAGATTTGAAGGAAATGGCACCACCACCCCTCGTTTGAGGTACGCCTGTCACAGCTAGTGAGATTATAGTTGGGTATAAGCGCATAAGTATGCAATTCTGTATTTAGCAACAAATGCCTTTGTTCAAGCAGGCCAGCTGCTACTGTAGTTCCACAGGCTGTGGATCAGAATTCAAGGTTTGGGTAATAGATCTGTCATCTGGCTAAAGTGCTCCAGTGACAATTAGCCAAATGACAGAGCTCTACTGTTCCCACTCAACTCAAGAAAATTTAATTGTACAATAACAAGCTTCACTGCAGAAGAAGCTACGTAATCAGAAGAAAACTCACCATCATACTTAGAAATGTCTTCATCAGCACCTTCCTTCTTAGCTTTTGAAAGAATCCAACTGAAAGTAACCAAGAGTGTGAAAAGGGCAAGTTAGAAGGTAATCTTAAACCACATAACTTCATTTGGAAGAGACAGCATGCTGAAATTTACACACTCTGGGCCAGGCCATAAAACAAAAAAATACACATTAAGCAGCATCAAAATGGGTTCTATATCACACACCATAAGATACATCTGCAGCAAGAGGCAAAATGTCACTCGTCAACAAGGATCTAATGCTTTTTTTTTTTTTTATTAATAGTTTACACAATTGTTGAAAGATGAGTCATCGTGACCTACTGATCCGACAACAACCCCGCCAAAAACAAATTTTGAATTCTTAAAGGAAGGACTCTTCCTGCAATGTTTAGCCTCCACCAGTAAAACCCTGACTAGGGTTACCACCTGTCCTGATTTTCCCAGGACTGTCTTGATTTGGGCAGCTGTGTCCTGCAAAAAAACATGAAAAATACTAAATGTCCTGACATAGTAGAAAAAATATTTTCTGATTTTCTTCTAAATGTTGCAGAGAACTATAATACCTTACAATGATAGGACACACTAGAAACAACTAAAACACTACAACATATAGTTTTAATTCCGATTATTTAGCGAAAACAAGTCTGATACACTGGTTGAGGTTATATATTGTCCTGCGAAAAATCATGTTTCAGTAAGAAATGTCCCACTTTGGGCTTCCTAAAAGGTGGTAACTAACCCTTACCAGCAGTTTCAGGTATGACTCGAAATATTTTGGTGCCCAGTTCGCTTATCTTTTCGTGGACACTCCAATTATAGGAACTACTCCTCAGTTACCCATAATTCACTTCTCTACCCAGAATCCTGCTATGGAGCTAATGTCATAGTGCAATCTATCTGCACAGAGTGCTGCAGCATGTAACAGGCAACTGTCCATATGCTTGAATCTGCATTGAAAGGAAGTGTGTGGAGGAAAAATGTGGCTAGTATACTCCCTTTCCTAACCAGTCATGTGTAAACATCTTTTGTAGACTCTGCAACTCGATTTTGTCCCACTCCCTTTGCAACACAGTATAGACTGCACTGTGGCATCAGAACTGCAGTGGGATTGTTGGTAGACTAGTGGACTATGTGAGTTCATACACACTGATCAGAGAATTCATAAAAACAGGTTAGTCACCTGTAAAGTACAGTTAAGTAAGAACTTACCGTAACAATAGATCTTCGAGAGGAGCTCTTGCAGCAGGTAATACTATTAGGACTGAAGCAGTTAGGCGTCAGAACCCCACGGAAAACTTGTAGCTAGCAGTCTGTGGCAGGGGACCGCTGCCCGTCTGCTCCGCCCGACATCAGATGAGGTATAAAGGGGTGGTCCCGACGCCATCTCAGTTCTCCCGATGGAGACCCGCTATAGAAAACTGGAGAACAGAGCAGAAAATCCCCACCATGCTCTGGTGACAAAAACACCTAAATTCTATCCTGGGGATGGAGGGTGGAAAAGCCACCTGGCTACAGAGCTCTTCTCGAAGATTTACTGTTACAGTAAGTTACTCGTAACTCACGTGGCAGCTGCTAAATGTCTGCCAAACAGACATTTGCATTTGCAAGAGAAGAGGCCACCGCCTGGTGGGAGTGGCCTCTTTTATGGTGCCCGAAGAGGCTCTGCTGTGATCATAACAGAACGAATACACTGTACTAGCCAACGGGCTAGTGTTTGTTTAGAAATAGTGGCCCCAGCATTCGCTTAGCGAATGAGACGAACTGGTCAGACTGTCTAGAGGAGCGGGTCTTGTGGAGGTAGCACCTCAAAATACGATGAACATCCAAGGTGTGCAACAGTGCTTCACCTTGGTTGGAAAATTCCAGGTAGTAAACTGGAAGGTTGATGTCCTCATTAACGTCAGCAAGGACACCACCTTCGGCATGAAAGTACAGTTACATAAGAACTTACCGTAACAGTAAATCTTAGAGAACAGCTCTTGCAGCAGGTTACACCATTAGACTGAAGCCAGCAGGCACCAGGACCCCACAGAAATTTTCTAGCTAGCAGTATTCAGCGAGGGGACTGCCCCTGGCGTCGATCCCACCCCCGGCAGGCATAGTACATAAGGGGGCGGTCCCCCAGAATCCCCAGTTCTCCTGCCAGAGACTCCCGGCCGCTGGATGACACCAGAAGAGGAGACTGAGGATCCGCCATCAAATGACAACCAGAGTGGTGTTGAGAACACCTGATCCTAGGAGAAGGATATCAGAACAAAAAAAATCTACCTCCAGCAGGGATGGCAAGTACCGGCTGCAAGAGCTGTTCTCGAAGATCTACTGTTACAGTAAGTTCTTACGTAACTGTACTATCTTACTTCCAGAAACAGCTCTTGCAGCAGGTTACACCATTAGGACAGATTCCCAAGCAATCATGGAAATCCCACACCATTGGGAGGAGGGAAGGTAGAAATCTTTAATGAAACCAAAGCCTAGGACAGAAGTCCTTGAAGGACTGCTACACCAAAACCTGCTCTTCGCCGCGATGCAATATCCAGGCTATAATGCCTGGTGAAAGTGTGCACAGAGCTCCAAGTAGCTGCAGCACAGATGGCCGAGGTGGACACATTCTTAAGGGCCACAAAGGAGGTAGCCACCCCCCTTGTGAAATTACCCTTAACCGCACCTGGTAAGGGGTTGTTGAGTAACATCTGGTAACAGAACGTGATACACTGAATGAGCCACCTGGACAGCGACTGTTTAGAAACAGGAGCTCCCATCATCCTGTGGGCAAAGGAGACAAAAAGCTGGTCCGATTTTCGGTGGTGTTTGGTTCTGGTCAGGTAGTATCGGAGACACCTATGCACATCTAGGGTGTGCAACAGGGCCTCTCCTAGATTCTAACAGTTGGGAAAGTACACTGGTAGATCGATGTCTTGATTAAGGGTGAGAGCCGAGACCACCTTAGGCAGAAACTTGGGATTAGTCCGCAGGGATGCCCTGTCTTGGTGTAAAACCAAATAAGGCTCTTTGCACATAAGTGCATGGAGTTCAGAAATTCTTCTGGCCGAAGTAACGACAACTAAAAACAACGTCTTCTCCGGCTGGTTCAAAGGTGGCAGCGTGAGCTGCTCCAGGACAAAGGGTAGATCCCATGGCGGAATTGGATCCTTAACGGAGGTCTAAGGTGGAGAATACCTCTCAGAAAGGCTGGTGCCATGTCCAACTGGGATATGGTGTGTTGGCCTATCGGACAATGATAGGCTGATATGGCACAGAGATGTACTTTGATCGAGGAGTAGGCCAAGCCTGTCTGAAAGAGAGACATGAGGTAGTTCAAGACCGACTTTTCGGGACAGTCTAGAGGTGAAAAACCCCACGCTTGAGCCCACAGGCAAAAACGGCACCATTTCATGGCATAGGTAGTATGAGTGGTCAGTTTTCTCGCAGCCACTAGGACATCAGCTACCTCTTGCAAGACCCCGTGTCACAAAATGGTTATGTCTCTAGGAGCCAAGCGTGCAGGCTCAACAAAAGAAGGTCCGGATGGACCAAGGAGCCCTCCTCCTGAGACAAGTGAGAGCTGATTGGTAGAGGCACTGGAGGTTCCCGAGATAGCTGGTGTAGTAGAGGGAACCAGATCTGCCTGGGCCAAAACGGCGCGATGAGCATCAGCGTCGCTTGCTCTCTGAAGTTTCAGAAGAAACCTCTGGATCAACAGAAAGGGAAAGGCATAGAGGAATCTACCCACCCAGGAGAGGGACAACTCGTCTCACCAGAAAAACACCAGAGCCTGGATCTAACGAGCAAAAAATTGGGCAGTTTTGCATTGGATGGGGACGTGAAAAGGTCCAACTCTGGTGTACCCCATCTGTGAAACAGATCCTCTACTACCTCCTGGAGTAGTTCCACTCGTGGACTCTGGCCTGATAGCGGCTCAGGCCATCTGCGATGACATTGTCCACGCCTGGGACATGAACAGCAATGAGGTTTGCACCGTGTTGCAAAGCCTAATCCCACACCCTCATGGCCTCCCTGCAAAGCGGGTAGGAATGGGTGCCTCCTTGTTTGCTGAGGTAATACATCACCGCAGAACTGTCTGTAACAGAAGAGTACCCGGTGGAATCTCAGACTGGAAGGCCTGCAGGGCGTAAAGAACTGCTCTCATTTCCAGGATATTTATATGGAGATGAGTCTCTTGGGCTGTCCACAGGCCCAGAGACCAGACACAGTCGAGGTGTGCTCCCCATCTGAGCACTGAGGCATCTGTGGAGAGTGTCACAATCGGAGACTGCGCAACAAAGGGGACCCCTGCTTATAAGATTCTTCGAATCTAGCCACAATTGCCAATCATAGATTATGGCCTTCGTGATCGGATTGGGAGCTGCAGATGACCTTGCTTTTGATCCCATTGGACTCATAACATCCACTGGGTTACCCGCATGCGGAGACGAACAAGTGGGACTGTTGCAATGGCTGCAGCCATGTGTCTGAGCAGGCAAAGGACCGATCTGGCAGAAACAGTCTTTGCCGAAATGTCCCTGATGAGGGATCTGATGTGTTTCGCTCTGTACTGGGGAAGAAAAGCTTTCCCTTGGACGGTGTCCAGAACTGCGCCTATGAACTGTAGAGTCTGAGACGGAACCAGACGAGACTTCTCTTGATTGATCAAGATGCCCAGCTTATCAAACAGAGAGAGTATAATGAATGGCGGACAGCAAGGCCTCCCGAGAGGGCACCATGAGAAGCCAGTCGTCCAGGTAGGGGAACACGGAGTGACCTTACCTCCTAAGAGTCGCCGTTACGACCGCCATACACTTTGTGAGTACCAGAGGTGCCGATGACATTCCGAAAGGGAGAGCTCTGAACTGATAATGGCCCTGGAACACGAAGCGCAGAAACTTCCTGTGCACTCGAGTGATGGATATATGCAGGTAGGTGTCCTGCATGTCCAAAGACACTAGAAATGCGCTCTGCCTGAGCATGGGAATTAGACCTGGGAGGGTCACCGTGCGGAAGCGTTTGTACAGGACCAACTTCGTTGAGGTCCAGTATCAGACAGAGATCCCCTGTTTTCTTGGGAACCAGAAAGAAGTGAGAATAATATCCTGCGTCCCTCTGGTTCCGTGGAACATGCTCTATTGCTTCTTTTCCCAGGAGCGCAAGCACCTCCTGCTGTATAAGCAGAGCGTGCTGACCCGAGTAACGAGAAAGCAGGGGAGGCCTTACCAGTGGGTGGTCGAGAAATTCTATGAAATGGCCCTTCTTGACCAACTGGAGAACCCACCGGTCGGTGGTAATCAACTGCCACCTTGACAAGTGGGGAGCGATGCGACCCACAACCTTTTGCGCCCATTGATCCAGAGGAGGGGCTGGGGCTGGGAAGGAGTCACGCTGTGGCAGCACTGGTCCCTGCAGGCTGGGCCGGTTTAGTATAGCGTTGGGCTCTGCCTGGGAGACGGCTTGGGCTTTTCGCTGAAAGGTGCTCCTTTGTTGCTAGCGGAGCGTGGCTGCTGTCTTTGCCGAGTCTGCAACGACTCTGGTTCTTACGAAGGAACCGGGCCTGGGTCTGTACATGGCCTGTACAGACCTGACTGCCTTCCCAGCATCCTAAAGTCTGGTGATCACCTTCTCAGAGGGTTCACCAAAAAGTACTCAGCTGTTGTAGGGGCGTCAAGCATGTTCTTCTATCGTCCGGGTGAAGCCAGTGACATGGCGCCAAGAGTATGCGCTGAGGCAGGCATCGCTAAGCTGCAGCTCTGAAGCGACGAGTCCACAGAAACATATGCGGCTCGTAATACCTGGGTCCCAACATCAGACACTGTGTGGAGGTTTAGGAGCCCGCCTCTGATCGCCATCCGAAGTTTATCGTCCAGGTCCTGGCCCTGTTCCCATAGGGTGTTCTGAAACTGTACCATGTGGATTAGGTAGTTCAAGGACCTGATAGAGCATGTAAGCAGCTGCATACATGAGTCTCCCCAGTGTGTCCAATTGTTTGGATTCCTGGTCCGGTGGCTGTGCGCTCATGTGTTGCGGTCTTTGGGACCAGTCATGTGAGGCCGTAATGACCAGGGAGTCTGCCAGAGGTTGCTGAGCCAAGTACTGGTCCTCTCTTGGGGCCTTGTACAGGCGGTCAGCTTTCTTGACACTGCAGGAGTGGAATGCAGGCACGCTTCCATGCAGCCTTGGCGACGTCATGCAAGGTGTCCACCAAGGGTGGCACTACCACAGGCTTTGGGTTTTTCTGCTGAAGATAACAGACAAGGCGCTGTCTTTCAGGGGCAAGGTCTTCAGCATCCCATCCCATGTTGTCCTGGATGTGCCTCATGATCTCGAAAAAAAAAAAAAAAAGGGGTCATCCGGAGACCTGGGAAGGTCATGTGGGTCAGGTGATGAAATGCTGAGTGGAGAAGGAGATCTGGAGTAATCCGAGGTATCCAATCTGGAATCCTCCCCCAACTGAGTATACCGCTGACATCTGGGTCGCTTGGGGCTGGGAGACCTTGAGGGAGGCCTTCTCCGATCCTAGGATCTACCCCTAGGAGGTGAAGTCTGCTCCTTGGAGGTTGATGGTCATCCTGCTGGCCCCTGTGGTGGAGGAGGGGGACATAAGAGGTGAAGGAGTAGGAGGCTTTACTGGGACCACGTCTTTGCGAATGGTGTCCCACCAGAAAGTAAAGAGTTACTTTACTTCTTGAGGCAGTACAGCGCAGTGGTCTAAGGCTCTGAGCTGCAAATTTGGTGACATCCAGCAGACCAGACCTGGGTATGAATCCCAAAGCTTCCACTTGCATACTGTGTGACCCTGAGCAAGTCCTTAACCTCCTTGTGCTCCCAGGTTGCTCCTGTAAAAAGCTTTCAGCAGTGTGCTATACCTGGTTAAACAACTAAAAAAAAATATTCATGCCAGGCAAGGCCTGCGCGGTGGTCTTCGCCGGGTCGAGGCGTCGGCTCCTCTGGTGTCTCCAGGGTGGGCGAAGTTTCCCTAGGAAGCCCGGCATCCTCTGTGTCGCCCGCCAGGTCTTCAGGCAACGTGGTGTCCTCATCCATGGAGTCCCTGTGACCGGTGACTGGGGGTGGTCTTCAGCTCTGGTAAGGCAGACGTCGGTCGCTTGGCTGACGACTTCGGGTCCGGTGAATGCCTGGCCGGCGTCTGGTGCTTGGCCGATGGTCTCTGCTCTGAACGCCTGGCAGACTTCAGGTGCTTGGCAGACGTCTGGTCCAACGTCCACTTGAGGGACGTCAGGTCCTTAGTCTTCCTGGGTGGAGGATCTGGGCCCCTAGGGGTCTGGGAGCCCGACCTGGAGTCTGGGTCCCGACGTCGGGTGAAAGGAAGACTTGTGTCGTTCGGAGGATTTTGAAGAGGCCTGAGAGGGAGCAGAGGAAGCCGAGGGCCTGGAGGTCTTAATGGGCTGAAGAGTCGAAGAACCACTGGAAGCCCAGACACTGACCGGAGGGGGTTGAGACTCAGCCCTGGAGGGAGAGCAGTCCGATCGGGTGGAGCCTGAGCTCCGCGAATCCAAGGCCCAGTTCGGGGATCTGGACCTTGCCTTCTCCGGTGCTTGTGGACCTTGGAGGAAGAATCGCCCCTGGAGGAAGATTCTTTGTTCATTCTACCAAGTTTTTCCCTCTAACAGGTAAGCCTGAAGTGCCTTCTGACGGCGGATCCTGGTGCGGCAGTTGAACCCCTGGCAAAAGGTGCAGGCCTTGGTATCATGGTCGGGGCCTAGCAACATGCAGGAGGAATGAGGATCCTGAAAGGATCCGCTTCCACAGACACTTTGAAAGGTGACCTCAAATGAAGGAGTTGGAAGGACATTAGCCGTGTAGAAACTCTAGAAGTTTCAAGTCATCGTCGCTAGGTAGAGACCGAGAGGCCGATGCTGGTGAGTCGACAAGGGAAGAGAACTGGGATTCTGGGCACCACCTCTTATGTACTATGCCAGACGGGGTGGTCCCCACTGAATACTGCTAGCTAGAAAATTTTGTGGGGTCCGGCACCTGCTGGCTTCAGTCCTAATGGTGTAACCTGCTGCAAGAGCTGTTTCAAGTAAGATCTTGGGATTCATGCAAGTTCACCCTGTCCCTGTGGAAGACTATATAAGGTTCTTTACACATCAGAGCCTGGAGCTGGAAACCCTTGAGTCAATGGTCTCCCATGAGAGGCATTAGCTCGCAGGAAGCTGCTGCTCGAGGTGAGGAAGGTGAGCTTCTCCAGGACTAAAAAGAAGGTCCCAAGGAGGAACAATGTCCCTCTTGGAAGGTCTGATATGCAAGACTCCTCTTAGAAACGTCTTACAGGCATCGAGTAGTGCCAGAAACTTATCTTCGAAAGGATCATGATATGCGGAGAGCACACACATGTACACCTTGATGGATGAATAGCTCAGTCCCAAGTCCAGAAGGTGGCAGATATTCTAGCACTTGCCCAGATGAACAACTCAGGGGATTCAAGGCACGGGCTGTAGCCCACAAACAGAAGAGTTTCCATTTCAGAGCGTGGGTGGCCCTGGTGGAAGGCTTCTTCGCTGCAACCAGTACTTCAGCCACCCTGCTTGACACTCCTAATCTCTCTTAAGTCAAGACTGCAGGAGCAATGCATGCAGGTGAAGAGAATGAAGAGCAGGATAGACTAACGTCCCCTGCTCTTGTGAGAGCAAGTGGGTGGAGAGTGGCAACTGGACTGGGGGTTCCAGAGACAGTTGCTGGAGCAACGGAAACCAGATTTGGCGAGGCCACAGAGAAGCCACCAGAATCATTTTGGCTCCCTCTGACTGCAATTTGAGTAGCACTCTGAATGAGTGGAAGCGGAGGGTAGGCGTACAGGAACTTCCCTGTCCAAGAGATGTACAATGTGTCTTGCCAGAAAACACCAGGCCCTGGAACGAGCGAGCAAAAATGTTGTAGTTTGGCGTTGTACAGGGACGCAAAGAGGTCCAACTCTGGAAGGCCCCAGCGAGCTAACAGGTCATCTGCAACTTCTTGGAGCAGTTCCCACTCGTGGTTCAGAGAGGAAGAGCAGCCGACACTGTCTGCAAGTGCTTTCTGGGCCCCGGGCAGATGAACTGCGATAAGGTCCAGTTGGCGTTCTACTGCCAAATCCCACACTCTCATGGCCTCCCCGCAAAGGGGGTACAAATGAGTTCCTCCCTGTTTGTTGATGTAGAAGACCACCAGAGTGTTGTCTGTCTGTACCAAGCGAGGACCCAGACAGTGTTGAACTTCAAATGCCGAGAGCATTCAGAATGGCCCTCATTTCCAGAACACTAATGTGTAGAGAGCTCTCTGTGATGGAGCAAGACCCCTGGGTCCTGTGATCCCCAAATGCACCCCCTTCCAGAGAGAGAGGCATCTGTGGTCAGAGTCTGGAGAGGAGTGACTCTCCAGAACGGAACTCCTCTTGCAAGATTGTCGGGGCTGAGCCACCAGTCTAGAGAGTGGTGAACAGTCCAGGGGATCTGGATTTGGAGATCAAGATCGTCCACCAATTGGTCCCACTGGACTTTGAGGTGCCACTGTAGAGTACACATGTGGAGTCTAGCTTGGGGTACCATGGCTATAGCCAAAGCCTTGTGGCCTACGAGCTGTAGAACCGTCCAGGAAGTGAGGAAGGGGGCATTTAGCAGCCCCCTGGCCAAACTCTGAAGGCAGTCTGCTTGATCTGGGGACAGAAAGGTTCTCTCCTGAAGAGTGCCCAGAATGGCTCCTATGAACTGTAGTCTCTGTGTTGGCCAGGGATGGGACTTTAGCCAATTTACAGTAATCTCCAAGGTGGAAAAAAGGGACTGCATTTGCTTGAAGGGCGATTAGGAGTTCCTCCTCCGACTGGGCAGAGAGGAACCAATCATCTAGCTAAGGGTAGACAGAGGCATCTACTGCGGAGAGCCGCCACTACTACAGCTAGGCACTTGGCGAAAACCCTGGGGGCTGAAGAAAGGCCGAAAGGGAGTACCCGGAATTGGTAATACTCGTCCCTGAATCTGAAGTGAAGAAACCTTCTGTGAGACTTCAGGACCTTGACATGCATGTAGGCATCCTGCATATAGTACAGTTATGCAAGAACTTACCCTAACAGTAGATCTTCCAGAACAGCTCTTACGGCAGGTTACACCATTAGGACTGAAGCCGGAAGGCGCCAGGACCCCATGGAAATTTTCTACCCATCAGTCTTCAGCGGGGACCGCCTCTGACGTCAGTCCCGCCCCCGACGTCTGGCATAGTACATAAGGAGGCGGTCCCCCCCATAATCCTCAGTTCTCCCGCCAGAGACTCCCGGCCGCTGGATGACATCAGAAGAGGAGACCGAGGATCCGCCACCAGATGGCAAAGATTAGTGACTAGGAATGTCCCATCCCATAGGATGGGAGCTTGAATACGACCTACCTCCAAAAAAAAAAAAAAAGAAGGGAGATGGTGGGCAGGAAGGTACCTGCTGCAAGAGCTGTTCTCGAAGATCTACTGTTACGGTAAGTTCTTACGTAACTGTACTATCTTACTTCGAGATACAGCTCTTGCAGCATGTTACACCATTAGGACTGATTTCCAAGCAGTAGTGGCAATCATGCACCACGGGAGGAGGAAAGGTAGAGATCTCGATATAACTCGAGCCTAGGACAGAAGTTCCTGAAGGACGGCTAGACCGAACCCCGCTCTTCGCCTCGATGCAATTTCCAGACTGTAATGCCTGATAAAGGTATGCACAGAGCTCCAAGTAGCTGCAGCGCAAATAGCTGACGTGGGGACGTTCTTTAACGCTGCAAAGGAAGTAGCCACCCCTCTTGTGGAATGACCCTTGACCGCGCCCGGTAAGGGTTTATTGCACTTGTCGTAAAAAAGTGATGAACTGGATGAGCCACCTAGAGAGTGACTGTCTGGAGACAGGAGCTCCTATCATTCTGTGAGCGAAGGAGACGAAAACTTGGTCCGACTTCTGGAGCCGTTTGGTTCTGGTCAGGTAGTATCCGAGGTACCGATGCACATCAAGGGTGTGCAGAAGGGCATCTCCTCGATTAGAGTACCTTGGGAAATACACTGGTAGATCGATATCCTGATTAAGGGTGAGGGCTGAAACCGCCTTAGGCAAAAACTTTGGGTTTGTCCTTAGGGATACCCTGTCCTGGTGGAAACCAAATAAGGCTTTTTGCACATAAGAGCATATAATTCAGAGATCCTTTTAGCAGAAGTAAGAGCAACTAAAAATAACGTTCTCCAAGAGAGAAAATGTAGCTCGCCAACCACGGCTGGTTCAAAGGGTGGCAGCGTAAGCTGCTCCAGGACAAAAGGTAAGTCCCAAGGAGGGATTGGATGTTTGATGGGAGGACACCCCTTAAGAAAGCACAAGTAGTGTCCACCTGGGCCACCGTCCGATGGCCTACGAGGGCATGATATGCCAAAATTGCACAAAGGTGCCCTTTAATAGAGGAGTAAGCCAGTCCGGAGAGGAAGAGAGAAAGCTGGTAGTCCAGAACCAGCTTTTCTGGACAGTCTAATGGCAAAATGTCACACACTTAAGCCCACAAACAGAATTTACGCCATTTCATGGCGTACGTTGCATGGGTTGCCGGTTATCTGGCGGCAGAGAGAACATCTGCCACTTCTTGCGAGACCCCGTATCGCATCATGGCTATGTCTCTAGAAGCCAAGCGTGCAGGTTCAATGAGCATAAGTCTGGATGGACCAATGAACTCCTGAGACAATAGGTGGGAGCTGATTGGCAAAGGAAAGTACAGTTACGTAAGAACTTACCGTAAATCATCGAGAACAGCTCTTGCAACAGGTTACACCATTAGGACTGAAGCCGGCAGGTGACAGGACCCCATGGAAATTTTCTAGCTAGCAGTCTTCAGCAGGGACCACCTCCAATGTCGGTCCCGCCCCCGACATCAGGCGTAGTACATAAGGAGGCGGTCCTCCCACAATCCTCAGTTCTCCCACCGGTGACTCCCGGCCGCTGGATGACATCAGAAGAGGAGACCAAGGATCCACCACCAGATGGCCAAGACTAAAATCAGAACGTCCCATCCCGTAAGATGGATGTTTGGCTACGACCTACCTCCACAAGAAGGGGATGGTGGCGGGAAGGTACCTGCTGCGAGGCTGTTCTCGAAGCTCTACTGTTATGGTAAGTTCTTGCGTAACTGTACTATCTTACTTCGAGAGGGCTCTTACAGTAGGTAATTACATATAGGACAGAATCCCAAGCAGTCTGGAACAAAAGAAAGGCACCGGGAGGAGGAACTACTCCAAGAAGTAGCAAAAAGCTTGCAGGCCTCAAGACAGGAGGCCTTGCAAGACTGCTAACCCGAAGCCTGCTCTACGGCGAGAGACAATGTCCAAACTGTAATGTTTCATAAAGGTATCGATGGAAGTCCAGGTGGCGGCAGCACAGATGACTGCCGCAGACACATTCTTGAAACAAGCCGCAGAGGCTGCTACTCTGCGAGTGGAGTGACCTCTGACTTGACCCGGTAGGGTCTTGTACTTGTCATAACAGAAAGTGATGCAATGAGCCAACCACTTTGACAGGCATTGCTTGGAGACAGCATTGCCTTCCCTTTTGGGAGCAAAAGAGACAAACCACTGATCAGTCTTTCTGAGATCCTTTGTCCTATCGGTGTAGTATCTCAGAATCCTGTGGACATCCATGCTATGGAGTAAGTATTTTCCCTGGTTGGAGTACTGCGTGAAAAAGGCAGGTAACTCTATAGACTGATTTAAGGTAGACTCCGCTTCCACTTTCGGAAGAAACTCAGGGTTCGTGTGAAGAGCTACTCGTTCTTTGTGAAAAATCAGATAGGGGACTTTACACATAAGGGCCTGGAGCTCGGAAATTCTTCGAGCGGAAGTAATAGCCACCAAGAAGAGTGTCTTCCACGATAAAAACTTCAAGTCTGCGGAAGCCGCAGGCTCAAAAGGAGGAAGGGTAAGTTCCTCGAGAACAAAGTTCAAATCCCAAGGGGGAGCAGGAGTCCGAACAGGGGGCCTGAGATTAAGGACCCCTCTGAGAAAGGTCTTGGAAACCTCTAATTGGGCAAAGGCTTTATCAGCAAAAGGAACATGGTAGGCTGAAATAGCAGCTATATGAACCTTCAAAAGAGGAGTGACTGAGACCCAGGTCGAAAAGATGACGCAAATAATTGAGCAGAATGGCCACAGGACAGTAGAAAGGCTCCACGTTCCTGGAGGCAGCGCAAATAGAAAATCGCTTCCATTTCATAGCATAGGTGGACCTAGTGGAGGGTTTTCTAGCCTCCACTAGAATCTCGGCCACCTTAGGAGAGACGCCAAAATGAGATTGGGCTAGGTCTGCAGGAGCCATGCATGAAGTTGTAGAGACTTGAGTCCCGGATGGACCAGGGTCTCCTGATCCTGGGTCAGCAATCCTCGAGATAAAGGAAGAGGAAGAGGAGGAACCTCTGAGTATTGTTGTAGAAGAGAGAACCAGATTTGCCTGGGCCAGAAAGGAGCGATCAGAATCATTCTCGCTCCTTCCAATGCCAGTTTCTGCAGCACATGAGGGACCAGAGGAACTGGGGGGGAAGCATATATGAATCTGTCCTTCCAGCCTAGAGACAGAGTGCCGCTCCAGAAAGCGCCTCGCTCTGGAGCGAGCGAGCAAAAGGTGGGAAGTTTTATGCTTGGGAAGAGGCGAACAGGTTCACCTGTGGAGTCCCCCAAAGCTGGAAGATGCTGTTTAGAACCTTTTGGTCCAGTTCCCACTCGTGTGGCAGAGCCAAGGAACGACTTAACTTGTCTGCTAGGGTATTGTCGACTCCTGGAACATGGATCGCCGTGAGGTGAAGGTTGTGAAGCGTTGCCCATTCCGAAACCCTCATTGTTTCCCTGCACAGCGGGTAGGATCGAGTCCCTCCCTGCTTGTTCATGTACCACACCACGCACATGTTGTCCGTTTGGACAGCCAGGTGACAGAGAAGGATGTATTGGTGAAGGGCTTGGAGGGCATACAGAACTGCTTGTAGCTCGAGCACACTGATGTGGAGAGCCAATTCCAGTCTGGACCATAAACCCTGGGTTCAGTGAGGACCCAGATGGGCTCCCCAACCTTCGCCTGATGCGTCCGTGGTCAGAGTCTGGGAGGGGAGGATGAAGAAGGGAACCCCCCGAAACAGGTTCTCTTGAACCATCCACCATTGCAAGTCTCTTGTCATCGGCGAGGAGATCAGCACCAGGTGATCTAGGTCAGTCTGCAGTTGATCCACTGAGGTGGGGGTCCACTGAGAGATCCTCATGTGGAGTCAGCAGGCGTGAACCGTCGGATGGCGGCCGCCATCAGCCCCAAAAGACGGAGCACCGACTCGCTGGAACCTTCCTGCTCCGAAAGAGGGAAATTCAGACTGGAGGGAGGCCCCTGTCCAAAGGCAGGAAGGCCTTCACACTGTCGACGAGGATTGCCCCGATGAACTGGAGTCTCTGGGAAGGGTCAGATGAGACTTGGAATGGTTGATGGTATACCCAGACAAGTGAAAACCTGCTGGTGAGGGAGAGAAAATGCAGGAGTTCCTCCTGGGCGAGGCCGCCAGGAGCCAGTCGTCCAGGTAGGAAACACCTGAACTCCCAAAGTGCAAGGTGGGCCGCTACCACCGCCAAGCATTTGGTGAAACTCAGGGAGCCGAGAAAGACCAAAAGGGAGTGCCAGAATTGGTAATGGTCCCCCTGGAAAGCAAACCAGAGGTACTTTCGGTGCGAGGGACAAATAGAGATGTGCAGGTATGCATCCTGCATATCCAGTGCACAAAGCCACTGGCCCGGTCGAAGAAGGGGCAGAAGGGTTTGAAGGGAGAGCATCCTGAACTTCTTGTATTCTACACAGAGGTTCAGGGAGCTGAGATCAAGAATGGGTCTGAGATCTCCAGAATACTTTGGTACAAGAAAGAAATGGGAATAGTAACCCGTCCCATGGAGGTGAGGAGGGACGGGTTCTATGGCCTGCTTCGCAAGGAGAGCAGATATATCTTCCCTGACCAAAGGAAGATGGTCCCTTGAGTAAGAGGACTTCAGAGGGGGGTGTCGTGGAGGTTTCTGTAGAAACTCTATGGAGTGCCCCTCTGCGATAATCTGAAGCACCCATGAATCCGATGTTATCTCTCCCAACCCGGAAGGTGGAGGGAGAACCTCCCTCCTACCAGTTCCTCCGGGGAGTCTGGAGGCAGTGGGAGAGGGAAGGAGTCAGGTGGTGTGAGCAGCGCCGCAGCTGGGGCACCGCTGCTTTTTGGGCAGCGGGGGCCCTGGCACGCTGATGGCCCGCCTTCCTTGGGGTTTCGTTGAGGCCGGCTCGCCTGCAAAAGGACGGCGCTGTGGGGGATGGGGACGGTACATGGAATCCACAGATTTCAGGGCCGTCCCCTTCTCCTGCAAGTCAGTGATGATGTCCTTGACATCACCACCGAAAAGCATCGAACCCTTGAAAGGTGCTTCCTGAATTGCTGACTGCACCTCCGGGACCAAACCTGACACTCAGAGCCAGGCGTGACGCCGAAGACTTATGGCGAACGCGGAGCTCCGCCCTGTGGTGTCCACTGCATCGTAGGTCATCCTCAGAATGTGACGACTGGTCAAACGAGCAGAACGGACAAGATCAGCCAACTCCTGCTTAACTTGGGAGTCAATCTTAGATTCCACCTGGGTAAGGACAGCCTTCTGATAATCCCCCATATGTGCTACACAATTTAGGGCCCTAATCCCCAGTGTGGAAGAAGCATAGATCTTCCTTCCATACTGATCCAGAAGGCGAGACTCCTTATCCGGAGGAGACTAGCTCAAGTGTTTAGGGTGTACTGACCAGCTGTGAGCAGCGCTAATCACAACAGAGTCTGCACGGGGGTAAGAATCTAAAAAAATCTACACCCTCCGGAGCCTGGTATAGCCTGTTGGACTTCCGAGGAAGTGGGGCTAAAGCAGACGGTTGTTTCCAAATGGTGGAAACAAGGTGGGCATGAGGCTCGATCCAGGGTGGCACAAGAGTAGAGGCCGTAAGGGGCAAGTCCAGATGTTCGGCAAGTTTAACCCGCTGAGGATCTGCCTCTAAGGAACGCCACTGATGTACTTCCTGGATCTTCCTGAGCAACTCCGTGAAGGAAGGATCCTCCGGAGGAGACTTCGGAGAAGTCCTCGGCCAGGGCTTGGACGGAGAGCAAGGCTCGTCGCCTTTCTCAAGCATCCATCGGAGGAATCCAAGGAGTCCGAGAGAAAAGAAGAATAAGAACTGGAAGCAGACTAAGACTCCCTGACTCGTCTAGGGGGAGGAACGGGTTCCTCAGGGGGAATCCCTGGACGCGTGTCCTGCCCCTCTCTGGATCCCGAGGGGAGGGCTCGGGAATCCGGAGGCGGAGGGAGTGTGCTGTCTGGGGCGTACGGGGGCCGGAGTGGCACGTCGCTGTAAGGCGTTCTCACTTCCTTGGTGAGCTGTGCCTTGGCCTCAGCCACCAGGAGGCCAGAGTCTCCTGAAGATCCACCGCGGCCTAGGGGTGGTGGAGGAAGAGGAGGGGATAGTTGTACGGATTATATCCGTGAAGGCGAGTATCCGTAACTCCGCTGCGGAACACCGGAGCCAGGCTGGCGGGCGCTGGTGGGACCGGGCGCCGGGTACTGCGGCGAGGGATACTGCAGACCCGGTAGGCCGGCGCCTGATAAGACGGCGGATACCGGGCACCGGAGAACTGCGGAGCAGACGGCCCAGTAGGTACCCCGGCGGATCAATATTGATAGGCCGTGGGGGGAGGGCCCGATGGAAGAGGAGTATCCCCCGCCGGGGGAGGGGCCGGCGTCAGATCCAGTTCCGTGGGAGGGGGATCTTACGGCAGAAAGGCATCCCATGTCTCGTCCGGGGATGGTGGTGAAAATTCCCCAGGGTCAGGCAGGGGCGACATGGGCTCCCCGGACGGCAGTGAAGGCTGCGGGGAACCTGGGACGACAGACGGTGGAGGGTCTGTCGTAGGCTCCGACGTGAGACTTGGGGGCAGGATCTGGCGGACGCCAGAGGAGCCGGCATTCGACTTAAGGGATCCCTCGTCAAAGGCGGGCCAAGGATGGGAAGATGCCCGGTCCGAGGGGGACACTGCCGTGCGCCGCCCCGAAGGGTCGAGCATCTCAGTGGCCTTCCCGGCGGGCGGAGAAGCGACGTCCGGCTTATGGGAGGCGCCCGCGCAGCCTGCGCGCAGTACTGGGCAGAAGCATCCGCTTGCCCGGAGGCGCCAAGGGCCCGAACGTGAGCTCGACGGGCGGGCCGGACGCCTCCAAAGCCTTGGAGGCTGCCGCCGGGCGATCCCTAGAGGGCACTACCTGAGCCGCGGCTCAGGCGGAGTCGCGGGAGGAGACCTTCTCCGGTGCCTTTCTTTCCCCACTTTATGTCCTGCTGGGAGGCGACGCCTGCCTAAGTTTCTTCAACTCCTCCTCCACTGCAGACATCTTTTAAGGAGATGGGCTCCAGGACTGCTGGCGTCATCTCGGGTGGCAGCGTTAAAATGCAGGCAATCGCGGGCACTTGTCGACCGTGTGGTTGGCGCCAAGCAAAAAAAAAGGCAGAGGAGTGACTGTCCTTGTGGGGCAGTTAGGCCGCATCTAGTCGCACTTATTTTTGAAGGGGACAATATAAACAGACGCTCACCTGACGAAAGATCTCAAAATATCTATAACTTTGCGTAAAAACCGACGGTAACAGGGCTGAGCTACGAACTTTACCACAAGGCACTGTACTAGCTGATGGCAGGAAGAACTGGAAGGTGGGCATCCAAAATCCCTTTATACCGATCGCCGCCCGAGCCGGGTCACCTGATCGGGGCGGACCCTCAGGACTGCTACATGAAATTTTCCGAGGGGTCCTGCCGCATGCCGACGCTCAGTCCTATGTAATTACTACTGCAAGAGCCCTCTTGAAGTAAAATCTGGAGATTCCCGGGCCAGCTGATGCAGAAGAGGGAACAAAATTTGCCTGGGCCAGAAAGGCGCGATCAAAATTGGCGTCGCCTTCTCCCTCCGAAGTTTCAAGACAACTCTCTGGATCAACAGGAAAGGAGGGAAGGCATACAGGAATCTGCCCACCCAGGAGAGGGACAACACGTCTCACCAGAAAACACCAGGCCCTGGATCTAGCGAGCAAAAATTGGGCAGTTTTGCGTTGAACAGGGACGCGAAAAGGTCCAACTCTGGAGCGACCCTCTGTGAAACACATCCTCTGCCACCTCCTGTGGAAGTTCCCACTGGCAGACTCTGGCCTGAGAGCGACTCAGGCTGTCTGCGATGGTGTTGTCCATGCCCGGGACGTGTACTGCCACTAGGTTTGCGCTGTGTTGCAATACCCACTCCCACACTCTCATGGCCTCCCTGCAAAGCGGGTAGGAGTGAGTGCCTCCTTGTTTGTTGAGGTAATACATCACCACGGTATTGTCTGTCTGTAACAGGAGTGTACCCAGTGGAATCTCCGACTGGAAGGCCTGCAGAGAGTAAAGAATTGCCCTCATTTCCAAAATGTTGATGTGGAGATGAGATTCCTGGCCTGTCCAAAGGCCCCGAGACCGTACATAGTCTAGGTGTGCTCCCTACCCGAGCCCGGAAGAGTCTGTGGAAAGAGTCACTGTCGGAGACGGCGTGCAAAGGGGACCCCCGCAGAGAGGTTCCCTGGATTTAGCCACCATTGTCAATCCCGAATTACGGCATTCGTGATTCAGATTGGATGCTGCAAATGGTCTTGCCTTTGGTCCCATTGCACCCTTAGCATCCACTGGGTTACCCGCATGTGGAGACGTGCCAGCGGAACTGTTGCAATGGCCGCAGCCATGTGTCCGAGCAGGCGAAGGGACGTTCTTCCTCACGGGTAAGTCCCGGATGAGGGATCTGATGTGTTCCGCTCTGTCTGAAGGAAGAAAGGCTTTCCCTCTGACGGTGTCCAGGACTGCTCCTATAAACTGCAGTTCCTGGGACGGTACCAGGAGTGACTTCTCGTAGTTGATGAGGATACCCAGTGATTGAAAAAGGGACTGGGTGTCGTGAATGGCAGTCACCAGTGCCTCCCTGGAGGGTGCCATGAGAAGCCAGTCATCCAGGTACGAGAACACGTAGTGGCTTTGTCTCCTCAGACGCCGGTATGACCGCCATGCACTTCGTAAAATCACGAGGTGCCGATGACAGCCTGAAGGGAGAGCTTGGAACTGATAATGGTGGCTCTGAAACTCGAAGCGCAGGAACCTCCTGCGCGCTTGAGCAATTGGGACGTGCAGGTAGGTGTCCTGCATGTCCAAAGACGCCAGAAAAGCGTCTCGCTTCAACATGGGAATTAGGCCCGGAAGGGTTTGTAAACGACCGAAAGGTTGAGGTCACTCAGGTCCAGAATTGGACGGAGGTCCCGTTTTCTTTGGAACCAGGAAGAAGTGAGAATACCCTAGTCCTCTCTGGCTCTCTGGAAAGTGCTCTAAGGCTTCTTTCTCCAGAAGCGTGAGCACTTCCTGCTGTATAAGCAGGACGTGCTGACCCGAGTAGCGGGAAAGCAGGGGAGGTCTTGTAGGTGGGCTGCTTACAAATGCTATATAATGGCCTTATTTGACCAGTTGCAGCACCCACCTGTCGGTGGTGACAGACAGCCACCCTGGCAGGTGACATGCGATGCGACCCCCGACCTTCATTTCCCGTTGATCCTGAGGAGGGCCGGGGGCCAGGAAGGAGTCATGCTGTGGCAGTGTTCAATCCAGCAGGCTGGGCAGACTTTGTGATTCATTGGCCTCTGCCTGGGGATGACTTGGCCTGGGCTTTTTTTGGGTAAAAGTGCCCCTCTGCTGTTGGCCGGAACGTGGTTGTTGCCTTTGCATTTGGCCTCAAAAGTGGCTCTGGTTCCTACGAAATTAACTGAGCCGAGACCTGTACATGGCCTGAACAGATCTGACTGCCTTCCCTGCGTCCTGAAGTTTGGTGATCACCTTCTCGGAGGCTTCACCAAATAGGACCTCACCGTTGTAAGGGACGTCTAAGATGTTCTTCTGGATGTCCAGGGTAAAACTGGAGACACGGAGCCAAGAGTGTCACCGAAGACACGCCTGAGGCTGCAGCTCTGGCCGAAGAGTCCGCAGAGTTGTATGCAGCTCTGAGCACCTGGGTCCCCACATCCGAACCCGTGTGGAGGAGGTTCAAAAGCTCCTCCTTTTGGTCGCCATCGGGCATCTTCTCTACCAGGTCCTGTCCCTGTTCCCACAGTGCATTCTGAAAGTGAACCATGTGGGTGAGGTAATTCAGTGACCTGATGGTGCAAGTCGCAGCCACATATGTGCGCCTACCCAGGACATCCAATTGCTTGGATTCCGGGTCCGGTGGCTGTGTGCTCAAATGCTGAGGTCTCGAGACCCGGTCATGCGAGGCAGTGATGACCAGGAGTCAGCCAGAGGATGGTTCGCCAGATACTGGTCCTCCCTAGGGGCCTCGCATGGGCGGTCAGCCTTCTTGGCACTGCGGAGTAGAATGCGGACGTTTCCACGCAGCCTTGGTGACATCCGCAAAGGTGTCCACCAAGGGTGGCACTACCACAGGCTTTGGGTCTTTCTGCTGAAGGTAACGGGCAAGGCGCTGTCTCTCGGGGTCGAACTCTTCAGCATCCCACCCCATATTCTCCTGGATGTACCTCATGATCTCCGCAAAAGAGGGATCATCCGGAGGAGACCTGGGTAGGTTGTGTGGGTCCGAAGAGGGAATGCTGATGGGAGATGGGGATCTGGAGCACCCTGACATGTCAGACCTAGAATCCTCCGCAGACGGAGTGTTCCGGCATCGTCTGGGTCTCTTAGGGCTAGGTGACCCTCAAGTGGATCTTGAGAGAGGTCTTCTATCTGAGAATCTGCCCCTAAGAGGTGGTGTTTGCTCCTTGGGGGTTGGTGACCGTCCTCACGGGCCTTGGGCGGAGGAGGGGCGTAGGCGGTGAAGGAGGGGGTGGAGGCAGAGCTGGAGTAGGAGGAGGGTGCGTGGCGGCCACATCTTTCCTGATGGTGTCCCACCAGAAGGTAAAGAGCTCCTTTACCTCTGCCAAGTTCAAGCCCGACGACGGGCCGGGCGTCCCCGGGGTTCTCGCGCTCCGGGGAAGGTTCCCGTGGGAGCCCAGTGTTTTCGGTGTCGCCCGCCTGGTCCTGGGGCGGAGTGGTATCCTCCTCCGATAAGTCCTTCCGACAGCGTCAGCTGGCGGCGTTGGTGCAGTCCTCCTCTCTGGGGTAGCTGACGTCCGGTCCCCTAGCTGGCGTCCTCGGAGGCAAACACCTGGCGGCGATGGGTGTTCTGCTGTCGCCGGCTCCTGGGGCGCGGTGATGCTTGCCGGCGTTGGGTTTGGCGTCCGTTTAGGGACGTCAGGTCCTAGTCTTCACGAGGACCAGGTCCGACTAACAGCGGAGGCTGGAAACCAACCTGGCGTCGGAGTCCCGACGGCGGGAGGAAGACCTGTGGTGCTCCCCAGACTTAGACGAGGCCTTAGATGGAGTGGACGAAGCCGACGGCCTGGAAATCTTGAGGGGCTGCAGAAAGGAGGAGCCGCTGGAGGATCTGACCTGAACCGGGGAGGCCGAGAATGAGCCCTGGAAGGAGAGCAGTCTGACAGCGGGCCGGAGCTTTGGGAGTCCGAGGCCCTCGCCGGGGACCTGGGCCTTTCCTTCTCCTGGTGCTTCGCCGGGTGTTTGTGGGTTTTCCCCCAACAACTCCCCCCCTGGAGGAAGGTTCCCTATCCATGGTCTTCAGTTTCTCTTCTAAGAAAGCGCTTAGAAGGAACCTTCTGGCGGCAGATCCTGGTGCAACTACTGAAGCCCTGGCAGAAGGAGCAGGCCTTGGTGTCGTGTTCCGGGCCTAGACAGTGCACGCAGGCTGAGTGAGGATCCTTGAAGGGGATCTGTTTGCCGCAGGTGCACTTAGATTGGTGACCTTCCAGAGAGGTGTTTGGAGAGGACATCAGATGAATCCAAATCTGTGAAGAAAAAAGAACGTCATAGTTCTAAGTTCGTCGCACGCTAGAAAGGGACCAGAGGCGATGCTTGCGATGTTGGCGGAACGGAGAAAGAACTGGGGATTGTGGGGGGACCGCCTCCTTATGTACTACGCCTGACGTCGGGGGCGGGACCGACGTCTGAGGCAGTCCCCGCTGAAGACTGCTAGCTAGAAAATTTCCGTGGGGTCCTGGCGCCTAACGGCTTCAGTCCTAATCGTGTAACCTGCTGCAAGAGCAGTATCTCGAAGTAAGATCTGGAGGTTCCCGGGACAGCTGGTGCAGAAAAGGGAACCAAATCTGTCTGGTCCAGAAGGGTGTGATCAGAATGAGTGTCGCTTGCTCCCTGCAAAGTTTTAAGAGACCTCTCTGGATCAACGGGGAAGGAGGGAAGGCATAGAGGAATCTGTTCGCCCAGGAGACAGACAACGCGTCTCGCCAGAAAACACCAGGCCCTGGATCTAGCGAGCAAAAACTGGGCAGTTTTGCACTGGATGGGGACGTGAAAAGGTCTAACTCTGGAGTGCCCCATCTGTGACTCAGATCCTCTGCCACCTCCTGCAGAAGTTCCCACTCATGGACTCTGGCCTGAGAGCGGCTCAGACCGTCTGCAATGGTGTTGTCCACTTCCAGGACATGTACTGCAATTAGATTTGCGCCATGTTGCAATACCCACTCCCACACTCTCATGGCCTCCCTGCAAAGCAGGTAGGAGTGCCTCCTTGTTTGTTGAGGTAATAAGTCACCGCGGTATTGTCTGTCTGTAGCAGAAAAGTACCCGGTGGAATCTCCGACTGGAAGGCTTGCAGAGCGTAAAGGATTGCCCCCATTTCCAAAATGCTGATGTGGAGAAGAGACTCCTGGGCTGTCCACAGGCCCTGAGACCGAACACCGTCCAGGTGTGCTCCCCACCCGAGCCCTGAGGCGTCTGTGGAGAGGGTCAGTCTGAGACAGTGCTGTGAAGGGAACCCCCGCAGAGAGGTTCCCTTGATTTAGCCACCATTGCCAATCCCGAATTACGGCTTTCGTGATTCGGACTGGATGCTGCAGATGGTCTTGCCTTTGGTCCCACTGCACCCGTAGCATCCACTGGGTTACCCACATGTGGAGACATGCCAGCAGGACTGTTGCAATGGCCGCAGCCAAGTGTCCAGGCACACGAAGGAGCAGTCTGGCTGGGACGGTCTTCTTCGCCGACAAGTCCCGGATGAGGGATCTGATGTGTTCTGCTCTGTCCAAGGGAAGAAAAGCTTTCCCTACGACGGTGTCCAGAACTGCACCTATAAACTGCATTTTCTGGGACGGCACCAAGACTGACTTCTCGTAGTTGATGAGAATACCCAGTGATTGAAAAAGGTACTGGGTACAGTGAATAGCCATCATCAGTGCCTCCCTGGAGGGCGCCATGAGAAGCCAGTCGTCCAGGTATGGGAACACGTAGTGGTCTTGTCTCCCCAGAGAGCGCCATGACCACCATGCACTTCGTGAATGACAGGTGCCGACGACAGCCCGAAGGAAAGAGCTCGGAACTGATAATGGCAGCTCTGAAACTCAAAGCGCAGGAACGTCCAGTGTGCTTGAGCAACCTGAATATGCAGGTAGGCATCCTGCATGTCCAAAGACGCCAGAAAGGCATCCTGCTTCAGCATGGGAATTAGGCCCGGAAGGGTCACCATGTGGAAGCGTTTGCAAACGACGGAAAGTTTGAGGTCGCTGAGGTCCAGTATTGGACGGAGGTCCCCTGTTTTCTTTGGAACCAGGAAGAAGCGAGAATAGTACCCTAGTCCTTTCTGGCTCTCTGGGAAGTGCTCTACATAGCAACGTAGAATTTGACGGCAGATAAGGACCGCTTGGCCCACCTAGTCTGCCCATTTTCCTACCTAACAGATAAGCTGCAGATCCTAGTTAACCAACAGCTTACTTCCTCCTACCCCCCACTAGGACTGCCTTATTCCTGTCCCATGCATTCTTGAATTCCCCCACTGTTCTTGACTCCACGATCTCATCAGGGAGGCTGTTCTATGCATCCACAACCCTCTCTGTGAAAAAATACTTCCTCACATTACCTCTGAGCCGTCCCCCATCTATCTTCAAATTGTGCCCCCTTGTTCTTGCACAACTCTTTTTCTAGAAGATGCTACCCTCTTGGACTTTGTTGATTCCCTTGAGGTACTTGAAAGTTTCTATCATGTCCCCTCTCTCCCTTCTTTCCTCAAGGGTATACATATTAAGCTCCGTTAAGTCTTTCTTCGTATGTCTTCTGGTGCAGACCCTGCACCATTTTGGTTGCCCTCCTCTGGACAGCCTCCACTTTGTCTATATCTTTGCGGAGATGGGGTCTCCAGAACTGCACACAGTACTCCAGATGGGGTCTCACCAACTGTCTGTACAGAGGGATAACAACTTCCTGTTTTCTACAGGTGATGCCTCTTCCTATGCATCCCAGTATCCCCCCAGCCTTCCTTACTGCCTTCTCACATTGCTTGCCCACCTTTAGGTCATCTGATATAATTACCCCCAGGTACCTTTCTATTTTACTGTTGTATCTCACCCCCATTGTGTACACTTCCCTGGGTTTTGTTTCCCATGTGCATTACCTTGCACTTCTTTGCACTGAATCTGAGCTGCCATACATTTGACCATTCCTCCAACCTTGCCAAGTCCCTTCTCATCCTTTCCACTCCATCTTGTGTATCAACCCTGTTGCAGATCTTTGTGTCATCTGCAAAGAGACATACTTCCTTCCAGTTCCTCTGCAATGTCACTATAAAGACAATAAAAGGACCAGTCCCAGTACTGAACCCTCGGTACCCCGCTAGTAACCCTCCTTTCTTCACTGTGTACTCCATTTACTACTACCCTGTGCATCCTGTTGTCTAGCCAATTTTTTATCCAGGTTACCACCTTGGGACCCACTCCAAGGCTGGCTATCTTGTGTATTAATCTTTTGTGTGGGACTGTATCAAATGCCTTGCTAAAATCTAGGTAGGCCATGTCCACAGCCCCTCCTTGGTCTACTACTTTGGCCACCCAGTCAAAGAAATCTACTAGATTCGTCTGACACGACCTTCCCATCGTGAATCCATGCTGCCTTGGGTCCTGTGCCCCACTGGCCTCTAGGTACTCAACAATTCTTTCCTTCGGAAGTGATTCCATTATTTTTCCTACCACTGAAGTCAAACTAACTGGTCTGTAGTTTCCTGCCTCTGTCCTGCTCCCACTTTTGTGAAGAGGAATCACATCTGCTCCTCCTCCAGTCCTCGGGTACCACCCCATCCTCCCATGATTTGTTAAAGAGAGTAGTCAGCTGTGTCACTAGTTCTACCCTTAGTTCTTTTAGAATTCTTGGGTGAATCCCATCAGGCCCCATTCCTTTGTACACCTTCAATTTTATTACTTCTTTCAGAACCCTTTTTTCTGTAAATGGACTGGTATCGACCCCCATCTTCAGAATGTTTCTCTTGTTTGGTTTAGGTAACTCCCCCTCTTCCTTTGTGAATACTGAGCAGAAATATTCGTTCAGTATCCCTACTTTTCACTGTCACCCTCTACCCATTCCCTCCCCTTTATTAAGGTTCAGTATCCCTCCTTTGGTCCTTCTTCGCTCCCTAATGTACCTATAAAAGGTCTTATCCCCCTTCTTAACAGAATTGGCTATCCTTTCCTCAGTTTGGGCCTTTGCTATTCTGACTGCCTCCCCAGCCTCTTTCTGCTTTACCTGATAAAGTTCTCTGTCCTGCCCCTTCTGTGTTTCCTTATATTTCCTGAATGCTGTTCTTTTCTCCTTAACCTTCCCTGCCACCTCTTTTGAGAACCATAGCGTTTTTTCCTTCGGTTGTGTTTTATTGATTTGCTTTACACAAAGGCTTGTTGCCTCTGTGATGGCTGTTTTGATCACTCCCATTGTTCCTCCACCCTCCTTCTTGCCTGTTTGCTAGCGCTTTTCTGAGGCACTCTCTCATTTTCCCAAAGTCAGCCCTCTAAAGTCCAGTACTCTTGCTTTTGTATGGCGTTGATTGTGTAGCTCGTTTATACGTGAACCACACTCTAAGGCTTCCTTTTCCAGAAGCGCGAGCACTTCCTGCTATATGAGCAGGGCATGCTGTCCCGAATATTGGGAGAGCAGGGGCTGTCTTGTAGATGGACTGCCTACAAATTCTATATAATGGCCTTTTTTGACCAGCTGCAAAACCCATCTGTGGGTGGTGATCGACTGCCACCCTGGCGAGTGGCGTGCAATGCGACCCTCGACTTTATTTTCCCGTTGATCCTGAGGAGGGGTGGGGGCCGGGAAGGAGTCATGCTGTGGCAGCGTTTGATCAGTCAGGCTAAGCCAACTTTGCAGATCGTTGGCCTCTGCCTGGGGATGACTTGGCCTAGGCCTTGCGGGTGAAAGTACCCCTCTGCTGTTGGCCAGAACGTTGCTGTTGTCTTTGTAGCCAGCCACGGAAACGGCTCTGGTTCCTACGAAAGGAACTAGGCCAAGACCTGTACATAGCTTGTACAGATCGGACTGCCTTCCCTGCGTCTAGAAGTTTGGTGATTACGCTCTCGGAAGCTTCACCAAATAGGACCGCCCCGTTATAAGGGACATCTAAGATGTTCTTCTGGACGTCCGGGGTAAAGCCAGAGACACGGAGCCAAGAGCATCTCCGGAGACGCATGCCTGAGGCTGCAGCTCTGGCTGAAGAGTCTGCAGAATCATATGCAGCTCTCAGCACTTGGGTCCCCACATCCGAACCCGTGCGGAAGAGGTTCAAGAGCTCCTCCTTGTGGTCGCCATCTGGCATCTTCTCTACCAGTTCCTGTCCTTGCTCCCACAGTGCGTTCTGGAATTGAACCATGTGGGTGAGGTAATTCAGTGACCTGATGGTGCAAGTCACGGCCGCACTGCGTCGCCTACCAAGGACATCCAATTGCTTGGATTCCTGGTCCAGTGACCACGATGCTCAGGTCTCAGACCGGTCATGTGAAGCAGTGATGACCAGGGAGTCAGCCAGAGGATGGTTCGCCAGATACTTGTCCTCCCTAGGGGCCTTGTATAGACGGTCAGCCTTTTTCGGCACTGCAGGAGTGGAATGCGGACGTTCTAGGGACATGGATATGTTGTTCATCCACACTGTCTGGCAGGTTCCTTGCCGCTTGGTCTTCAAGCTGGCTCCTCCCACCCACCCGGGTGGTAAAACTCACGGCTCCGCCCCATGACGTCAGATCTTCCTTACCGCTTGGAAGCTCAGGTTCCCTCCTCAACGCTCTGCGTGATAGACTGGATCCTAACTCTTCGGTTCGTCCGAAACTCTTAAATTCTCAAGACTTCGGTCTTCCTTTTCTCTCGCGGCTGCAATGGACAAAACAGATTCCCGGTTTTCGGCGGTGGCCTTGCGGGCAGAAGATGATGTCCAGGACGGATCCGCACTCCATGTGCGTCTACTGCCTCGGCCTAGAACACGACCCGCAGGCTTGCGAGTCTTTCTGTTTGTCGTCGGCCAACGTCTTGGAGGACCGCGCTGCCGGTTGAAGCTTGGCGCCCGAGCGCTACCACGGTAAGGTTGAAAGAGCCTGTTGGGCAGTTACCGTGGCGGCTGGTTCGGCTGAGCAGCTCAAGCAGATGATTGCCATCGGAGGGAGGTGGCCCAGGCCGCATCTTCCTCCTCGTGATGCGTGCATTTATCCGCTCTCTTTGGGTACCTCATATTCTGCTTCGTTCAAGGAGCTTTGCCATTCCCTTTCCACGAAGGGAGAGGGCCATCGGGACATTCCTCTCAGTCGAAGAAGGATCCCAAGGGTAAGTGCCATCGTCTGCATTCGTGGGAGCAGGAGAGGTCCCTTCCCAGACAGCCAACGTCGACTTGATCGAGGTTAACGTAAAACCGCTGGCTTCACGGCGTCCCGTCAGGTCAGCGGCTGAGACAGCCGTCGGCGTGGTGAATTTTCTCGACCCAGATGGATGTCGACTGGTGAAACTGACAACCCCTTCTTCACCGGTTCCCCAGGCGGAAACCGGTTACCTGCGCCATTGGTGCAGCAGTCCTGGTTAATGCGTCCGAGCCGAGGGAAGAGCGGGTGCCCCCCGCTCCCTCCCAGGCCCGCCCTCGGACAAACAGAGGATCTCTGTCTCAGCCTCGGACCTCTTCTCGGTCCAGCCAATCTTGCCGACATCGGCGGTCTCGGCACAGAGTTAAGTGGCGACGCTGCTCGTCCTCGGATGAGGAGGGGCTTCGGCGCAAATTCCATCGCTGCTACGAGGAGCTGATGTGGCAGCAGTTACCTTTGTCCGGGACCAAGTCAACGCCGACGCCTTCCCCGGCCATCAAGTGGCTGTCACCCGAACGGCCGAAACAGCCTCTCACTGCAGTCGAGATGCCCAAGCCTGGGCGGTTCTTCGGCTGAAACCTGCTGCCCACCCGACTGTGGTGGAACCTCCGCCTCCACAACGAAATCGGGGCACGACCAGGACTCTGTCGGTTCAAGGCCTGCCCCACAGGCTGTCTGTCACCCTCACTCCCGACCGTCCTCGGCAGGTGGATGGTGGCTCAGGCCCTAGGCAGCTCTTAGCCGGACTCTTCGATCCGACGACAACTCCTCCCTGTTCTCCAGGCAGGTTGACCTGGAGTCCTCTGGAGGCCAGTCACTGGACGAAAGCCCATCGTCCTTCATGGGTCTGCTTGGCTCATCTCGGAGCCACCGGGATGCAGCTCGAGCCCGTATCCAAACGGACCAAGTATTCCCTGACTGAGATACTGGACCGAGGGGATTCACCAAGAGCCTTTCCTGTGGCTGAGGCCACTGTCGGCCCAGCCTTGGAGCTTTGGCAGCGGCCTGCTTCCTGTCCTGCGCCCTCGGCCAGGATGTATGCAATCCCTACCGGCTCTTTGCCGGGTTTTGAACACCCCTCTGCCGAGGGGTTGGTCACAGACAGCGTTTTCCGGCGTTCCGGGAATGCTAGGGACGTGGACAAGCCCCCCGACAAGGAGTCCAAAAAGCTGGACTCGCGGGCGCAAGGTGTACGTTGCGTCCTCCCTTGGCCTCCGCCAGGCCAGCTCGGCCATGTTGATGGCACACTTCTCCCACGCTCTCATGGGCTCCCTGGATGAGGTGATCCCTCATCTCCCGGCCGACCTCCAGACCACGGTCCGGCAGGTTCGGGACCAGGGTAAGGCAGTGGCGAAGCAGCAGCTCCAAACAGCTCTGGACATAGGGGACTCCTGTGCCAGATCAGCTGTGGCCACGCGCCGCAGAGCATGGCTGAGGATATCCACCTTCACGGCGGATACCCAGCACAAGTTGGCGAATGTCCCCTTCTTGGGGACCGACCTCTTCGGCCCTGGGTGGAAGGTCACCTCCAGCGGATCAAAAGTCCAATGCCACCCTGGACTCTGTCACCTCCGCCCAGGACTGACAAAGGCCGCCGTCAGCAGCACAAGTCCTTTCGTCCTTCTGCGCCTGCGGCACGTCCGGCCCAACAGCACCAGCATCAGGGCCAGCAGGCTCGCGCTTGGCATCCCAAACCCAAGCCCGCTGCTTCCTCCAACAGAAAGCAGGGAGGTAAAGGCCCAAGAGGTCCCTCGGCCAGTCCCTCCTCCAAGCCTGCCCAGTGACGGGTTGAGGAGTGTTGACCCCAGCCTCGTCACTCCCCCCTGGGTTCCCCCCGTGGGTGGGACGGCTCTGCCACTTCCTTTCCGCTTGGTCCGCTATTACCATGGACCGCTGGGTGTTGGAGGTGGTAGGAAAGGGCCTGCCTCTGGAGTTCAAGCAGACCCCACCCTTTCCCCTCGGGGGGGCCACGGGGTCCGTAGCCTCGCTGTCGGCCCGCCGAGTAGATATTGGGCTGCTCCACGAAAAAGAGGTGATCAGGAAGGTGGCAGATCCTCCTCCAGACCCGGGGTTTGTGTCCCAGTATTTCCTGGTCCCAAAACGGATGGGGGGCTAGTGCCCCATTCTCAACCTGCACGACCTTAACAGGTGCCTAAGGTCTCGGACCTTCAGGATGGTCACTCTGGCTCAGATAATCCCATGCTTGGAACGAGGCGTGTGGTTCTGTTCCCTGGACCTCCAGGATGCGTTCTTTCACGTCCCAATCCATCAGTCTCAGAGATTCCTCTGCTTCAGAGCAGAGGGATCCCTTTACGAGTTCCAGGCCATGCCCTTCGGCCTCTCTCTAGCTCCCAGGGTCTTCACCAAATGCATGGCAGTGGTGACAGCATTCCTGCGGCACCGAAGGGTCAGGTGTACCCCTACCTGGACGACTGGCTGATTGCAGCCCCCTCCAGAGCGGAGGTGGAGCGGTCCAGAGATCTGGCCCTCCAGGTTTGCTCTCAGATTGGCCTCATCAACGAGGCCAAGTCGGAACTCGTGCCAAAGCAGGTGATACTTTTCATCGGGGCAGAGCTCGACTCTCTGAGCCAGAGCACGGCTCCCGGGGACAGGGCCGAGTTCTTTCCTCCTTTGCCCAATCATTTCAGGTTGGGCAATCGCACCCTGCCCAGGACTTCCTGCACCTCCTGGGCCTCATGGCGGCCTGCACCAGTATGGTCCGTTGGACCCGCTGGTACATGTATCCCCTTCAATGGGGACTGGCCAGCCAGTGGTCACAGCGCTTCGATCCATTGGATCAGCTAGTGACAGTGACCCAAGGGATGTGGAATGCTCTCCAATGGTGGACCATTCCGGCACATCTGCAGGAGGGAATCCCGTTTGTCCGACCCGAGCTGACGTTCTCTCTATCGACCGACGCCTCTCTGATGGGTTGGGGTGCCCATCTGGGGGAGCACAGAGCGCATGGCCTCTGGTTCCCTTCAACCTGCTGGAGCTTCAAGCGGTTCATCTAGCCCTCACCGCCTCGCTCCGTTCTTCACAGGGTCAAGTGGTTCAGGTCCAGACGGACAATACCATGACCATGTACTATCTAAACTGCCAGGGTGGGACGCGCCATGCCTCTGTGCAGGGAAGCTCTCGCATTTGGTCACTCATACGCAGCCTGAGGCGGATCTCCTCACCATTCACGTGCCAACACCCTGGATGATGCCCTAAGCCAGATAAGAGCTGCGTCTCACGAGTGGTCTCTCCTGCTGGAGGTAGTACACGATCTCTTCTCCCACTGGGGCACGCCTCAGGCGGACCAGTTTGCCTCAAGGGAGAATGTGAAGCTGAGACTGTTTCATGCCTGCCCACCTCAGCAGTGCTCGCTGCAGGGGGATGCCTTCGAGATCGTGGACTCCGGGCCTCTTCCACGCCTTTCCCCCATTTCCCTTGATCCACAAGGTGCTTCTCAAGGCAAGGAGGGACAAGGCGCAGGTGATTCTGGTAGCCTGAGACTGGCCCCATCAGTTCTGGTATCAAGATCTCCTCGGTCTCAGCTCCAGGCTCCCGAGACGGCTTCCAGGTCGCCCGGACCTCATCTCAGTCAATCAGGGGAAGGTATTCCATCCGGACCTTCAATCCCTGCATCTGACGGCCTGGTTCCTGAGCGGCTAGAATTCCAGACCTTGGGTCTTTCCGACGAGGTCCTCAACATCGTTGAGGTGTCCCGTAAGGAGTCGACCAGAAAATGCTACGCCTTCAAATGGAAGAGATTCTCCATTTGGTGTCAGGGTAAGGGCCTGGACCCTTCCTCCTGCTCCTTGGCAAGCATTCTGGACTACCTGTGGTCCCTTTCTCAGCAAGGGCTTCAGTTGACAACCCTAAGGTGCACCTGGCAGCCATCTCTGCTTACTGGGCGTGGGACGGGAAGCAGTCGGTGGCGCAGGAGAAGGTGGTCGGGCGCTTTTTCAAAGGCCTTGATCACATATCCCCTCTGGTGCGAGAACCTGAACCTCCATGGGATCTACTGCTGGTATTGGCTAAGCTCATGGGCAGGCCATTCGAACCGATGCACAGGTATGACATCTCAACTGTCGTGGAAGACCGCCTTCTTGGTGGCTATCACGTCAGCCAGAAGGATGGGAGAGCTCCAGGTGCTTTCCAGAGAGTCTCCTTACCTGGTCTTCCACAGGGACAAGGTTGTCCTGCGCCTCCATCCGAAGTTACTTCTGAAGGTGGTGTCGGAGTTTCACCTTAACCAGGTGTTGACTCTGCCGGTGTTCTACCCCAATCACACCTTGGAGGCCGAATATAGGCTCCATACTTTGGACCCTAGAAGAGCACTCACTTATTATAAGGAGCGGTGGCTTAAGTTCGGGAAAGGTTCGCCAGCTGTTTGTCACCACGCTGAAGCCGCACCTGGCAGACCTGCAGCCAAGTGGACGATAGGCAGGTGGGTCACCTCCTGCATAGATCTCTGCTATAGGTTGGTGGGCATGGAGCCTCCCAGAGGGATAAGAGCTCATTCTACCCGCCATACCGCTGCTTCGGTAGCTGCTTCCAAGGACGTCCCTATCCAGGAAATCTGCAGGGCTGCTACCTGGATGTCAGCACATACCTTCATCACCCACTACCACATCGACCTTGAATCATGCTGGGATGCTGGTTTTGGGGCCTCGGTTCTCCAGTCTTTATTCCTAAGTAGGTGTGTGCTTGCCTCCCTCCTCCCGGAGAACTGCTAGGAGTCTGCCAGACAGTGTGGATGAACATATCCATGGTCCCTAGAAATTCAGGTTACTCACCTGTACCAGGAGTTCTAGGAATGGTATATGTTGTCCACCCACCCGACCTCCCAGGCTTCGACGCACAACCTGGCTTCCAGCGGGCTAGATCTGGCGTCATGGAGCGGAGCCGAGAGTTTTACCACCCGGGTGGGTGGGAAGAGCCAGCTTGAAGACCTTCCGGCAAGATTTAAAGCGGCAAGGAACCTGCCAGACAGTGTGGATGAACAATATATACTATTCCTAGAACTCCTGTTACAGGTGAGTAACCTGTATTTTCCAGGCGGCCTTGGTGACATCCACAAAGGTATCCACCAAGGACAGCACTACCACAGGCTTCGGGTCTTTCTGCCGAAGGTAGCGAGCAAAGCGTTGTCTCTTGGGGTCGCGCTCTTCAGCATCCCACCCCATGTTCTCCTGGATGTGCCTCATGATCTCCGTGAAAGAGGGATCATCCAGAAGAGACCTGGGTAGGTCGTGTGGGTCCGGAGAGGGAATGCTGATAGGAGAAGGTGATCTTGAGCGCTCCGAAGTGTCAGATCTGGAATCCTCCCCAGACGGAGTGTACCGGCATCATCTGGGTCTCTTGGGACTGGGTGACCCTGATGGGGATCTACAGGGAGGTCTTCTCCTTTCTGAAGACCTGCCCCGAGGAGGTGGTGTCTGCTCCTTGGGGGTTGGCGATCGTCCTACGGGCCCCTTAGGTGGAGGAGGGGATATAGGCGGTGAAGGAGTAGGTGGAGGCTGAGTCGGAGTAGGAGGACGACGTGTGATGACCACATCTTTTTTGATGGTGTCCCACCACAAGGTAAAAAGTTTTTACCTCTGCCAGATTCACAACCGACGGGCCTGGCGCTGGTGGCCTGTCGCCAGGGTCGGGCGTCCAATCCCCAGGGGTCTCCCGCTCTGGGGAAGGTTCCCGTGGGAGCCCGGCATCTCCGGTGGCGCCCGCTTGGTCCTCTGGCTGTGTGGCGTCCTCCTCGGATGAATCCTTTGACGCGTCCGCCGGCAGCAGTGGTGCGGTCCTCTTCTCGGGAGTAGCCAATGTCGGTCCCCTGGCTGATGTCCTCGGGGGCAAACGCCTGGCTGGCGACCGTGTTTGAAGTGTCAGTCTGCTCCTGGGAGGCGCTGGTGGTGTTTGGCCGACATCGGTCCGGCGTCCGCTTGAGGGACCTCAGGTCCATGGTCTTCACGAGGAACCAGATTCGATTCATGCGGAGGCTGGGAAACTGACCCGGCGTTGGTGTCCCGCCAGGAAGAAGATTTATGGCGACCCAGACTCTGACGAGGCCTTAGATGGAGTGGAAGAGGCGCACTGCCTGGAAGTCTTCAGGGGCTGTAGAGAAGAGGAGCCGTAGAAGATCCGACCTGAAGCGGGGAGGTTGCGACCGGGCCCTGGAGGGAAGCCGTCAGACCGGGCCGGAGCTTCAGGAGTCTTGAGGCCCTCGCAGGAGACCTGGATCTTTCCTTTTCCCAGTGCTTGTCCGGTGTTTGGGGTTTACCGGCGACTCCCAGGGAGGAAGGTTCCTTACCCATGGTTTTCAGTTTCTCCTCCAAGAGAAGCGCTTGAAGGAAGCCTTCTGGCGGCGGATCCTGGTGCGACTGTTGAAGCCCTGGCAGAAGGAGCAGGCCTTGATATCAAGTTCCGGCCTAGGGGAAAGACACAGCCTAAAGTGGATCCTCAAGGGGGATCTGTCTGCCGCAGGCACACTTCGCATGTTGACCTCTACAGAAGTTGTTGGAGAGGACATCAGTTGATCCAAAGTTGAAAGGCAGACGAAAATCGTTGTAGTTCTAAGTTCGTCGCATGCTAGAAAAGGACACCGAGAGGCCGATACTGGCGATGTCGATGGCAGGAAAAGAACTGAGGATTATGGGGGGGGCCCGCCTCCTTATGTACTAAGCCAGACGTCGGAGACGGTCCCCGCTGAAGACTGCTAGCTAGAAAATTTCCGTGGGGTCCTGGCGCCTGCTGGCTTCAGTCCTAATGGTGTAACCTGCTGCAAGAGCTGTATCAAAGTAAGATCTAGGGAGCACAGACAGTTCCCTTGCTGAAGCAAGTGAAAAAGGCTTGCCAGAGTGACCATTCCAAACTGCTGGTATTTTACCGAGAGGTTGAGCTGGCTAAGGTCCAGAACTGGGCGAAGGTCTCCCATTTTCTTCGGAACAAGGAAGAAGCGGGAATAAAAGCCTGCCCCTTTCTGGGTCTGTGGGACCTTTTGAATGGCTCTTTTCTAGAAGCTGATGAATCTCTACTTCTAGAAGAATAGCATGCTCCGGTGGACAACAGGTCTGGATGTGGGGGGGGGGGGAGGTGTCCGGCAGGACAGAAGTGAACTCTATCGAATACCCTTTCCGAATGGTATCCAGTACCCATTAGTCTGCAGTGATAGTGGACCATTCAAGTGGGTAAAGTGCAAACCGCCCTCCTGCCTGCTCAGTCAGCATGTCCCCGAAGGGGTAGCAAAGGGAGTCAGGCAAAGGAGGTGGTAGGGGCCTGGGCCCTGGGAACCTTGAAGGGCAGGGTGACCCTGCCTCTTGAATCCTTTACCCAGGGACTGTTTGCCACTTTGTCCCTGCCCTTGACCGCTATAAAAAAAAAAGGCATCGGCGGGGTACTTGGGGCCACTGCTTTCCCTGAAGCCGTTTCGCCATCTGTTCCACTTCAGGGCCAAACAAAATAGGGCCCTGAAAAGGAGAGTCTAGAATGGATTCCTGAAGGTCCGATTGGAGACCTGCAAGTCTGAGCCAGGACTGCCGTCTCATACAAATTCCCGAGGCAGCAGCCCTGGAAGCCATATCTAATGCGTCATAAGAACACCAGACAGCATGCTTGTCCATATCCAGGCCCGAATGGGCACATGCTAAGATCTCCTATTTGGAGTCTGAGTCAGGGAGGGTCTCTACTAAGTCGATGGTCTTTCTCCACAGGGACTGCTGGTAGGTGATCATATGGGCCATAAAGTTCAGTGACCTGATGGTCCCAGTAGCAGAAGAGAAGAACTTACGACCCCAGCCATCTAGTTTCTTGGAAACGGGGTCCGGAGGTTGGGAGCTTAAGTGTTTTGGTTGAGCTCCTCTCCCGTGGGCAGCCACATTGACTAGCAAGTTAGTCTTTGGCTGTTCTGCCAGGAAAAGCTTGGATTTAGGAGGCGGGCTTAGAGTCTGTCCGCCTTCCTTGGACCCACCGGGATAGAGAATGGTGTGCACCAGGTGAGACTAGTAACATCCTGGAAGGGCTACACAAACGGTGGGATCACCAAGGGCATGGGTTCCTTTTCTCCAAGGAACTTGGCCAGGTGTTTACACTCTGGGTCTAGGTCTTCAGTATCCCACTCATATATAGTCTGGATGTGCCTCATGATGTCGAGGAAAGAGGGATCATCTGAAGGGGACCATGAAGAATCCTTAGGTTCTGGCAAGGAAGGATAGAAGCCTCCATCTGATGTATCAGTGTCTAGATCTGCCTCATCCAAGGAAGACGTGATGGGTGGGGATGAAGCAGATGGGGATGGAAATCGCTTCATTTATCTTTCGGATGTGGACTTGGGTGCTCATCCTGGTTCCCCTGAGGCTCTGGGGCGGGAGGGGGACCCACGGGTGGCAGAGGAGGGACTTTGTCCAGGGGTTGGTATAAGAGGTCCCCTTTTACAGTGTTCCACCAGGTGGCGAAAAGTTTGCCAATATCTGCCACTGGGAGTGGGACGACTGCGGGTGCCGGTGCCAGATCGGAGGATCTGATCCTCAGGAGTGGGCGTCTGGAGCCCCAACTGGGGTGGTAGGTGCCGGGTCCTGAACCCCGGCATCAGTAGGCCGGCAATCGGTATCCGACATGGTCTTGACAGGTGTCTGGTCCCTCAGGGGAGGGGAAGACAGCTGATCCTCATCCAGCGACCACCCGTGTCTGGCGTCAGGATAGACTGGCTAGGTGGGCGCTTGTCAGAGGGTGCACCTTAGCCTGGGGTAGGGGTGTCGGCCGGGGCGACCTTCTGCCTAACGGAAGGTTCTTCAGAACGTTTCCTCTTCTCCGAAGAACTAGGCCTGTCCTGAGCCCTGGGCATGCTTTCCTGAGTCGACCCTGTGGTTTTTGGAGGTTGATGAGCCAGGGAGGTATAGCGGTGTTCCACTGAGGCAGACTCCTGGTGGTGTCCCTGGGAAGGGGTGGGAGTGGACTTGGAGGAGCGGGGAGATTCGGATGGTAGGGCCAGAACAGAACCAGACCTCTTGCTGGATGAAGAAGATGCCTGCTTGGCTGGTGACCGATGGCGGGATTCAGACCTAGCCAGATTCTTCTCCTTGTGGTGATGCTTCCCCCCAGAGGACCTATCTTTAGGTGGGGATTCTCTAGCATGAGAGGATGAGCTGGCCCCCCCGATCCTCACTGCATGGCTGCCAGCTTTTTCTCCAAAAGGAAAGTTTTAGGGCGTGAGCTCTTCTGGCGCGAATCTTTTGGTTGACTTTCTGACAGTGAGTGCAGGAGTCAGGCTGGTTTTCCAAGCCTAGGCAGATGAGGCAGGCCACGTGGCAGTCTTTGGCCGTGATCTGCTTCCCACAGGCACACTTAAGACTTTCGCCGTGGTGGTGAGGGCGACGACATAAATAAGGCAAAGGTTAACAATTAAAGAAGGAATTATTTCTGACATTCGAGGCTGTCGACTGATGAGAGGCGCGTCCGGGGAGCCTTACTACGCCATTCAGCGGCGGGAAAAAGAACTGAGATAGCGCTTCAGGGACGCGCCTTTATATCCGTCCGACGTCGGCGGTCGTCTGCCTCAGACTGCTAGCTACAAGTTTTCTGTGGGGTCCTGACGTCCGACGGCTTCAGTCCTAATTGTATTACCTGCAGCAAGAGCTTCACCCTCGAAGACAGATCAGTAGTTCTAGGAGTGGTATATGTTGTACATCCACACTTCTTGGCATGTCCCCTTCCACTTCAAATCTTGCCGAAGTCTTCAAGCTGGCTCCTCCCATCCACTCAGGTGCAGTAACCCTCGGCTCCGCCCCATGACGCCAGATCTTAGTCTGCTGGAAGTCAGGTGTTCTGCATCTACAGCCGAGGAGGTGGATGGGTCCATGTGGATGAACATATACCACTCCAAGAACTAGTATTACAGATGAGTAACCTGTTTTTCTAGGGATGTGGATATGTTGTTCTATCCACACTTGTTGGCAGACTCCAGCAGTTCTCCAGAAGGGAGGCAGGGCTCACACTCCCTACTTACGAAACAGAGATTGGAGAACTGAAGCCCCAAAACCAGCATCCTGGCGTGACTCAAGGTCGATGTGGTAATGGGTAATGAAGGTGTCTGCCAACTTCCAACTAGCAGCCCAGATTTCCTGGATAGGGATGTCCCTGGAATAAGACACCGATGCAGCAGTATGGCGGGTAGAATGAGCTCTTATCCCTTTGGGAGGCCCCATGCCTGCCAACTCATAACACAGACTTATGCAAGATATAATCCACCTTGCAACAGTCCATTTTGCTGCATGTCTGCCAGAGACAGCTTCAGCGTAGGTGACAAACAGCTGGCGAACCTCTCCCCCAGAATTTCTGCCATCCTCTCCTTATAATAGGAGAGGGCACGTCTCCGGTCCAAAGTATGGAGCCTCTACTCTGTCTACACAGTGTAATTGTGGTAGTACACAAACAGGGTTAACACCTGGTTAAGGTGAAACTGACACCACCTTCGGAAGGAATTTTAGGTGGGGGCGTAGGACAACCTTGTCCCTGTGGAAGACCAGACAAGGGGAGTCCACCAAAAGTGCCTGGAGCTCCCCTGTCCTTCTGGCAGACCAGATAGCCACCGGGAAGGCAGTCTTCCACGACAAGTGTGACAAGGCACACTTGCGCACTGGTTTGAATGGCTTGCCCATGAGCTTTGCCAGTAGCAGCAATAGATCCCACGGAGGTGGAGGTTCACGCACCGGAGGGGATATGTGATCCAGGCCTTTGAAAAAAGAGCCCAACCACTGTCTCCTGTGCCAACATCGGATGACCAGCCCGTGCCGGTAAGCAGAGATGGCTGTCAGGTGCACTCTAAGGGTCAATGACCACAGACCCTCTTTGGAAACAGACCAAAGGCAGTCAAGAATGTTAGCCACTAGGCAGGACAGAGGGTCCAGGCCCTTGCCTGGACACCAAATGGAAAACCTTTCCCATCTGAAGGCAAACATTTCCTGGTTGATTCCTTTCTGGATGCCTCTACCACGGTGAGGACATCCTTGGAAAGACCCAAAGCCTGGAAAGTACAGTTACGCAAGAACTTACCGTAGCAGTAGATCTTAGAGGCTCTTGCAGTGAAGTAATTACATATAGGACTGGCGCAGCTGACGGCAGGACCACGCAAAAATTTCTACCTGGCAGTGTCTGGCAGAGACTGCCCCGATCAGGTGACCGGCGTCATACGTCATCGGTATAAAGGGGGCGGTCCCGGACGCCCGCTTTCCAGTTCTTTTCTGCCACAGGCCCAGAAGGCCCGGATGAGAGAGAAGCAAATGTTTCCATTCCTGTAAAAGGAGCTGAAAAAGCCTAGGGGGATGGAGGGCGGGAAGGTATTACCTACTGCAAGAGCCTCTCTCGAAGATCTACTGTTACAGTAAGTTCTTACGTAACTGTACTATCTTACTTCGAGAGGGCTCTTGCAGTAGGTAATTACATATAGGACTGAATCCCAAGCAGTCTGGAAACAAATAAGAGGCACCAGGAGGAGGAAACTACTCCAGAAAGTAGCACTAGCCTTGCAAGCCTCAAGACAGGAGGCCTTGCAAAACAGCTAGCCCGAAGCCTGCTCTACAGCGAGAGGTAATGTCCAAACTGTAGTGTTTCGTAAAGGTATGGACGAAAGTCCGGTGGCGGCAGCGCATATGTCTGCCGCAGACACATTCTTGAAACAAGCCGCAGAGGCCGCTACTCCTCATGTGGAGTGGCCTCTGACCTGACTCAGAAGGGTCTTGCTGTAATTGTCATAACAGAAAGTGATGCAATGAGCCAACCTCTTCGACAGGCATTGCTTGGAAACAGCATTGCCTTCCATTTTGTGACAAAAGAGACGAACAACTGATCAGTCTTTCTGAGATCCTTCGTCCTGTCGGTGTAGTATCTCAGAATCCGGTGAACATCCATGGTATGCAGTAAATATTCCCCTTGATTAGAGTACTGCGTAAAAAAGGCAGATAGCTCTATGGACCGATTTAGGGTAGACTCTACTACTTTAGGTAGAAACTTAGGATTCGTGCGAAGAGCAACTCGTTCTTTGTGAAAAATCAAATAGGGGATTTTACACATAAGGGCCTGGAGCTCGGAAATTCTTCGAGCCGAAGTAATGGCCACCAAGAAGAGAGTCTTCCACGAAAGAAACTTCAGATCTGCAGAAGCTGCAGGTTCGAAGGGAGGGAGAGTAAGTTTCTCGAGAACAAAATTCAAGTCCCAAGGGGAAGCCGGAATACAGATGGGGGGCCTTAGATGAAGGACCCCTCTGAGAAAGGTCTTAGAGACCTCCAGTCGAGTGAAAGCTTCATCTGCGAAGGGAACATGGTAGGCTGAAATAGCAGCCATGTGATCCTTCAGGGAGGAATGGCCGAGACCCAGGTGAAGAGATGACACAAGTACTCCAGCAGAAAAGCCACTGAACAGGAGAAAGGCTCCGTTCTTGGAGGCTGCCCAAATAGACAATCTCTTCCACTTAAGTGGACCTGGTGGAGGTTTTCTAGCCTCCACTAAAATCTCCGCCACTTTTGGAGGCATGCAAAGCGGGATTGGGCTAGGGTCTGCAGGACCCATGCATGTAGTTGAAGGATTTGAGGCCGGTGGACCAGGTCCCCTGATCCTGGGTCAGCAAGCCTCGAGGTAGAGGAAGAGGAGGAACCTCTGAGTATTGCTGAAGAAGAGAACCAGATTTGCCTGGGCCAGAAAGGAGCGATGAGAATCATTCTCTCTCCTTTTGTGGTTAGTTTCTGCAATATTCGTGGGATCAGAGGAATTGGGGGGAAAAGCATAGACAAATCTTTCCTTCCAGTCTAGAGAAGGAGCGTCGCTCTGGAACGAGCGAGCAAAAGGTGGGAAGTTTTGCGTTTTGGGGAGAGGCGAACAGGTCTACCTGCGGAGTCCCCCAAAGCTGAAAGATATCATCTAGCACCCCTTGGTCCAATTCCCACTCGTGTGCCAGAGCAGAGGAGGGGCTTAGCTTGTCTGCCAGAGTGTTGTCAACTCCTGGAACATGAATTGCCGTGAGGTGAAGGTCATGTTGAGTTGCCCAATCCCAAACCCTCATTGCTTCCCTGCATAGAGGGTAGGAGCGAGTTCCTCCCTGTTTGTTGATGTACCACACTACGCACATGTTGCCTGTCTGGACGGCTAGGTGGCTGGGAAGAATGTATTGGTGAAGGGCTTGGACAGCGTATAGCACAGCTCGAAGCTCGAGCACATTGATGTGGAGAGCTTGTTCCAGTCTGGACCATAAGCCCTGGGTCTCATGAGGGCCTAGATGGGCTCCCCAACCTTCGCCTGATGCATCTGTAGTCAAGAGTCTGGGAGGAAGGAGGATGAAAGAAGGGGACCCCCCAAAATAGGTTCTCTCGAATCATCCACCATTGCAAGTCTCGTACCATCGGCGATGAGATCAGAACTAATTGATCTAGGTCGTCCACAAGTTGATCCCACTGGGAGCGAAGAGTCCACGGAGAGATCCTCATGTGCAGTCGCGCTCTGGGAACCGTCTGAATAGCAGCTGCCATAACCCCAGAAGACGAAGGACCGACCTCGCCAGGACCCTCCTGCGTTCCGATAGCAGGGAGATCTGGGATTGAAGAGAGGCCGCCCTGTCTGGAGGCAGGAAGGCCTTGCTCACAGTCGTATCGAGGATAGTCCCGATGAACTGTAGCCTCTGGGAGGAGTCCAGATGAGACTTGGAATGGCTGATGGTAATACCCAGACAAGTGAAAATCTGCTGGGTGAGGAGAAAATGCAGGAGTTCCTCCCTGGACAAGGCTGCCAGGAGCCAGTCGTCCAGGTAAGTGAACACCTGTACTCCTCCACTCAGGGGCCGCTACCACAGCCAGGTATTTGACAAATACTCGGGGCCGAGGATAGACCAAAGGGGAGCCTTGATTGGTAGTGGTCCCCTGAAGACGCAAGACGAAGATACTCTAGTGAGAAAGGCGAATGGGAATGTGCAGATAGGCATCCTGCGTATCCAGAGCACAAAGCCATTGACCCGGCCGAAGGAGGGTCAGAAGGCTCTGCAGAGAGAGCATCCTGAACCTTTTGTATTCCACATAAAGATTCAAGGAACTGAGATCTAGAATGGGTCAGATCTCCCGTCTTCTTTGGGACCAGGAAGAAATGAGAATAGTAACCCGTCCCTTGAAGATGAAGGGGGATGGGTTCTATCGCCTGCTTCGTGAGAAGGGCCGAGATTTCTTCCCGGACCAAAGGAAGATGTTCCCTTGAATATGACGACTTCTGGGGTGGGTGGCGGGGTGGTTTCTGAAGAAACTCTATGGAATGCCCTTCCGCTATAAGCTGGAGCACCCAAGAATCCGTGGTTATCCTCTCCCAACCCAGAAGGTGGAGGGAAAACCTCCCTCCTACGGTTCCTCTGGGGTCGGGCGGTTGGAAGAAAGGAGTCAGGTGGTGTGGGGCAGCGCCGCGCGAGGCACCCGCTGCTTTTGGGCGGAGGGGGCCTGGCAGCTGCGGGGGCCAGACGTTTAGTGGTCCGCCTTCCTTGGGGTTTCGCTTGTGGCCGACTCAGTCTGCGAAAAGGACAGCTCTGCTGGTGTTGGGGATGGTACATGGAATCCAGGGATTTCAGAGCCGTCCCCTTCTCTTGCAACTCGTTGATGATGTCTTTGACATCACCGGCAACACCGACCCCTGAAAGGTGCCTCCTGAATAGCGGATTGCACCTCCGGGACCAAACCTGACACGGAGTCAGGCATGGCGCCATAGACTCACGGCCAGCGGAGCTCCGCCCTGCAGTGCCACTGCATCGTCGTCGCCAAAAATGTGGCGACTGGCGAGCTGAGCAGAGCAGACGAGGTCTGCTAACTCTGTTGACTTGGGAGTCAGGTAAGGAGTCCAGCTTGGATTCTGCCTGGGTAAGGATGGCCTTCTGGTAATCCCCATGTGGGTGGCGTAATTCAGGCCCGATTCCCAGTGTGGAGGAGGCGTGAGATCTTTCTTCCATACTGGTCAGGAGGAGAGATTCCTTAACGGAGGAGATGAGCTCAGATGCTTGGATGGGCGACCGAGGCCGTGGGCGCTAATCATGACTGAGTCGGCACGAGGTGAGAGTCGAGACAGTCTACACCCTCAGGAGCCTGGTATAGCCTGTTAGACTTCCTGGGAAGTGGGGCCAACACCGACAGTTGTTTCCAAATCGTGGTAACAAGGTGGGCGTGAGGCTCAATCCAGGGTGGCACTAAAGTTGGAGCTGTCATGGGCAGGTCCAGATGTTCGGCGAGCTTAAGCCGCTGAGGATCTGGTTCCAAAGAGTGCCACTGGTGAACTTCCTGGATTTTCTAAGCAACTCCGTGAAAGATCGATCCTCTGGAGGAGACTTTGGAGGGGTCCTCGGCCGGGGCTTAGACGGAGAGCAGGGCTCGTCTCTCAGAGCATCCCTCAGAAGAGTCCGAGGAATTAGAGAGGGAAGAAGAAGCAGAAGAAGAAGAAAAAGACTCCCTTACACGACTAGGGGGAGGAACGGGTTCCTTGGGTGGTACCATGCCGTGTCCTGCCCTCTCGGGATTCAGAGGAAGAGCCCCCAGGTCTGGAGGCAGTGAGGGAGTGTGCACCGGACGTAGGTAGCCGGTGGCGGCACAGTCGACATAAGGTGGCTCTCTACCTCCTAGTGACTTGAGCCTTGGCCTCGGCCCACCAAGAGGCCAGAGTCTCCTGCAGATCCACCGGCGGCGTGGGGGCGGTGGAGGTGGAGGAGGAGAGGGGGAAAGGTGTACGGGTTGTACCCGTAAGGCGAGTATCCGAAACCCGGCTGTGGGAAACCTGGCGTCTGGTATTGTGGAGTCTGGTACTGCGGCGTCGGGAGTACCGGCGTCGGGTACTGCGGCGCTGGATACTGCGGTCCCGAGTATGACGGCGGGTACCTGGGAGCCGGGGGAGCTGCCGGAGCAGACAGCCCGGTCGGCGGCCTCATGGGCAAGTCCACATTAGGGGCCCGAGGCGGAGGGCCGACAGAAGGGGATATTCCCTGCCGGCGTCGGCAGGCACCGGCGTCGGCGGTACAACGTCGAATCGGTTCCATCCGGAGAAGGAGGAAGATACCCGCATCACCGGGGATGGAGCGAAATCCCGGGGTCAGGCTGGGGTGACAGGCTCCCCAAACTGCAGCGAGGCTGGGGGAACCAAGTACAACGGACGTGGGGGTCTGTGGGTCAGTTCCGTCGCCAGCGCGTGGGAGGAGCCGGCGTCGGCAAGGCGGTTCTGGCGGGCGCGGAGGACCGCGGCGTCCTGGCTACGGAGCCCTCCCGGAGTCTGGCCGAGGGTAGGTCGTGCACCGCCCGAAGGTCAGAAGTCTTATCGACCCTCTCCATGCGGACGTCAGAGGAGGCCGGCGTCAGACTTAGAGGAGTCGCCCACCCCAGTAGGCCGCAAGCCTGCGGCCGAACCAGGGGCTGAGGCCTCCATTCGTCCGGAGGCGCTCGCAAGGCCCGAGCGTGAGCCAGACGGGCGGGCAGACTCCTTCTCCAAACCCTTGGAGGCTGCCGAACGGTCCCCCGGGGGGGGACGTTACCTGGGCCACGTCTCCGGTGGGAGACGTGGTAGAGGAGGACTTCTCCCAGTGCCTCTCCTTGTCCTTTTTCCGATGTCCCTAGGGGGAAGTGGACGCCTGCCTCAACTTTTTCAACTCTTTTTCTTGAGGAGAAGGGCTTCCAGGGACTGTTGGCGCAGTTTACAGGTAGCCACGCTGAAGCTGAGGCAATGCTGGCACTTATCAACCGGGTGATTGGGGCCTAGGCAGAAAGGCACAGGAATGGTCACCCCGATGGCAGTTGGCTACCGGGCCGAGTCGACTTGTTTTTGTGCTCGGAGAGTGTAGGGGACAAATACAGACTATATACCCAACGACTGAAAAAAAGAATAACTATTTTTGGTAAAACTGATGAAAGATAGGGCTGACGAAACATGAACTTTACCACGAGCTGCATGAGCTAGCGGTGGGAAAAGAACCAGAAAGCGCCGGGACCACCCCTTTATACTGACGTCATATGACGCCGGTCACCTGACGTGGGGGCAGTTCCTCGTCAGGGACTGCTAGCTAGAAATTTTTCCGTGGGGTCCTGCCGCCAGCCGGCGTCAGTCCTATATGTAATTACCTACTCTAAGAGCCCTCTCGAAGTAAGATCTCTAGTCGCTCAGGTACCAGGCTGTGAGGTGCAGGGATTGAAGGTCTGGATGGAATACCTTCCCCTGATTGAAAGATACCGGGTTTGGGCATGCTGGAAGTCGCTCTGGGGGCCTGCAGCTGAGGAGATCTGCCTACCAGAACTAGCGCGGCCAGTCTGGGGCTACCAAGATCACCTTCGCCTTGTCCCTCCTCACCTTCACAAGCACTCTGTGGATCAAGGGAAATGGAGGGAAAGTGTAGAGGAGGCCTGGGGTCCACGGCCGAGGAGGCATTCACCTCCAGCAAGTCCTGCTGAGGGGTGCGGGCATGAAACAGCCTCAGTTTGGTGGTTTCCCTGGAGGCAAACAGGTCCACCAGTGGTTTGCCCCAGTGGGAGAACAGGCTGTAAGCTACCTCTGGATGGACAGACCACTCATGGGATGTCTAAGCTGGCGATCGAGGCATCCGCCAGATGGTTCAACGCTCCTGCCACATGGATGGCTAGGAGAGCCACCTCCAAACGGCAGACGAGGGTCCAGATGCAGGGCGCCTTCCTGCAAAGCAGATGGGAGTGCATGCTACCCTGTTTGTTGAGGTAGTACATGGTCGTGGTACTGGAATCACCTGACCCAGGAGCAGAGGAGCGAAAGCGGACAATGCCAGTCTGACTGCTCTGAGCTCCAACAGGTTGATGTGGTATTGGGACTCCTCAGGGGTCCACAACCCATGGGCCCTGTTGTCCCCCGTATGGGCTCCCCAGCCCATGAGAGAGGCATCGTTCTTGAGGACGACAGTCTGCTCAGGGCTAACAAACGGGATCCCTTTCTGCAACAGGTCTGGAGCAGTCCACCACTGGAGAGCATCCCACATCCTTTGTGTTAGTGATCAGCTGGTTGAAATGACCATGGCGCTATATGTCCACTGGGCGCCAGCTCCCACTGGAGGGGCGCATGTGCATCGGCCTAACGGACCACTGAGGTGCACTCACGCCATGTAAACTCAGAAGGCACATAAAGTCATGGCTAGGGCGCAATTGCCCAACCAGAAATGACTGGGCAAAAGGAGGAGAGAACCTCTGCCCTGTCAGCCAGGAGCAGAGTTTTGGCTTGACAAGAGTCTAGCTCTGCCCCACCAAGCACATCACCTGGGAATCAAATCAAATCATCTTTATTTTTATAGCGCCTTTCAAAACCAAGGCGCTGTACATAAAAACCATATACATAAAGATAAAATCAGAAATTAAAACAAATCATCCGTAGCTAAAAAGCTAAACTAAATAAAGATGTTTTTAACTATTTTGAACCCATCGACAGTTGGGCATTCTCTCAACCAACGGGGTACAGAATTCCACAGGGTTGGCGCTGAAAAAGCAAAGGCACAAGATCCTGATGTCTTTAATCAAACCCTGGGAATCTCCAGCAATCCCTCATTGGTGGAACGGAGAGGACGGAGGGGGCAGTAGGGTACCAGGAGATCTTTCAGGTAACTGGGTCCCTGATCAAGTAAGGCTTTAAAGGTTACCAAACCAACCTTAAAGGTAATCGGCCACCAGACAGGCAGCCAGTGCAGTTCACGAAGCACAGGTGTAATATGACTGGTTCTTGAAGTCCCAGTCAAAAGCCTGGCCCTCGCGTTCTGCACCAGCTGCAGGTGGCGGATATCAACCCCAGGTAGCCCTAAGCAGAGGAATTGCAGTAATCAAGATGGCAGTGACAAAAAGCATGGACCAATGTTGGAAGATCACGTGAGGAACTAGGTGTTAAACCTGCCGATATTCCTCAGATGGTAAAGAGGATTTGACGACAGCTGACCCTGAGATTTTAGGGTCAAACCATCATCAAAAATAACGCCCAGGTTACACACCTGATCAGAGGTAGTGAGAGACATACCACCAAGTAATAGGCCTGATGGTTGTCCTCCCGGACAACCTGGATCCACTACCAGCTCCTCAGTCTTATCCGATTCAGTCTTAGCCAGCTGGAACTCATCCCAAGTCTGATCTCAGCAAGGCAGTTATTTAGCACAGAGAGTGCATCATCTTGTCTGGGCAGAAAGGACAAATACAGCTGAGTATCATCTCCACAGCAGTGAAAACCCAGACAGACAATCGCCTGATGATATCTCCCAATGGCAGCATATACACTGCAAACATGGGGGCTAGGATGGAACCCTGCGGTACCCCACAAGGCAGGGAGTGAGCGCCAGAGGAATAAATTCCAGTGGCAACTCTGAGACCTGTCCGTGAGGTAAGAATGGAACCATTTGAGGACTGTACCAGACAGCCCACAAAAAAAAACTGTAGGCGCTCCAACAGCACACCATGGTCTACAGTGTCAAATGCAGCAGATAGATCGAGAGGGACCAAGATGGTACATGCCTTTCGATCTCTAGCCATTATGAGATCATTTAATACCCGGACAAGGGCAGTCTCCATGCTATGCTTCTTCCTAAAACCAGACTGGGCAGTATCATAGACACAGAGTTGTAAGATGATCATCCAACTGCAGCGCAACAGCCTTTTCAATAACCTTACCTAACGAATGGCAGGTTAGGGATAGGCCGGTAGTTGGCTAGACAATCTGGATCCAAGGAGGGTTTATTTTTTATTTATTAATTTTTTTTAAGGAGTGGTCTAACGACCTCCTTGATGGGATCAGAAAGGCCCCTCTCCAAAGACTCAGACAATGTCAGCAAGAATAGGGCAGATAACTTCTATACATCCTACTAAAAGGAGTGTGGACCTGGATCCAAACTACAACTGGTTGGTTGCAATGTCTGCATGATCTTCACAATGTCAGTGAACTCAGCTGGCGAAAATCTGACCAGACAGAGTGTATGCCACTTCCTATGGAACCACTGCAATCTCATGGGAGGTGGGACCGATGCCAGACCTGATGCTGCCAACCTCATCAGCAAAAACCAAGCGAACTCCCTGCATCTCAGCTGAGAAAAAGCTTCTCTGGGCTGGAGACAGATTGGATTGCACAATCTGTCAACAGTCCGGAAAAGCTGAGCCGGTCAATTCTGTGCAGCAGAAATCTCCCTGGACAGGAATTCTGCCTTCTTACGGGTGATTTCTGATAGCCATCATAATGTGCCATCAACCTAAGCCTGTCAGCATCATGACCGGACTTCCGCCAGACTTTCTCCAACCCTCGGCCAACTTGTCTCAACTCCTTCAAGGAGCCACCATGCCAAGGGCCCTTTGAACAAAAGATAAGAGGCCTAACACGTAACAGGAACAATCTTTTCCAGAGCACCTCCCACAGCCTTGTTATAGGCTAGTACGAGATAGTCTGGACTCATGCATTCACCAACACGCCCGGATAGATCCAGTACTGCCATTAGGTCACTGGGGTTAATGCCCTCAAACGCGGTACTGAACCATCTCCATAGGGGCAGACCTATTAGGGGAGCCCAAAGCTGAACTTTATGTGTGATGGTCAGACCAGCCGACTGGTTCCACCCCCAAATCAGCACTCTCCATACACAAAAGAAAGATCAGATCCAATGACTGACCCCTACATGGGTCGAGAAGGTAGCCACCTGTGTTAGGCCCAGCATCGTCATTAGCTGGAGGAGACTTTGACCAAAGTAGGGGAGTTGGTCGACTCCAGGAGTTGAAGTCCCCAGAACTATCAATCTGGGGCCCTCAACACCATGTCGACGAGTCTGCCATCTCCTGCAGGAATTCTCCAGTGTCTCCTGGTGGACGGCAGACTAGGAGAATCCTGCAGCCTACACCCTCTCCCAGGATATATTCAAAGGATCTGGTACTTCCCAATGGCGCATCCACAAGGCCCAGCTCAGTCTTAAACATAATGGCCACACCCCCACCCCTACGATCCAACCTTGACGGTGCATCACCGAGAACCCGTGCCTGGAGTTGCCGAGGCAATATAGGGCCTGGATTTTCATCCAGCCAGGTGTCTGTGATGCAAGCCAGAGTAGTTGATCAAACAAGATCAGCTATAATAGCTGTCTTGTTTTTAACAGGGAAGGCACGAGTTCCGACTTGGCCTCGATCAGGAAGCAGAGTTGGGAGCAGGTCAGGTGGGCCAGGTCCCTGGACCTCCCCACCTCCTGTTGGGCGGTACCTGCTAGGAGCCAGTCAGTCATCGAGGTAGGGGTATATTCTAAACACTCCCCGCCTGAGATGGGCCGCCACTACTGTAATATATTTGGTGAAGACCTGTTGTGCTGATGACAGTCCGAACGGCATGGTTCCAAATTCGTTCAAGGTCTCTTCGGCTCGGAAGCAGAGGAACCGTTGGATTGGTACATGAAAGAACATGTCCTGCGGATCCAGTTAACAGAACCACATGTTTCGCTCCAAGGATGGTATGATCTGGAACAGAGTCACCATCCGAAAGATGCATGACCCGAGATATTGATTCAGGTTGTGCAGATCTAGAATGTGACGCCAGCACCCCATCCGCCTGGGCACCAGGAAGCACCTGGAGACAAAGCCTGGGTCTGGTGGAGGATCCGCCACTGGAGCCACTGCCTCCTTGGGAAGTAGCTGAGCAATGTCGTCTCGGAGAGCCGACCAAGTCTGAAGGGATACTCTTTCCTCCCAAGGGGCACAGGCTCGGCTTGGAGAGTACTGCTCGAATTACAGAGGCAGTCCCTGACAGACCACTTCGAGAACCCACCTGTTCGAAGTAACAGTGGACCAGGCGGAAGGGAAGTGGCAGAGCCAGCCCCACGAGAGGACCCAGAGCTGGCGTGGACGTGAGAGGGGAGACAGCCCGCCCATCACTGAGCAGGTTTGAGGAGGAGGAGGAGGATGATCCAGGACCCGAACCTCTGCCTCCTTCACAGACCTGGGAGGCCCGAGCTTGAGCTTGGGGTGCCAAGCTTAAGCCTGCTGGTGCTGCTGACCTCCTAGAAAGGAGGACTGCTGTGCCACAGGAGAAGAGTGCTGAAAAGGATTCTTCTGCTGCTGCTGGTTCTTGCTCGAAGAACCTTTGACAGAAGTAGTGTCCGAAGGTGGCATTGGACTGCTCAATATGCTGGAGATGACCAGCCACACCGGAGCCAAAAAGATTGATGCCCAGGAAAGGCACAGCCGGTCTGTGCAGAGTATCTGCTGGGAAGGAGGAGCGTCTCAGCCAAGCCCTGCAACGAGAGTCAACTGCGGCTGCCATCGAGCAGGCACAAGAAGAAAAATTACTCACCTTAGTAATGCTGTTTCTTCTAATGGAGTCTTGCTGTATTCTGACAATAGCAGTGAGTCCCAACTTTCGAACTGCCCCAGAGATGAGAGTTAACTTTCCATGCCAGGCATGGAACGCTGAGCTTGAGCTCGGTTGAGACTCTGTCTGTTGCTGTTTGAACTCAAACAGTCAGATCTTTACGAGCTAAACTCACTGAGGTCCTGTGTGGAAACTGTAAACCTACACTAGCCAACTGGCTACTAACATAACAGATTTTTTGGTCCCAAAACAGACTCAAGTCAGGAGACCCAAAAAATGAAATAACACTCACTTACCCAAAGAAAGGGTGATAAAAAAGGTGGGGCACCTCTTGAGTGCCAACACTGCCACTGCCCACCCACATCCCAAAAACAGAGGTTCTGAGAGGGGAAGGCAGGAGGTCAGAATACAGCAAGACTCCATTAGAAGAAACAACATTACTAAGATGAGTAATTTTTTCTTCAAACAATATGAAGTCTTCCTGTATTCTGACAATAGCAGACTACCAAGCAGTACCTCCATGGAGGAGGGACAGAACCTACTTAGGAAATAGGCTCTGAAGCACAGCTATGCCAAACCGAGCATCACTCCTAGCCTGGATATCCAGGGAGTAATGCTTGGTGAAAGTGTGAACTGTTTTCCAGGTAGCTGCTTGACATATTTCTAGACTAGGAATATCCCTGGCAGCAGCCAGGGAAGCAGCTGTACCTCTAGTAGAATGAGCCCTCAGGCCTGAGGGTGGAACCTTACCTAATTTTTCATAGCAAAATTTGATGCAAGAGACAATCCACCTGGCAATGGATCTTTTAGTGGCAGGTTTTCCTTTGCCTATCTCACCATAAGTGAGGAACAGTTGGAGGGAGTCAAATCTATGACCCTTGGTACATTCTATATAGTAACTAAGGGCTCTTTTCACATTTAGATTGTGCAGTCCTCTCACCAGAGGAGGAATGACAGTGAAGTACACAGGAAGAGACATAGATTGGCTAAGGTGGAAGTCAAACCGCCTTAGCAAAAACTTCTGTTAGTCCTGAGGACCACCTTATCCCTATGGAAGGAAATAAAGTCAGGCTCCACTGACAGGGCTTGCAGCTCACTTATGCACCTGGCAGAAGTGATGGCCACCAGAAACAGTTTTCCAAGTCAAGTACTTAAGCTCTGCTGAGGACAAGGGCTCAAAAGGGGGTTGCATAAGCTGAGCAATGCAAACGTTAAGATCCCAAGCAGGGGCAGGATCCCTGAATGGAGGATTGGTATGAAGCAATCCCTTGAAAAACTTGGAGAAAACAGGGTGAGCTGAAAGAGAAGAGGGCTTACCTGCTGAAATGAAAGCAGAAACAGCTGCCAGGTGCACCCTTAGTGTACCTGGTCTGAGTCCCGCTATTGAGATGAACCATGTAGTCAAGTACTGTGGGCAGATCAGCAGACTCTGGGAAATATGCTTCCCAGAGCACCACATGGAAAATCTTTTCCACTTGGAATTATAGTAGTTCTGGTGGAAGGCTTCCTAGAAGCCTTCAGAATATCCATAACACCTCGGGAGAGGTGTAAATCAGCAAACTCTAACTCTTCAAGAGCCAGGCCTTGAGATTGAGAGATTTGAGATTCGGGTACCAAACCCTCCCCTGAGCACAGGTTAACAGGTTGTAATTCCTGGAAAGATGGACTGATGAGGACAATAGGAGAGGATACCAGAGCTGTCTGGCCCAGTCTGGAGCAATCAGGATCACTTTGCAGGGTTGATACCTGATTTTGACTAGCACTTTGAACAGGAGAGGGAAGGGGGGGAGCATATAGGAAAGTACAGTTATGTAAGAACTTACCGTAACAGTAGATCTTCGAGAGAGGCTCTTGCAGTAGGTAATTACATATAGGACTGACGTCGGCAGGCGGCAGGACCCCACGGAAAAATTTCTAGCTAGCAGTCCCTGGCGGGGACCGCCCCCACGTCAGGTGACCGGCGTCAGACGATGTCGGTATAAAGGGGTGGTCCCGGACGCCCGCTTTCCAGTTCTTTCCAGCCACAGGCCCGGAAGGCCCGGATGAGAGAGAAGCAGATATTTCCCTCAATGGAAAAGGAGCTGAAAAAGCCTAGGGGGATGGAGGGCGGGAAGGTATTACCTACTGCAAGAGCCTCTCTCGAAGATCTACTGTTACGGTAAGTTCTTCATAACTGTAATATCTTACTTCGAGAGGACTCTTGCAGTAGGTAATTACATATAGGACAGAATCCCAAGCAGTCTGGAACAAATGAAAAGGCACCGGGAGGAGGAACTACTCCAAGAAGCAGCAAACAACCTTGCAAACCTCAAGATAGGAGGCCTTGCAAGACAGCTAACCCAAAGCCTGCTCTACAGCGAGAGGCAATGTCCAAATTGTAATGTTTAGTAAATGTATGGACGGAAGTCCAAGTGGAGGCAGCACAGATGTCTGCTGCAGACACATTCTTGAAACAAGCCGCAGAGGCTGCTACCGAGGGAGTGACCTCTGACTTGACCCGTAGGGTGGTCTTGTACTTATAACAGAAAGTGATGCAATGAGCCAGCCACTTTGATAGGCATTACTTGAGACAGTATTGCCTTCCTTTTGTGAGCAAAAGAGACGAACAACTGATCAGTCTTTCTGAGATTCTTAAGATCCTCGGTGTAGTATCTCAGAATCCTGTGGACATCCATGAGAATTCTGAGCAAGTATTCTCCATGGTTGGAGTACTCAGTGAAAAGGCAGGTAATTCAATAGACTGATTTAAGGTAGACTCCACTACCACTTTTGGGAGAAACTTAGGATTCGTTCGAAGAGCTACTCTTTCTTTGTGAAAGATCAGATAAGGGATTTTGCACATAAGGGCCTGGAGCTCTGAAATTCTGCGAGCAAAAGTAATGGCCACCAAGAAGAGAGTCTTCCACGATAAGAACTTCAAGTCTGCGGAAGCCGCAGGCTCAAAAAGGAGGAAGGGTAAGTTTCTCGAGAACAAGGCTCCACGTTCCTGGAGGCAGCCTAAATGGAAAATCTTTTCCATTTCATGGCGTAGGTGGACAGAGTGGAGGGTTTTCTAGCCTCCACCAGAATCTCTGCCACCTTAGGAGAGACGCCAAAGCGAGATTGGGCTAGGTCTGCAAGAGCCATGCATGAAGTTGAAGAGACTTTAGTTCTCTGGGAGAAGGGAGGCAAGGCGCGCACCCCCTACTTGGGAAATAAGGACTGGAGAACCGAGGTCCCAAAACCAGCATCCCGGCAGGACTCAAGGTCAATGTGGTAATGGGAAATAAAGGTGTGTGCTGACTTCCAGGTAGCAGCCCTGCAGATTTCCTGGATAGAGATGTCCCTAGAAGCAGCGATACGGTGGGTAGAATGAGCTCTTATCCCTTTGGGAGGCTCCATGCCTGCCAACCTATAGCAGAGATGTATGCAGGAGGTGACCCACCTGCTTATCATCCACTTAGCTGCAGATCTGCCAGGTGAGGCTTCAGCGTAGGTGACAAACAGCTGGAGAACCTCTCCCCGAACTTCAGCAGTCAGCTCCTTATAATAAGCGAGCGTTCTTCTAGGGTCCAGAGTATGAAGCCTATATTTGTCCTCCGAGATGTGATTGGGGTAGAACACCAGCACAGTCAACACCTGGTTAAAGTGAAACTCAGACACCACCTTCGGAAGGAATTTTGGGTGTGGGTGCAGGACAACCTTGTCCCTGTGGAAGACCAGATAAGGAGACTCGATGGAAAGCGCCTGGAGCTCTCCCATCCTTCTGGCTGACGTGATAGCCACCAAGAAGGCGGTCTTCCACGACAGGAGAGAGATATCGTACCCGTGCATCGGTTCGAATGGCTTTTCCCATGAGCTTAGCAAATACCAGCAGTAGATCCCACAGAGGTAGGGTTCTCGCACTGGAAGGGATATGTCATAAAGGACTTTGAAGAAGTACCCGACCACCTTCTCTGTGCCGACTGCTTGCCGGCCCCTGCCCGGTAAGCAGAGATGGCTGCCAGGTGCACCTTAAGGGTCGTCGACCGAAGCCCTAGCTGAGAAAGGGACCACAGGTAGTCCAAAATGCTAGCCAATAATCAGGAAGAAGGGTCCAACCCCTTGTCCTGACACTAAATGGAGAATCTCTTCTATTTAAAGACATAGCATTCCCTGGTCAACTCCTTAAGGGACACCTCAACGACACTGAGGACCTCGTCAGAAAGATCCAAGGCCTGGAACTCTAGCAGCTCAGGGACCAGGCAGGTCGTTGCAGGGACTGAAGGTCCGGATTGAGAAACTTCCCTTGTCGACTGAGATCAGGTCCGGGCGGGCTGGAAGCTGCCCTGGAGCCTCGGAGCCGAGGCTTAGGAGATCTGGATACCAGAACTCGGGGGTCAGTCTGGGGCTACCAGAATCACATGCACCTGTCCCTCTTCGCCTTGAGAAGCACCTTGGATCAAGGGAAATGGAAGGAAGGCGTAGAAGAGGCCCAGGGTCCAAGGTCTCGAGAAGACATCCCCCTGCAGCGAGCCATGCTGAGGGTGGTGGGCATTAAACAGCCTCAGCTTCGCATTCTCCCTGAAGACAAACAGGTCTACCTGAGGGGTGCCCCAATGGGAGAACAGATCTTGTACTACCTCTGGCAGGAGAGACCACTCATGAGATGCAGTGCCTATCCGGTTGAGCGCATTGGCCAAACTGTTGGAGGCTCCTGCCCCGTGAATGGCTAGGAGATCCGCCTCCAGGCTGCGCACTAGGGACCAAATGCGGAGAGCTTCCTTGTATAACAGCAAGGAGTGCGTCCCGTCCTGGCGGTTCAGATAGTACATGGTCGTGGTGTTGTCCGTCTGGACCTGAACCACTTGACCCCAGAGAAATGGGAGCGAAGGCGTGCTGAGAGTTAGGACGGACTGCTCGAGCCCTCAGCAGGCTGATGTGGCATCGGACCCCGAGGGACCAGAGGCCGAGCGCTCGTGTTCCCAAGATGGGCACCCCAACCCATCAGAGATGCGACGGTCGAGAGACCGTCGGTCAGACAAACCGATACCCCTCCAGATGTGCTGGACCCATCCACCATTGAGATGCCCATCTCCTCACTGTCGTCGTCCAACGTAGCGGCTTGTGACCATTGCGTCCAGTCCCTATTGGTGGGACGACAACAACAGCTCAACGGACCCCTGCAGGCTCATGAGGCCCAGAGGCAGAAAGTCCCAGGTAGATGCATTGCCCAACCAGAAATGATTGGGCAAAGGAGGAAAGAACCTCGCCCTGTCTGCCGGGAGCCGGCTCTGGCTCAGTAGAGTCTCGAGCTCTGCCCCGATGAACAGAATCACCTGCTTTGGCACGAGTTCCAACTTGGCCTCGTTGAGGAGGAGGCCAATCTGAGAGCAAACCTGAGGGCAGATCTCTGGACCGGCCCGCCTCCAGTCCAGAGGGGCTGCATCAGCCAATCGTCCGGTAAGAGTACACCGGACCCCTCGGGCGCCGAGGAATGCTGTCACCACTGCCATGCATTTGAAGACCCTGGGAGCTAGGGAGAGGTCAAGGCATGGCCCGAACTCAGATAGGATCCCTCCGCCTGAAGCGGAGGAACCTCTGATGGGACGGACGGACTGGGACGTGAAAGAACGATCCTGGAGGTCCAGGGAGCAGAACCACACGCCTCATTCCAAGGATGGGATTATCTGAGCCAGAGTGACCATCATGAAGGTCCAGACCTTAGGAACTTGTTCAGGTCAAGAATGGGGCCAGCCCTCGTCAGTTTTGGGACCAGGAAGTACCTGGACACAAACCCGGGTCTGGAAGAGGATCCACCACCTTCCTGATTACCTCTTTTCAGGAGCAGGGCAATATCGCCTGGCAGGCCGACAGCGAGGCTGCGGACCCCGTGGCTCCCCGAGGGGCAACGGCTCAAAAGGCGGAACCTGCTCGAACTCCAGAGGCAGGCTTTTCCTACCACCTCCAACATCAGCGGTCCATGGTGATAGCGGACCAGGCGGAAAGGAAGTGGCGGAGCCGTCCCCCACGGGGAACCCGAGGGGAGTGACAAGGTTGGGGCGAACCCGCCACTGGGCAGGCTTGGAGGAAGAACTCGCCAAGGGACCTCCGGCCTTTACCTCCTTGCTTCCTGTTGGAGGAAGCCATCGGCTTGGGCTTTGGGACGCCAAGGCGAGCCTGCTGGCCCTGTTGCTGGGCCAGTCGAGAGCAGGGACCAAGGTCTAAAGGACTTCTGCTGCTGGACGGCGGCCTTTGTCCCTCTGGGCGGAGGGTGACCTGAGTCCAGAGTGGCACTGGACTTCTAACTGGCTGAGGTGTCCCTCCACCCAGGGCCAAAGAGGTCAGTCCCAAGAAGGGGACGCCCGCCAACTTGTGCTGGGTATCCGCCTGCGAAGGTGGATATCCTCAGCCACCACCCTGCGTCCGCATGGCCACCGCGGCCGCTACTGACCTGGCACAGGAATCACCTATGTCCAGAGCAGTCTGGACCTGCTGCTTCACCACCGCCCTACCCTGGTCCCGCACCTGGCGGACCGTGGTCTGCAGATCAGGCGGGAGATGAGGAACAACCTCATCCAGGGAGCCCATGAGGGCGTGGGAGAAGTGTGCCATCAGCACGGCCGAGCTGGCCTGTCGGAGGCTGAGGGAGGACGCAGCGCACACCTTGCGCGCAGCAAAGTCCAGCTTTTTGGACTCTGTTGGGGGACTTGTCCACATCCCAAGTGTTACTGGAACGCCGTAAAATGCTGTCGGTGACTAACCCCTCGGCAGAGGGGTGCTCCGAGAAACCGGGCAAAGAGCCAGTAGGGACCGCATACTTCCTGGCCATCCTGGCCGAGGGCACAGGACAGGAAGCAGGCCGCTGCCAAAGCTCCAAGGCTGGGCCGACAATGGCCTCAGCCACCGGAAAGGCCTCCGTGGGAGAATCCCCTCGGTCCAGAATCTCCGCGAGGGATACTTGGCCCATTTGGACACGGGCTCGAGCTGCATCCCGGTGGACTCCAAGATGAGTCAAAGCAGACCCAAGAAGGACGATGGGCTATCGCCCACTGACTGGCCCCGAAGGACACCAGATCGCACTGCCTGGAGAACAGGGAGGAATCGTTGTTGGATTCCGAAGAGTCTGCAAAGAGCTGCCTCGGCCCTGAGCCACCCTCCACCTGCCGAGGACGGTCGGGAGTGAGGGTGACCGACAACCTGTGGGGCAGGCCATGACCCGACCGAGAATTCTTGGTAGGTGCCCCCGACTTCGGTTGTGGAGGCGGAGGTTCCACCACAATCGGTGGACCAGCTGGTTTCGGCTTAGCAACCGGCCCTGGAGCGGGCAACTCGACTGGAACGAGTGGTTGCTTCGGCTGTTCAGGCGACAGCCACTTGATGGCCAGGGTCGACTTAGGCCTGGATAACAGCAACTGCTGCCACATAAGATCCTCGTAGCGCCGGCGCAACTTTGCGCGTAGCCTCTCCTCACCCGAGGAGGAGGACAAGGAAGAACGGTGTGCTGCTTATCTGCAACGAGGCGAGACCGATGTCGGGCGGGAACGGCTGGACCGAGAAGAGGTCCGAGACTGAGACTTCGGGGACCGAGGGTGGGTCTGGGAAATACCCGCCTCTTCCCTTGGTTCGGGAACTTTAACCGGGACTGTGGTCCCGGCGAGCAGGCAGATCTCTGGTATCCACCGGGGACCGGTGAAGTAGGGCTGTCGGCTTCTTCAGTCGACAGCCCGTCTAACGGATCGACAAAAATCTCGACTTTGTCGACGGGAGTCTCGGCAGGCTGGCCTGACGGGGGCACCGTGAAGCCAGCGGCCTCAGCCACAACCTCGACCGAAGTCAGTCGGCTGCCCGGAGAGAGGGACCTCTCCCGCTCCCACGAACGCCGACGATGGGACTTACCTTTCGATTCCCTTTTCTTGGGCCGAGAAGAATGTCCCGAAGGCCCCTCTCCTTTCATGGAAAGGGACTGGCAAAACTCCTTGAACGAAGCTGTATACGAGGAACTCAGAGAGAGTTGGATAAATGCCGCGGCCGAGGAGGAAGAAGATGCGGCCTGGGCCGCTCCTCCTCGAGGGCGCATCATCTGCTCGAGCTGCTCAGCCAAGCCAGCCACCGCGACACCGCCCACCCAGCCTCTTGATTTTACCAGCGGAAAACGCTTTCTCGGGCGCCCGAGCTTCAAACGGGCAGCGATCAATCCAGAACATTACCGAGAAAGAACGGACGCAACTCGCAAGCCTGCAGGTCGTGATCTAGGCCTAAGCAGTAGACGCACGTGGAGTGCGGATCTGTCCTGGACATTTTCTGCCCGCAAGGGCATCTCGGAAAGCCGGGAACAGATTTGTCCATCGCAGCCACAAGGGAAGATTAAGACTGAAGTTTAGAAAACTTCAAAAATCAATTTCGGACGAACCGAAGAATTAGGGTCCAGTCTAAAAACGCAGAGCGCTAAGGAAGGAACCTGAGCTTCCAAGCGGTAAGGAAGATCTGACGTCATGGGGCGGAGCCGAGAGTTTTACCACCCGGGTGGGTGGGAGGAGCCAGCTTGAAGACCTTCCAGCAACATTTTTTTTTTTTTGGTATACTCTTTTTACCTCCCCCTTACACTCCGGTGTCCACCTCTCCTTCAGGCCACCTAGTGCTTCCATGCCTCGGATGTCCTCTTCTGGAGCTCCACAGACACACACTCCCCCCCGACCCCTGATCTGTCCTGACGTATCCCATCGCGGGGCGGGTACCCCTCCTCCGAGGGGAAAGGCACTGGGTGGCAGGGGACCCCAGTACACTATTTTTCTACAGTCCAGGGGCGCTGCTGTGGTGAAGGATGCTCCCGGAGTTTCCGAGGGACACTGAGCACGGAGGCAGTCATCCAGTGGCGCCAAGGCTGTTTTTCCGGCTTCTGGTTGTCCCAGCCTGCACCTGCCAGACAGTACCCCTGGTCTCCACCAGGGGCCACTACTAGAGTGGGGCTTCCCACCCACCCTCCCCAGGAGAGGAGAGCACTCGGACGCCAATCCTCTCCTTCCCCAGCCAGCCCCATGACCAGAGTCAGCTTCGCAACCCAGGTCACAGGCGTGGTTCGAGGAGTGGCGCAAGCGCCAACCTCTGTGCCACCGGCTGGCCCCTCCGGCAACATTTAAAGCGGCAAGGAACCTGTTAGACAGTGTGGACTGAACATATCCACGCCCCTAAAAACTGAGGCTACGTATGCTGCAGGTGGCAGACTAGTATACCCTACGCCCTGAAGAATCCAGCTGCTTACACTCCCTGTCTGGCAGCTGGGTACTTAGGTGCTTGGCCTCTGTGAACAATTTGTGCAGCCGATATAACCATGGAATTAGCTATGGGATGTTCGGCTAAGTAAGAGTGGTCCTTGGTGGCCCAGTATTGATGATCTGCCTTTTTGGGCACCACAGAGGAAGCGTGTGGATATTTCCAAGTGGCAAGGGTGACGTCCTGGAAGGTATCCACTAATGGGAGGATAACACAATGGCTTGGGGTCCTTCTGGTGCAAATATTTAGCCAGATGCAAGCATTTGGGGTCCAGGGCCTCTGTTTCACATCCCCTGTTCTCCTGTATGTGCCTCATGACCTCCACAAAGCTGGGGTCATCGGGCAGAGACTCTGGCTGGTCCTCTGTATCTCCAAGAAGCGAATCAGGATAGGAATGTTCCGACTCTCCATAGTCCTCTGAAGAGGCGGAAGAACGTTGTTTCTTTATGCCTGGGTGAAGGAGAGCGGGAGGAGGAATGAGATCTGGTCCTCCGGCGCCTGTACTTGTGCTTCCTGGGTCTAGTGGGGGGTTTTATCCCCTTCATTTCCAGATGGAAAGGGGTGACCTGAACATCTGGCTTCGGAGTGACAGAAGTAGGCTCAGGAGTGGGAGAAGAAGGAAAAACCAAATCCTGCTTACCAGTCTCCCACCAATAGGTGAAAAGTTCCTTCACCCGAGACATGCCCAGCACCACAGACCCAGGTTTTGGAGGCAAGGTCGGTCTGCCTTCTCCCAAACCGGCATCAGCTGGATCCAGTTTCTAACAGGCGATGTCGGTGGTACTTCAGTAGTACCGTCTGGTTCCAACGTCTCAGATGGACAGGTGTATGGTCCCAAGACGAGACATTGGGGCTACCGACAGGAGATGTCTGGGGGGCAGGCAACAGTAGAGGTACGGTGGGCGGCTTATCCGGCACCGGAGGAGGCACTGAAGGACAATTCTCCGGTGTTGGGCCAGAAGCCTTATCCAATGGACGTCCCTTATCCGGCGAAGGGTGGGGGCAGTCCGAGTGTGAAGAAGCCTTGACCGGCCTGTCAGCAGATTTGCGGGGCTTGCCTGAGGGGTGGTTGGAATCCACGGACAGACGCCTGTCAGACTTGGGCTTAAGAAGCAGGGACGAAGCCCTGGAAGAAGAGTGCCCCGCAGACTGTTTGGCTTCCGGGGAATCGACAGAGGCTGATCAGGAAGGGGACTTACCTTTAGCCACTGCGGAGCTAGCATCAGAGGGCCTCTTAAGCACCAAGGAGCAGGAGTCAGAGGACCTTTTTGCCACCGCAGAACCAGAGTCAGAGGGCCTTTTCGCTTTTGCGGAACTGGAGTCCGGGGGCCTAATTTTTACAGGCTGAAGGGAGGACCCTTTAGCAAGAGAAGCTGAGGCAGGTGGCTTGAGAGAGGTAAGCCGGGCCTCATGTCTGGAGGAGTCTGAATGACCAGCGGACTGGGAGCTGGAAGGCGAGCGATCCCAGTCCCGGTGGTGGCATGTCTCTCCTTTCTTTGAAGAGTGGGAACAAGATTCCCACCCAGAGGACTTCTCCTGCTGCATCTGGGCCAAACGTTGTTTGGCTAGGTAAGCCTGAAGAGACTTCAGTCTCCAAATCCTGGTCCGGCTGTTGAAGGCCTGGCAATGGGTACAGGCGCTGGTGTTGTGGTCTGGGCCCAGGCAAAAGAGGCAGGGCAAATGTCCGTCCTTGGAAGGGATCCGTTTCCCCACAAGAACACTTACTATGGTGCTAGGTCAGTGGAGAGGACATACGTCGTAGGAATCACTGAAGGGAGACATTGAGGGAAAAAAAAAGTTCTAAAGCGGAGGAACTGTTACAGAGCCAAGCACTGACCAATGCATCGCCACGACGGGAAAGAATTGGAGCACGTGGGGACCACCACCTGCGTTTATACCAGGTGAGTTAGGGTGGAGCCGACGCGGGGGTGGTGGTCCCACATCGGTACTGCTGGAGAAAAGAATTGCCGAGATCTACCACCAGGTGGCATCAGTCGTACATGTGTTACCTGCAGCAAGAGCTTCCTCTCGAAGTAAGATCAACAGAGCAATGGGGACTGCCCAAGAATATACAGGCGCCGACACTATACATCATCCTGGGTGGATCCCAGCTTGCAAAAGTTTCCAAGTGGTCCCGATGACTGCTTACAGTTCAAGGTCTCACTAATGGAGAATATATCAATGAAGATCTTTTACTACAAGAAAAAGCTTACGTGCAAGATACAGGACAGTGAATACCGAGATAAAAATCTTATCACAAAGCAGAACTAGACCATTTATGCCCCTTCTTTCATGATCACGTCTCCATCCACTGGAGAAGAAAACGGACAAGAACTGGGCTTGATTTATGGAGATGCCATGCTTCCCTCCCAAGGTTTTAAAATGCAGGGGATGGGAGGACTTCTCAGGATGTTTCTCAGTAAACCCCAAATTTCAGCACAGAACTGGAACCTGCACCTTCAGAGTGAGAGTAGGGAAGCATACCTACTCCCAAAGGTGCCACTAAGCAGGTGAAAAAAATAAAGAACCAAGTGCACAAACTTGACTTCTGTGGACATATACATACACACAGACACACACAGACACACACACATATATACACGTATATACACATATATTTATATACATACATACATACATATACACACACTATATATACAGTGACTTGCAAAAGTATTCAACCCTTGAAAGTTATCAGATTTGTCTGATTACAAATGAGACTTGCATATATTATTCCAGTCAGTATTTTTATTGCAAACTCATATGCTCTAACAGTATATTGTCAAAGCCAAAATTAATTATCCGTCAGCAGATCTTTTAAAGAAAATTAAAAACTGAAAATGCTGCTTGCAGAGGTATTCAACCCCTACACATTAGTATTTGTAGAGCCACCTTTTGCTGCAATAACAGCTTTAAGTCTTTTGGGGCAAGTATCTACCAGCCTTGCACACTGTTTGGGAGTGATTCTTGCCCATTCTTCTTGGCAGATTTGTTACAGGTTGTTCAGGTTGGTTGGGTGACACTTGTGGACCTCAATTTTCAAACAGTGCCACAGATTCTCGATGGGATTGAGATCTGACTTTGACTTGGCCACTGTAACATCACCTTTTGTTGTTTAACCACTCCTGTGTTGCTTTGGCCTTGTGCTTGGGATCTTTGTCCTGCTGAAAGGTGAAGTTTCTCCCAAGCTTCAGTTTTTCAGCAGACTGAAGCAGGTTCTCTTGCAGTATCTCCCTGTATTTTGCTCCATCCATTCTTCCTTCAAGTTTAACAAGATGCCCAGTCCCTGCTGATGAAAAGCATCCCACAGCATGATGCTGCCACCACACTTCACTGTAGGGATGGTGTTTCTTGAGGCATGAGCAGTGTTAGGTTTTGCGCCACACATAGCGCTTTGAATTTGGCTCAAAATCTCTATCTTGGTCTCATCAGACCACAAAACCTTGTGCCACATCTTAGCTGGGTCACTCATATGCTTTCTGGCAAACTCCAGAAGTGCTTTGATATGGTTCTTTTGAATAATGGCTTCTTTCTAGCCACCTCCCATACAGGCCAGTATTATGCAGAGCTCTTGATATGGTTGACTGGGCGACCTTCACTCTACTCTCAGCCACTGAACTCTGTAGCTCCTTCAAAGTGATTGTTGGCCTCTCTGGCTTCTCTCACTAGTCTCCTTGTTCGGACGCTGAGTTTTGAGGGACGGCCTTGTCTAGGTAGTGCCTGGGTGGTGTGATGCAGCTTCCACTTCCTCACTATTGATCCAACAGTGCACACTGGGATATCCAAACACTTACATATTATTTTGTACCCTTTTCCTAATTTATGCATGTCTATTACTTTATCTCCAACTTCCTTAGAATGCTCTTTAGTTTTCATTTTCACACCTTTCCTTCAGATTCACAGTCTGACCAATGGTCATTAAACTGAGGGGGGTTTATCCAGAAAATGTGAGCTACTTTAATGTTTCAGAGGTGAGGCCAATTGTAAGCCAATTGTGTCCTCGTTAGGGCAGTATTTTTCATCTGTGTAAACTTGGAGCTTCCAGAGCACAGGGGTTGAATACTTATGCAAACGGCATATTTCAGTTATTTTTCTTAAAAATATTTTCTAACATAAAACCAATGTCACTTTAAAATTATTTTGAGGGTCAGTCTTTTTAAATAAAATATTACACAGAACAAAATCTCAATGTATCATTTGTCATTCAGACAAATCTGACAACTTTCAAGGGGGTTGAATACTTTTGCAAGTCACTGTGTGTGTGTGTGTGTGTATATATACACACACACACACATATATACGCATATATATATATACACACATATATATGTACACACACACACATATATATATATATATATACACACACACACACACACACATATATATATATATACATATACACATATACATATACATATACATATACATATACATATACATATACATATATATATATATACATATACATATACACATACATATACACACACACACACACACACACACACACACATTTATTCAGAAAATAAGGATGCAGAAAGTGCAGGCAAACCGCTGACCAACTGCCCCAAGAGTAAGGTAGTTTATCAGTGTTTCGCCAGCACTTTTTTGTACCTCATTTTCTGAATACATAATCCAGAGAACTCTGATGTATGTGCTGCTCTACATTTTTTGTAACTTGCATCTGTAGCACATAGAAAAAAGGATGGATATTTCCCATTCTGCTTCAAATAAAATCTATGGTACCCTTTCTGACAATACTTTGGCATAAATGATCCAGATTTTTTTTTGGGGGGTGGGTTACTCACCTGTAACCATAGTTACAAGAATGATGCATCATTTGTATCCAAACAATGGCAGTTCCACGGAAGTGCGGATTCCAGTATGTCTAAGCCGAGCTCCTCCACCACCTTGTGGTATATCCTCTGGCTCCATTCTGTGGCATTAGATCTGCACACTGGAAGTGTGGGATCCATGTGCAATTTGCCAGGGAGGTGAGGGGTGGTGTGGACGTGAACCTAATACCACTCCTAGAACCAGGGTTACAGATGAATAACCTATTTTTCTAAGAGTGTGCACATGGTTCCCTTATCCACATGACAGTTGACTTCCAGCAGTTCTCCGGGAGAAAGGGGTAAGGTAAGCACTCCTACTTGGCAAACACAAACTGGAGAAGAGAGGCCCCAAAAGCAGCATTCTGGCAAGATTCAAAGTCAACGCTATAATGGGAGATTGTGTATGTGAACTTCCAGGTGGCAGCTCTGCAGGTCTCCTGGATAGAGATATCCCTGGAAGCAGCCACCGAGGCAGTGGTATGTCTGGTGGCATGAGCGCCAAGCCCTATGAGAAGCTCCCTACCAGCCAACCTACAGCAGTGGATGATGCAGAATGTAACCCACCTGCCTATCAACCGCTTAGCTGCCAGTCTGCCAAGCACAGCTTCAGCATATAAGATAAGCATCTGGAATGCCTCACCCTGAACTTTAGCTATGCACTCTACGTAGTAGCAGAGCACCACTGCAGGCTTAGAGTATGAAGCTTGTGGTCAACCGCCAAAGACAGGTACATAAAATATACCAGAAGGTTCGTCACCTGGTTAAGGTGGAACTCCAATACAACCTTCAGGTGGAACACTGGGTTGGGATGAAGGACTACCTTGTCCTTGTGGAAGACCAGATATGCAGACTCCAGCAAGAGTGCCTGAGCTCCCAATCCTTCTGGCTGACGTAAGTCACCAAGAACGCCATCTTCCACAACAGGGATGAAATCTCACATGTACATAGGCTGAAAAGGCTTGCCCATGAGCACAGCAAGTACTAAAGTGAAGGTGGTTCATGCACTCGAAGGGACAGGTGGTCCAGACCTATTAAAAAAAAAAAAAAAAAAATTTACAAAGGAAGAGGGGGAGGTACCTAAAACAAACAGTAGAAACACTCTGGATACAGAAGTTGATACCAGCCCATTTACAGAAGAAAGGGTTCTGAAAGAACTCTTAAAACTGAAGGTGGACAAAGCAATGGGGCCTGATGGGATTCATCCCAGAATTCTAAAGAACTAAGGTAGAACTAGTGACACCACTGATACCCTCTTTACAAATCATGGGAGGATGGGGTGGTACCACTACTGGAGGAGGGCAGATGTGATTCCTCTTCACAGAAGTGGGAGCAAGGCAGAAGCAGGAAACTACAGACCTGTTAGTTTCACCTCAGTGGTAGGGAAAATGATGGAATCACTTCTGAAGGAAAGAACTGTCAAGTATCTAGAGGCCAGAGGGGCACAGGACCCAAGGTAACATGGATTCACAGCGGGAAGGTCATGCCAGACAAATCCGATAGATTTCTTTGACTGGGTGACCAAAGTAGTAGATCAGGGAGGGGCTGTGGATATGGCCTACCTAGACTTTAGCAAGGCATTTGACACAGTCCCACACCAAGGATTAATATACAAGTTAGCCAGCCTGGGAGTGGGTCCCAAGATGACAGCCTGGGTAAAGAATTGGCTGGAGAATAAGACACAGAGTAATAGTAAATGGAGTCCACTCTGAAGAAAGGGGGGTTACTAGTGGGGTACCACAGGGTTCAGTATTAGGACCGGTCCTCTTCAATGTCTTTATAAGAGACATTGCAGGGGGACTGGAAGGAAAAGTATGTCTCTGCAGATGACACAAAGATCTGCAACAGAGTTGATGCACAAGGTGGGGTGGAAAGGATGAGAAGGGACTTGGCAAGGTTAGAGGAATGGTCAAATGTATGGCAGCTTAGATTCAATGCTAAGAAGTGCAAGGTAATGCACCTGGGAAACAAAAACCCAGGGGAAGAGTACACAATTGGGGGGGTGATACCAACAACAACAAAAATGGAAAGGGACCTGGGGGTAATCATATCAGATGACCTAAAGGTGGGCAAGCAATGTGAGAGGGCAGCAAGGAGGACTGGGGGGATACTGGGATGCACAGGGAGAGGCATCACCAGTAGAAAACAGGAAGTTATTATCCCTCTGTACAGACAGCTGGTGAGACCCCATCTGGAGTACTGCGTGCAGTTATGGAGACCCAATCTCCACAGACAGACAGGATGGAAGCTGTCCAGAGGAGGGCAACTAAAATGATGCAGGGTCTGCACCGGAAAACATATGAAGAGAGACTTAAGGAGCTTAATATGTATAGCCTCGAGGAAAGGAGGGAGAGGGGGGACATGACAGAAACTTTCAAGTACCTCAAGGGAATCAAAGTCCAGGAGAGTAGCATCTTTCAAAAAAAGAGGTGTGCAAGAACAAGGGGGCACAATTTGAAGATAGAGGAGGGGCGGCTCAGAGGTAATTTAAAGTATTTTTCACAGAGAGGGTTGTGGATGCATGGAGACGCCTCTGGAGGAGGTGGAGTCACAAACAGTGGTGGAATCAAGCATGCATGGGACAGTCATAAGGCAATTCTAGGGGTGGGGTAGGAAGAGGTAGGCTGCTGGTTAACTAGCATCTGCAGCTTATCCATTAGGTAGGGGAAATGGGAAGGCAGGGGTGGGCCGGCGTTCTTATCTGCCGATCAAATTCTATGTTTCTATGTAACCATCTTCTGGGCCACTGTCGACAAACCAGCCCATGCCTGGAATGCAGAGATGGCTGCCAAGTGCACCATTGGGGCCACTGCTCGCAGCACCAGCTGGGAGTGGGATCGGAGGTACTCAAGGATACTAGCAGCAGGGCAGGTAAGAGGATCAAGCTCCTTGCCCGGACACCAAATGGAAAATGTCTTCCATTAAAAAGGCATAGCACCAGTGAAGAGACCCTTTTGTTTGTTTGTTGAATTTTGTTGACCTGGTAAGCCCATTGGGCCTAGAAGTCCCTTTTCAGAGGCGACCGGGGAATACAGATGGTAAGTAATTGAATTTGAACCAGATTAAGCTGTTGGTAGTATTAAAGGCCTCTACAATGTGGGGTACATTCTGTGGAAGACTGCAACCTAG
>CM028130.1:447245000-447500000 GCA_016271365.2 Neoceratodus forsteri | reverse complement strand
TGGTGGAACAGATCCCTGGACCACACCATGGCCTCCCTGGATGGCCCAGTTAATCAGCCAGTCATCCAGGTAAGGGTAAACCCAAGATTCCCTTGCACCACAGGAAGGCTGCCACCACTACCATGTACTCGGTGAAGACCCTAGGCGTGGAAGAGAGGCTGAAGGGTATGACCTAGAACTGATAGAGCACCCTTTCTGCATGGAACTGCAGGTACTGCCACGGGATGGACAGACTGGGATGTGGAAGAACAAGGAGCAGAACCACATGCCCTGCTCCAGGGATGGTATAATCTGGTTCACAGTGACCACCTTGAACTTGCACTTTCACATAAACTGGTTCAGATCATGCAGATCCAGTATGAGGCACCAGCCGTCCATCAGGTCAGGATGAAGAAATACCAGATTATATACCCCTGGACTTGCCAGGGCGTCTGGGACACAGGCTATAGTCCCCTTCGCAAAAAACTACGCAACATCCTCCCTGAGGGTTGACACTGTGTCCTGCAATATCAAGGACTCCCTCAGAGCATGGAACCGGTAAGGCGGGAGAGCCTCAAAAACAGAGAGGCAACTCTCTGCTTACCACCTCGAGAACCCACTGGCTGTAGAAATAACAGACCAGTGTGTCCAGAAGTAGCAAAGCAGACCTCACAGGGAGCTGGGTCAGGGACTGGAGAGGAGGTAGGAGGCAGACACCCCCAAACCTGTCACTGGGCAACTCACACGGGGGCACTGGCTGCTGGGGCACCACTTCCCCTACCCTGGCTCCTTTTAGCCCATGGCCAGAAAACTTGGCCTTGAGGCACCAGGCTTGGTACTGCCCTTCTGGGCCTGCTGCTGCCAAGGTGGCTGTGGCTCAAGGTCTGAAACTGAAAGGCCTTTTTCGGTTTCTGGCCCTTCAGGTGCTTCTGGGATGAAACCAGAGAGTCTAGGGTGGCAATGGACTTCTCAGAGTGAGATGACTGCCCAAACCCTGGGCCAAGGAGGTTGGTACCCAAGAAAGGAGCATCCGCTAGCTTATGCCTAGTATCCACTGAAAAGAAGAGCCTCAGCCAGGCCCTGCGATGCATGGCAATGGCTGCTACCCTGGCACAGGCACTGCAGCCACCCATGTCCATGGCCATCTGGAGGTGGTGTTTAGCCAGTGCTTCACCCTCATCTGACCACTTTCACCAGTAACTGCCCGACAGAATGGAGGTGAGGGAGGTCATTATCCAGCAATCCCAGCAGAGAGTGACCAAAGTGGGCAATCAAGTTATAGCTCACCTGACCGACTAAGGAAGTGACAGAGCTTCTTGGCTGCATGGTCAAGCTTAGACTCCTTGTCATGGGGGCTTCTCTACATCCTCCGTGTTTCTGGACTTCTGAAGACAAAGTCCTAGAGCAGACCCTCAGCCAAGGAGTGGTCAGAGAACCCAGACAGAGAGCCGCTAGGGAGCGCATACTTGCAGATCGTATGATCTGAGGGTGCTGGGCAGGATGCTGGATGCGGCCAGAGCTCCAGGGCTGGTCCCAAAATTGTCTCCGCCATGGAAAAGGCAACTCCTGGGAATTTGTCCCTATCCAGGATGTCAGTAAGAGGGTACTTGGCCATTTACAAACAGATTCCAGAGGTACATGGATGACTCTGACGTAAGTCGGAGTACAGCCCCAAATGACACCAACCCATGATCATGGTCAACTCCTACACCGATTCATGGTCTAAGGTATGCACACTCTACAACTGCATGAATAACCATCTTAAAAAAAGATTAATCAAAAGTCACCCTTGGTCATGAACTACTTATAGGTCATCCAACTGGGTGATTTCCACAGGGATTCAGCCTGGCAAGCTGATCATAGCACAGGAGTTCTTGGTTGAGGTTTCCCACAAAGGCTGCAAGGGAAGCTGTTCCATCAGCAGGAGTGGAGACAAGTGTCGGCGACAAAACTGCCTCAGAAGGACTGGCATAGGTTTGATCGGCACTGGGCAGTCAACCACAAGAGTCAGGGGAAGAGCCCTGTTCTTGACTGGCTGCAGCCAGGGACACAGACTGATCCACACCCTTGTGGGTGAGGATTGAAACACCGGGGTCTTGGAGACAGACTACCTCTCGACCTCCTTAGACAACTAAGTCAACTGGGTCAAGGACAAAAAGAGAGCGAGAGAGCAAAAAAAGAAGAAAAAGTCGACCACCTGTTCAATCAGTGTCGAGGTCAACAAGACAGATGGGGTTACTGTGGACTAAGCAACATGGCCTTCAACCAGTATGGGTTAAGCTGAAGCCAGGTGCTTGACAAGCTTCAAGCAGTCAGGGGAGTCGAGGGAGTGGGAGGAGCACGATCTCTCCCAGTCCTGCAACAGACAGTGTTTTTTGCGCTTCTTACCGTGGTGGCAGGGCTCTTCCTGAAGGTCTGGAGTGCCAGACATCTCCCAGAATTCTGGTGAAGGATACTCTGATGGCCCCAGTCAGGAGAAGCACCCAAAGTACACAAGGTGCCCACCATGGCCCTTGCCGTTGCTTCTTCCATGGCCACGAGTGGAGTTGCTGAATCTGCCACAGCAGAAGCATCTTTGTGCCCATTAGGCCGCAGTGCAGGATCTCGATCAGCCGGCTGAAAAGACGACGTGCCATGCGATCCTCCAAGAAGGAAGGGAGCACCATCTGGCACAGGCCACAACCCATGATATCGTGTGCTGTCCCCTCAGCAGTAGAGACAAGATATGTGTAGGTCCGAGACATCTTTTGTTGGCATGTGATATCACCTAAAGCCGGGACTTGGGAGCTGGCTTTGCTTCTTTGTTTTCCATCTTCTGTCACGGAGGCTGGAGGAGAACTGAGAAATGTAGCAGAATACTGATTTGTCGATCAATTAAAAAAAAAAAAAAAAAACGCAATTTGCCACTGGCACACTTTAAGCCATGCAAAGCACAGAGCTGTGAAGGAGGAGACCGAACACTTGCAGCAGAATTAATGATCTGATGTCACAGGGCAAAGTCGGAGAATATACCGCCCAGATGTTGGGAGGAGCTTAAAGACATTCCAACAGGTCAGCACTTCTGCTGGAATTTACATTGTGTGGATAAACTGAATAAGTTGTCAGCACTCTTTTTGACAGACATTTTCTTGGTGCTCATGTGTGACCAGACTGGTTCAAGTCTTGCCATAGCATTTGCCCTACACAGGATTAGCTCATCTGAAATGGTACTGACCAGGCTGCATGAGCTTCAACCTTAGACACAGCTGCCATCTAGATACATCACCTCTTATCGAGCTACTGGCCTCCAGTGAAACATTGCATATGGCCAAACTGCAAGCGGGTGGTCGTGAGTACTCAACTAGTAAGCTCCTACTGAACAATGTTTTTATTCAATTTTCAGAACCATAGTTAAGTTACCTCTTATGAAACTTATGAAATATTTAATTTTAAAAATAAGTTTAAACTCAGAAAAACAAAAGTACTTTGAACATATGCCAAGATAATGTCAAGCCACCCTTACCCCTCCAGAGTTCCTCTGTCAAATGACTCTGCCAAGTAAACTTCTCCTGTGGGTACTGGAGCCTTGTATGTAACCTGCAAACAAGGTAGCAGGGTGGAAACCTTAATAATCTGGTCAGATAATGCACTAGGAAAGAAATATATATCCAATGACAAACAGATTCCAGCCCCAATTTTTCTTCAACAGACTCCAGCCCTGACCTTAAATATTACGTAAGCCGGCCCGTCGGCGCAGCGGTTGGATTTCCGCTTGCGACGCCGGCGACCCGGGTTCGAGAATGGACCCGGGTCGGCCGGAGGACCGACCGGGAGTAGGGATTGAGCCGTCCGCTGGGCAGCTCTCCTACCCAGGGAGGGTGGGTTGCACTGCACGCTAGAGACTTGGCGGAGGCCGGGAGTACTCGTAGCCGAGGCTAGACTTAGGGGGAAGGAGGCGGACGCGGACGCCATTGTACGCCCCCGCCCCTCTGGGGAGAAAAAGGAGGAAAAGATGGCGGGCAGGACCACCGATAGGATGAAGCCCTCCCTGAGAGCCCCGCATTGCCACTGCCGCTGCGGGACCCCAACCAGTTACAGTTCTGGGGTCACGAAGGTGGCCCGCGGCCCAGCCCTCCGGGGGGCAAGCCGGGGGTGACAGAGGGTCCTCAGCAGCAATTGGCAGTGGTGGAGGTCTCCGGGGGCCGTGACCAGGGCGGAAAGTGTACCGGTGGTCCTGCCAGGGGAAAAAAGCATAATAAAAAAAAAATAAATATTACGTGAACAGTTTTATGTTTTTCAGACGCATAAAAGTATGGTTAGTCCTCTGGAACCCCTACCCATCCTGCTCATCTGCCTAGGATTAGTTGGACCACACCTTGGCAAACATCCTTATGGCATGTCCCTTTGGAAGTTTGAGTCCAGCCAATGAATGCCCTCTGTATGCAGTTTCTGCAGGATACAGTGAATTTAGCTAAATAAATAGCATTTGATAATCAGACTGCTCACAGCAGGTCTGGCTGGAGTTCCCTACGCAACGTAAAAAATGTGTAGTCACAGTGCACTCCGTCTATTTCAGTTACCTGCCAGCATCTCATTATTGTAACGGTTTGTTTACCCAGAACACATGCATCAGAAGAAAGGTCTGTAGCCACTAGGCAACACCGGCTTAGTACCAAAGTTTGGACCCTGAAAGTGGGCACACAACTTTTTAAAAGACTGTATTAAAAGATTTGCTGCTATAAACAGTGGTACTCCACAATTTTTAATACTAAATTAGCATACTGTCTTAGCACTGAAATCACTTGGAGCTCATACAGGTGAGCTTCAGCTCTACAAGTTATCAGGAACTTAAGCTCAACTTTCTAAAATTCACACTGCTTAATTTCTTGGAGTCTTACACTAGTGTGGGATTTTAAATTCTCAGATAACTGGAAAACACCAGAGGCCAGGAGTAGACAGTCAGATGTCTGCAGTAACACAGGACAGCATTCTCAGTCAGTGGGTGAGGAAGGCAACCAGAGGGGATAACATCTTGGATATCACTGTGTCCAATAAAGACAATATTAATTTCGAAAAATTCTGTTAATGCATCAGTTAGGGTTGTCATTACAGCGACAAAAAGTTTGGAGATTCGATGTTAGGGTTACCAACCCTACACACACACACACACACACCCACACCCACACCCCCCCAACAGTCGTCAGCGTGTGCTTTGGGGGTCATTGGGCCTCTCACCCCATTCTATTTTTAAGGAAGCCGAGATGGTACAGTATACGAGGATGGGGTGGGGTGGGAGTTAGGCCCAATGACCCCAAGGCATACCGAGACGCCTGTTGGTGTGTGGAGGGGAGTGGGGAGTAGGGTTGGTAACCCCAACATCGAATTTCCAAACATTTGTCTGAGCAATGACAACCCTAACTGATGCATTAATGGAGTTTTTTTGCAATGAATTTCCTTTTTGAGAAAGTGTAATGTTACTCATAATGTGGTTGTGGGAGCGCACAAGCATACATTTTGTAGTTGTCTCCAATTTGCATGTGGTAGCACAGGGCCCGATCTATACATACGTATAGATATTTTACTGATCTCATCTCCGTGTGGGAGCGCAGGGCCCTTACTACTGCATAATGTAGGGCCCTGCCTTCCCATTATTGCATAATGGGATCCATATGCAGGAGTGCTGTAACTATGGAACCAGTGTATATTTGTTTTCCAAACCAGCAAAAGGCACATCTGTGGTGCAAGCCCTTGCTACCAGGCAGCAAATTTCAGCCCACCATTTCAGTCCTAACCATTGTTTTACTATGAAGTGGCAAAGAATTTGTTTTTGGAGCAGTTTACTCGTGGGATTTTCGAACGAACTGCGGACTATCGCGAAGTCCAACTAGTTTAACTGCAGTGCTTTCATGAAAGAACCATGTACTGCTGACAGTACCGCGGAACTTTCGTGAAAGTCCAGCAGCTAAAATGGAGGAATATTTTAGAAATGATATTTCTGTGCATCCTATCGAAAAAGTAATGGGCAGGGTCATGTTCCTAGGGCCCCGATTAGGTAAACCCAAATGTTGGTGTTTACCAAGGGGCAGTATTTTTTAAGCTACATAATTTTTTCCATGTCAAACTGAAAACAAAATGGCAGCAGAATGAAAGTGAAAAAAAACAAAACAAGCACAACACTAAAAGGGGCTTTTGTGAACATCTTCGTGATGCACATATATTTTTCCCCACTGGCTATAATGGGAAATGAAAAACAGTTTAATAACTTTTGAATGGATTAATATTTTTTTCACCAAATCTTCAAAAGGCACTTCAGTGACCCAGTCCCCACACACACTGAACTTTTCAGACCAGACGGACTAATCGTTTGGGCAGTAGAGACAAGCAAAGAATCTGTCAAAAAGTGAGGATGCTTTCACACTCGACACTCTGCAGCTCTGCAACCACAAATCCAACCGGAACAAAACTTTCTAGATCCAGAGATCTATGGTACCAGACCGCACACGCAAAATTTCAGGCAAATCGATTGAACGGTTGCAACGTTATTAAAGTTATCACTATTGATAAATGTAAGATTATGCACACAAGGACAAAAACAGAAAAAATAATTACATGTAAGGGAAAGAAATTACTGAAACATTAAGGGAAAAAGATCTGTTTGTCATAAACAGGATAACTCAAGAGGATAGAAACACAGAAGTTGTCGGCAGAAAGAAACCACCAGGTCCATCTAGTCTGCCCTGTGTTCAACTATTTCTACCTCATTTGCTGCCCTTGAGAGGGCCCTCTTGTGTTTATTCCACACTTTCTTGAATCCCCCTAACATGCTAGCCTCCACGACCTCTCAGGGAAGGCCATTCCATGAGTCAACCACCCTCTCCATGAAGAGCTTTCTGATGTTGGTAGTGAACTTTCCTCCCTTAAGCCTAAGTTCATGCCCATTAGTTCTACCACCCTCCTTTAGGTGAAAAAGGTCTTGCACCTCTACCTTGTTTATGCCTTTCATATATTTGAATGTTTCCATCGCGTCTCCTCTCTCCCTTCTGTTTCAGGAAATACATGCTCAGCTCTCTCAAGCTTTCTTTGTATGACGACATTTGGTGCATTCCTCGCATTATTTTTATTGCCTTCCTTTGTACCATCTCCAAATGGCAGATATCCTTTTTAAGGTGAGGCCTCCAGAACTGGACACCATACTCCAGGTGTGGTCTGACCAATGCCCTATACAGTGGCAGTATCACCTCCCTCCTCCTGCTCATGATTCCCCTTCCAATGCATCCCAGCACTCCACTGGCTTTTAGTGCCGCCTTCTCGCACTGTTTTCCCATCTTCAAGCCCTCAGAGATCAGGATTCCTACATCATGCTGCTGGCTGGAGGTAACTCGTCTTTCTCTTCTCCACGTAATGTGTGTTCCTTGGAGGAGTTGTCTTTCATATGTGCATGACTTCACTTGACACAACCTTAGCTGCCACGCACCAGACCACGCCTCAAGTTTCCTTCGGTCCGATTCCATTTTGCCTACTCCCTTCCTGTTTGTCCACTCTGCTGCATATCTTGGTGTCACCTGCGAACAGGCACACCTTTCCCTCTAGCTCTTCAGCTAGGTCTGCTACGAATACATTGAAGAGCAGAGACCCCAGCACCGATCCCCTGGGGTACTCCACTGGTCACCTTACACTCCAAAGACAGTACTCCATTTACCTGCACTCTGGGTTATGGCTTTCAGCCAGTTCTGTATCCATCTAACCACCTTCAGTCCCACCCCTGTATGATTTAACTTCCTTATCAGCTTTCTGTGAGGAACAGTCTCGAAGGCCTTGCCGAAGTCCAAGTACACCACATCAGCTGCCTCACCATTGTCCACAGCTTTGGTAACCCAGTCGAAATACTCAATTAGCTGACCTCCCTGCTGTGAATCCATGCTGTATGGTGTCCAGCTGCCTGCAGTCTGCGAGGAATTCCATGCTTCTCTGCTTTAGCAGTGACTCCATCAATTTCCCCACAATACTGACGTGAGCCTTACCGAATGGTAGTTACCAGTCTCTTCCCTACTGCCTGATTTGTGGAGAGGGACTACTATTGCCCTCTTCCAGTCCTCAGGTACTACTCCACTCTCTAGGGATCTTGTGAATAATTTTGCCAGTGGCGCTGCCAACTCCTCCCCCAGTTCCTTTAAGATTCGGGGATGGATCTCATCCAGTCCCACTGCTTTGTCCACCTTTAGCTTGTTTAGTGCCTCCAGGTCTTTGTCCTCCATGAAGTGGGTAGTGTCAACTCCTGGTCCAGAGGTGCTGTAATTTGTGAATGCTGGGATGTTTCCTGGATCCTCCTTGGTAAATACAAAGCACAAGTATTTGTTCAGATTTCTGCTTTTTCCGGGTGGTCTTCTGCTATCCTTCCTTCTCATGCAGCAATTTTCATCAGGATCAGTGCAGAGAAGCTGTTAAAAGCAATAAGGTTGTTGGATGTATTTTTAGAAACATCAACAGTAGAAGTAGCAAAGTGCTGATCCCCTTATATAGTGAGTCAGTGAGACCCAATTTGGAGTACTGTGTACAGTACTGGACCCTTTACCATAAGGTGAACATGAGACTGCTGGAAGGGGTGCAAAAAAGAGGTAGCTAGAAAAGTTTCTAATGTACAAGGAAAGCCACATGGGGACAGACTGGAGGAGATGAATCTGTATTCACTGGATTACAGAAGATATACTGGATTACAGAAGATATGGCGGGGGGACACATGTATTGTCCATAAACAGTAAATAATGATGACATAAGGGAGTGTATTGGATTGGAAATGAAATATTTAGACAGAGCAAATAGAAAACAATCTTCAACTAAAAGGGTCAACATTTAGAACAGAGCAGAGGGCTCACTGGTTCTCCCAGAGAGTTGTATCTACTTGGAATAACCTACCTGAAATTGTAGTGACATGCAGAACATTGGATTCTTTCAAACGATCACTGGATAATTATATGGGTAACTAAAAATACAGGTTACTCACCTGTAACAGGAGTTCTAGGAATGGTATGTTGTTCATCCACACTGTCTGGCAGGTTCCTTGCCGCTTTAAATCTTGCCAGAAGGTCTTCAGGCTGGCTCCTCCGACCCACCCATCTGGTAAAACTCTCGGCTCCGCCCCATGATGCCAGATCTAGCCTGCAGGAAGCCAGGTTGTGCGAAGCCAGGGAGGCCGGGTAGGTCGTGTGGATGAACATATACCATTCCTAGAACTCCTGTTACAGGTGAGTAACCTGTATTTCTACGGACATGGATATGTTGTTCATCCACACAGTCTGGCAGACTCCTAGCAGTTCTCCGGGAGGAGGGAGACAAGGCGCAGACCCAATACTTGGGAAATAAAGAATGGAGAACAGAGGCCCCAAAACCAGCATCCCAGTGTGACTCAAGGTCGATGTGGTAGTGGGTGATGAAGGTGTGTGCCGACTTCCAGGTAGCAGCCCTGCAGATTTCCTGGATAGGGACGTCACTGAAAGCAGCCACCGAGGCAGCGGTATGGCGGGTAGAATGAGCTCTTATCCCTCTGGGAGGCTCCATGCCTGCCAACCTATAGCAGAGATCTATGCAGGAGGTGACCCACCTGCCTATCGTCCGCTTGGCTGCAGGTCTGCCAGGTGCGGCTTCAGCGTAGGTGACAAACAGTTGGCAAACCTCTCCCCGAACTTCAGCCGCCTGCTCCTTGTAGTAAGCGAGCCGCCTTTCTAGGGTCCAAAAGTATGGAGCCTATATTCGCCCCCCGAGGCGTGACTGGGGTAGAACACTGGCAGAGTAAACACCTGGTTAAGGTGAAACTCAGACACCACCTTCGGAAGGAATTTTGGGCGGGCGAGGACAACCTTTGTCCCTGTGGGAAGACCAGATAAGGAGACTCATGGAAAGCGCCTGGAGCTCTCCCATCCTTCTGGCTGGACGGATAGCCACTAAGAAGGCGGTCTTCACGACAGGTGAAAGATGTCACACCTGTGCATTGGTTCGAATGGCTTGCCCATGAGCTTAGCCATACCAGCAATAGATCCCACAGAGGTGGAGGTTCTCGCACAGGAGGGGATATGTGATCAAGGCCTTTGAAAAAGCGCCCGACCACCTTCTCCTGCGTCACCGACTGCTTCCCAGCCCATGCCCAGTAAGCAGAGATGGCTGCCAGGTGCACCTTAAGGGTGGTCGACCAAGCCCTTGCTGAGAAAGGGACCACAGGTAGTCCAGAATGCTTGCCAAGGAACAGGAGGAAGGGTCCAGGCCCTTGCTCCGACACCAAATGGAGAATCTCTTCCATTTGAAGGTGTAGCATTTTCTGGTAGACTCCTTACGGGACGCCTCAATGACGTTGAGGACCTCGTCGGAAAGACCCAAGGCCTGGAACTCTAGCCGCTCAGGAACCAGGCAGTCGGGTGCAGGGATCGAAGGTCCGGATGGAATATCTTCCCCTGATTGACCGAGATCAGGTCCGGGTGGGCTGGAAGAAGCCTCGGGAGCCTGGAGCCGAGACTGAGGAGATCTGGAGACCAGAACTGGCGGGGCTAGTCTGGGGCTACCAGAATCACCTGTGCCTTGTCCCTCCTCGCCTTGAGAAGCACCTTGTGGATCAAGGGAAATGGGGGAAGGCGTAGAAGAGGCCCGGGGTCCACGGCCTCGAGAAGGCATCCCCCTGCAGTGAGCCCTGCTGAGGGGGGGCAGGCATGAAACAGTCTCAGCTTCGCATTCTACCTGGAGGCAATCAGGTCCACCTGAGGCGTGCCCCAGTGGGAGAACAGATCTTGTACTACCTCCGGCAGGAGACACCACTCGTGGGACGCAGCCCCTATCTGGCTTAGGGCATCGGCCAGAGTGCTGGAGGCTCCTGCCACATGGATGGCAAGGAGATCCGCCTCCAGGCTGCGCACGAGTGACCAAATCCGGAGCTTCCCTGCACAGAGGCATGGAGCGTGTCCCGCCCCTGGCGGTTTAGGTAGTACATATGGTCGTGGTATTGTCCGTCTGGACCTGAACCACTTGACCCCCATAGAAGCGGGAGCAAGGCGGTGAGGGCTAGACAACCGCTCAAGCTCCAACAGGTTGATGTGGCATTGGGACTCCCGAAGGGACCAGAGGCCGTGCGCTCTGTGCTCCCCCAGATGGGCACCCCAACCCAGAGAGGCATCGGACGATAGAGACCATCGGCTCGGGGCAGACAAACGGGATGCCCTCCTGCAGATGTGCTGAAACGGTCCACCACTGCAGAGCATTCCACATCCCCTGGGTCACTGTCACTAGTTGATCCAAGGGATCGGAGTGCTGTGACCATTGGCTGGCCAGCCCCCAATGAAGGGGACGCATGTACCAACGGGCCCAACGGAACACGCTGGTGCAGGCCACCATGAGGCCCAGGAAGTCCTGGGCAGGGCGCAATTGCCCAACCTGAAATGATTGGGCAAAGGAGGAAAGAACCTCGGCCCTGTCCGCTGGGAGCCTGCGTTTGGCTCGTACAGAGTCGAGCTCTGCCCCGATGAATTGGATCACCTGCTTCGGCACAAGTTCCGACTTGGCCTCGTTGAGGAGGCCAACCTGAGAGCAAACCTGGAGGGCCAGATCTCTGGACTGCTCCACCTCAGTTCTGGAGGGGGCTGCAAACAGCCAGTCGTCCAGGTAGGGGTACACCTGGACTTTTCGGAGCCGCAGGCATGCTGTCACCACTGCCATGCATTTGGTGAAGACCCTGGGAGTAAGGGAAAGGCCGAAGGGCATGGCCCGGAACTCGTAGAGGGATCCCTCCACCCTGAAGCAGAGAAATCTCTGGTGGGACGGACGGATTGGGACGTGAAAGAACGCATCCTGGAGGTCCAGAGAACAGAACCACACGCCTCGTTCCAAGGATGGGATTATCCGAGCCAGAGTGACCATCCTGAAGGTCCAAGACCTTAGGAACCTGTTCAGGTCATGCAGATAGAGAATGGGGCACCAGACCCCCATCCGTTTTGGGACCAGGAAGTACCTGGACACAAACCCGGGTCTGGAGGACGCATCCGCCACCTTCCTGATCACCTCTTTTCGAGGAGCAGGCGATATCGGCTCAGCGTGCATGACAGAGAGGCTGCGGACTCGTAGCCCTCCGAGGGGCGACAGCTCGGAAGGGCGGGGCCTGCTCAAACTCCAGGGGCAGGCCCTTTCCTACTACCACTTCCAATACCCAGCGGTCCGTGGTGATAGCGGACCACGCGGAAAGGAAGTGGCGGAGCCGTCCCCCCATGGAAGGAACCCAGGGGGGAGTGATGAGGCTGGGGGCCACACCCCTCAACCCGTCACTGGGCAGGCTTAGAGGAAGGCCCAGCCGAGGGATGTCCTGGGCCTTTTCCTCCCCTGCTTCCTATTAGAGGAAGCCGCAGACTTGGCTTTGGGGTGCCAAGCGTGAGCCTGCTGGCCCTGATGCTGGTGCTGCTGGGCCAGACGTGCCGCAGAAGGGCGAAAGGACTTTTGTTGTCGACAGCCCTTGTCCTTCTGGGCAGAGGTGATAGAGTCCAGAGTGGCACTGGACTTTGATACGCTGGAGGTGACCTTCCATTCCATGGCCGAAGAGGTCGGTTCCCAGGAAGGGGACATCTGCCAGTTTATGCTGGGTATCTGACGTGAAGGTGGATATCCTCAGCCATGCTCTGCGGCGCATGGCCACTGCGGCCGCAACTGATCTGGCACAGGAGTCTCCAATGTCCAGAGCCATTTGGAGCTGCTGTTTTGCCACTGCCCTTCCCTGGTCCTGTACCTGCTTGACCATGGTCTGCAGGTCGGCCGGCAGATGAGGGAATCACCTCATCCAGGGAGCCCATGAGGGCGTGGGAGAAGTGTGCCATCAGCACGGCCGAGCTGGCCTGGTGGAGGCCAAGGGAGGACGCAGAGTACACCTTGCGCCCAGCATAATCCAGCTTTTTGGACTCCTTGTCAGGGGGCTTATCCACATCCCTAGCGTTCCCGGAACGCCAGAAAACGCTTATCGGTGACCAACCTCGGCGAGGGTGTTCCAAAACCGGCAAAGACCCGTAGGGACTGCATACTTCCTGGCCATCCTGGCTGAAGGCGAGGACAGGAAGCCGGCCACTGCCAGAGCTCCAGGGCTGGAGCAACAATGGCTTCAGCCACCGGAAAGGCCTCCGTGGGTGAATCCCCTCGGTCCAGTATCTCCGTTAGGGAATACTTGGCCCGCTTGGATACGGGCTCGAGCTGCATCCCGGTGGACTCAGATGAGCGAAGCAGACCCATAAAGGATGATGGGCTTTCGTCCATCGACTGAACCCCGGAGGACTCCAGGTTGATGGGCCTGGAGAACAGGGAGGAGTAGTCAGACTCTGAGGAGTCCGCAAAGAGCTGCCTGGTGCCTGAGCCACCTTCCACCTGTCGAGGACAGTTGGGAGCGAGGGTGACCGACAACCTGTGGGGCAGACCTTGAGCCGACAGAGTCCTTGGTCGGTGCCCCCCCGATTTCGGTTGTGGAGGCGGAGGTCCCATCATAATCGGTGGGGCAGCAGGTTTCGGCCGAACAACCGGCCCAGGCTTGGGCATCTAGACTGCAGCGAGGGGTTGCTTTGGCCGCTTGGGTGACAGCCACTTGATGGCCGGGGAGGGCGTCGGTGTCGACTTGCTCCCAGACAGAAGTAACTGCTGCCACACCAGGTCCTCGTAGCGTTGATGCAATTTGTGCTGAAGCCACTCCTCTTCCGAGGAGGAAGACGAGGACGAGCGGCGGCGCCACTTAGCTCGGTGCAGAGACAGAGACTGCCGATGTCAGCGGGATTGGCTGGACCGAGATCCTCGGTGTTTCCGAGGAAAGGTCTGGGAAGGAGCAGGGGACACCCACTCTTCCCTCGGCTCGGACACCTTAACCGGGGACTGCTGCACCGAGGGCGCAGGCAGATCCTCGGTCTCCACCAGGGGAACCGGCGAAGAAGGGTTGTCTGCTTCACCAGTCGACAGCCTGTCCAACGGTTCAAGAAAAATCTCGACCGCGTCGACTGGAGTCTCGGCCGGCTGGCCTAACTAGGACGCCGTGAAGCCAGCGGCCTTAGCCGCAACCTCGACCGAAGTCAGCTGTCCGGGGAAGGGGACCTCTCCCGCTCCCACGAACGCCAACAATGGGACTTACCCTTAGAATCCTCCTTTTTGGACAGAGAGGAATGTCCCGATGGCCTCTCACCCTTCGTGGAAAGGGATTGGCAAAGCTCCTTGAACGAAGATGAATACGAGGTACCCAAAGAGCGGGATAAATGTCGTGACCAAGGAGGAGGAAGATGCGGCCTGGGCCGCCTCCTCCTCGAGGCCGATCATCTGCTCGAGCTGCTCAGCCGAGCCAGCCGCCGCGGTAACCGCCCAACGGGCCTCCTTCGAATTTACCAGTGGGTAGCGCGGTCCTCCAGGACGTTAGCCGAGAAAGTACAGTTACGTAAGAACTTACCGTAACAGTAGATCTTCGAGAACAGCTCTTGCAGCAGGTTACACCATTAGGACCGAAGCCGCCAGGCGCCAGGACCCCAGGGAAAAACTCTAGCTAGCTAACTACAGCGGGACCGCCCCCGACGCCGGGTCCGCCTCCGGCCGCCAGGCGTGGTACAAAGGGGCGGTCCCGCCAGATTCCCCAGTTCTCCATTGAGACTTCTTGCCGCAGGCTGACATCAAATGGGAGACCTAGGATTCGCCGTCAGAAGACAGAAAGATAACAATTCCTGCTCAGAAAGACTGAGCCATGCTTCCTCCAAGGGGGAAGGTGGGTGGGAGAGTCCTGCTGCAAGAGCTGTTCTCAAGATCTACTGTTATGGTAAGTTCTTACACGTAACTGTACTATCTTACTGAGACAACAGTTCTTGCAGCAGGTTACACCATATAGGACTGATTCCCAAGCAGTAACGCTGTCAGAAAATCCGGGAGGAGGAAAATAAAGGATAAAAACCAGGTCCTGAACCTAGGACAGGAGACCCTGAAGTACGGCCAAACCAAAACCAGCCCTTCGCCGAGAGGCGATGTCCAGGCTATAATGCCTGATAAAGGTATGCACAGAACTCCAAGTGGCTGCAGCGCATATAGCAGAAGTGGAAACATTTTTGAGCGCTGCAAAGGAAGTAGCCACCCCTCTAGTGGAATGACCCCGGACTGTACCGGGAGGGCCTTTTGTTTGATACCATAACAGTGAGAAATACACTGGACAAGCCAGCGAGAAAGAGACTGTTTGGATACTGACTGGCCCATCATTCTCTCAGAGAAGGAAATGAAAGCTGCTCAGAACTACGAAAGGACTGAGTTCTGTTGAGGTAAAACCTCAGGCTGCAGTGAACATCCAGGGTATGGAGCAGAGCCTCCTCTATTAGAGTAGTTCGAAGTAGACCGAAGGTCGATATCCTGGTTCAGAGTGAGTGAAGAAACCACCTTAGGCAAGAATTTAGGGTTCCCTCAGGGATACTCTGTCCCGTGGAAAACTAAATAAGGCTCTTTGCACATGAGAGCGTGAAGTTCAGAAATTCTTCTTGCCGAGGTAATATAACTAAAAACAACGCTTCCACGACAGAAAAACGTAGCTCTGCAATCCGCTGCAGGTTCAAAGGCGGAGCGTGAGCTGTTCAAGGACAAAAAGCAAATCCCATGGAGGCACAGGGTCTCTAGTAGGAGGCCTAAGGTGCAACTCTCCCCTAAGAAATTTCAGAGGCGTCCACCTGAGCCATCAGGGATTTCCCACCGGGAGGTGGTAGTTTAAATGGCACAGAGGTGCACTTTAATAGAGGAGTAGGCTAGACCCGAATGAAAGAGGGAGAGCAAATATTCTAATATTACTCCCACAGGACAACCCTAAAGGGAGAAAGGCGAGGTTTCGCGACCATACACTAAAAACGGCGCCATTTCATGCGTGCACGCATCGTTGCCGGGCTTTCTGGCTGCAGAAAGGACTTCAGCAACCTCTTGCGAGACCCCGTGACGCAAAATGGCTATGTCTCTAGGAGCCAAGCATGCAGGTTCAAGGAACGTAGGTCCGGTTGGACAAGTGAACCCTTCTCCTGAGACAGTAAGTGGGAGCTGAGCGGCAACGGGAGCGGGGTTCCCGAGACAGTTGAATCAACAAAGGGAACCAAATCTGTCTGGGCCAAATGGGGCCACCAGGATCATTAGTGCGTGCTCCCTGCGCAGTTTGAGAAGAACTCTCTGGATCAACGGGAAAGGAGGGAAAGCGAGAGAATCTGTTGGCCCAGGAGAGGGATAACGCTGGCCCGCCAGAAAACACCAGGCCCTGGATCTAGCGAGCAAAAATTGGGCAGTTTTGTGCTGGATGGGGAGGCGAATGTTCTAGATCTGGAGTTCCCCATCGAAGAAACAGATCCTCTGCTACCTCTTGAAGGAGTTCCTATTCGTGGACTCTGGCCTGAGAACGACTCAGGCCGTCTGCAACCGTGTTGTCCACTCCGGAACGTGCACAGTGATCAGATTCAGCCGTGTCTGATTACCCAATCCCACACTCTCATGGCCTCCCTGCAAAGGGGTAAGAGCAGCCCTTGTTTGTTGAGGATACATCAACGCTCGTGTTGTCCGCCTGAAGTAGAAGAGTACACGGTGGGATAACTGACTGAAAGGGCTGCAGGCATAGAGGACCGCCTCATTTCCAGCACGTTGATGTGAAGGTGAGCTTCCATCTGGGTCCATGCATCCTGGGATTTTACCCCTGCCCAGGTGTGCCCCCACCCAAGACCGGAAGCGTCTGTGGTGAGGGTGACCTCCGGGACGGGCGCAATGAACGGGACGCTTGATGAGAGCGACCCTGGGCTAGCCACCACTGCCAGTCTTGAATCACTGAATTGTGAGTCTGACCGGATGCTGCAAGTGGTCTGCCTTTGGTCCCACTGCACTTTGAGCATCCACTGAGTAATGCGATGTGGAGTCTTGCGAAGGGACAGTAGGAATGGCCACAGCCATGTGTCCGAGCAAGCAAAGGACCGACCTGGCAGGTACAACCTTGCTTAATGATAGGTCCCTTATGAGGGATCTGATGCGCCCGGCTCTGTCGGCCGGAAGAAAGGCTCTTCCTCGAACAGTGTCCAGAACTGCCCTTATGAACTGCAGTTTCTGGCGACGGTACCAGGAGAGACTTCGTAATTTATGAGGATGCCCAGGGATGGAACAGATCCTGGGTGCTCTTGATTGCAGAAGCAACGCCTCTCTGGAGGCGGCCATGAGAAGCCAGTCGTCCAGGTGCGGGAACACGTGGTGGCCCTGTCTCCTCGAGGAGATGCTGCCGCACTGCCATGCACTTGGTAAAGACCCTTGGTGCGGAAGACAGTCCGAAAGGAAGGGCCTGAACTGAAGGTGGTGGTCGAGAAACTCGAGCGCAGGAACCTCCTGTGCGCCTGAGCTATAGGGATGTGCAGGTAGGCATCCTGCATGTCTAGAGACGCTAAAAAGGCATCCTGTTTGAGCATGGGGATAAGACCCGGAAGGGTCACCATGCGGAATCTCTTGTAAGGACCGACACATTGAGGTCGCTGAGGTCCAAGATTGGACGGAGGTCCCCTGTTTTCTTGGGAACCAGGAAGAAGTGGGAATAGTATCCTAGTCTTCTCCTGGTTCTCTGGGACGACTTCATCGCCTCCCTTCGTGAGAGCGAGTACTTTTGCCAGATCAAGGCTTTGTGCTGACCCTGATACCGGAGAGCAAAGGAGGCCTCGAGGGTGGCTTTCTGGCAATTCTATAAAGTGGCCTAGACTGACCAACTGAAGAACCCACCTGTCGGTGGTAATGGCCTGCCATCCCGGCAGGAAGTTTGCAATGCACCCCGACTATAAACTCCCTGCTGATCCTGAGGGGCGGGGCCGGAAAGGAGTCAGGCTGTGGCGGCAGATGGACCGCTGGCTGGGCCTGCCTAGGAGTGCGCTGGCATCGGCTGGCAGGGTGTTTGCCCTGGGCTCTCACGACACAGAGAGCCCTCTGAGGTGCAGCGGAGTGGGTCTGTTGCCTCTGCGTCCACAAGACGAACGGGCTTTGGTTCCCTACGAAGGAACCAAGCTTAGGTCGGTACATGGCCTGAACCGACTTTACCGCTTTCCCCGCCTCTTGAGTTTGGTAAGGATCTTTCTGTAGGATTACCAAACAATACTTCTCCCCTCGTGCGCGCCCAAGATGTTCTTTGGACGTCTGGGGTAAAACCGGACGCCGCAACTAAGAGTGTCTCCGGAGGCAAACGCCAGAAGCTGCTGCTCGCCGATGAGTCCATGGAGTCATACGTTTCAGCACTTGGGTCCCCACGTCTGAACCTGCACTGGAGGAGCTGAAGCATCTCCTCCTTCTGCTCACCTTCGGCATCTTTTCAGCCGCTTCCAGACCCTGTTCCCACAAAGCGCTTCTGGAACTGAACCATGTGGGTTAAATAGTTCAGGGATCTGATGGCTGAGGTAGCGAAGCATACGTGCGCCTACCCAATGCGGCCCAGTTGTTTGGACTCTGGGTCCGTGGCAGGGTGCTCAAATGTTGTGGCCTCAGACCGGTCATGTGAGGCTGTGATGACCAGAGAATCGCCTGAGGATGCTGCAGTACTGGTCGTCCTTAGGAGCCTTGTACAAGCCGATCGTTTCTTCGGTCTCGCCGAGCGAGTGTGGACGCGCCCACGCCGCCTTGGTGACGCCCACGAAATGTCAACCAAGGTGGTACCACCACAGGCTTGGGGTCCTTTTGTCAAGATATTTGGCGAGTCGTACTCTTCGGGTCTAAGTCTTCAGCATCCCATCCCATGTTCTCTTGTATATGTCTCATAATATCAAGGAACGAGGATCATCCGGAGGAGATCTAGGCATCTCACGTGGGTCCGGAGAAGGGATGGAGAGTGGAGATGGGGATCTAGAGGTGGAGTAGTCTGATCCCGTGTCCTCCGTTGAAGGCGAACGTCGGCGTCTCCTGGATCTCTTGGGGCTGGGTGATCCAGAAGAGGATTTCGACGGAGGTCTCCGTTTATCAGGTCTCCCCCTGGGAGGGAATACTGCCTGCCGACCCGATGGCGGGGGGCAGGAACCGAGAGAGGAGGAGGAGGAGGAGTGGGGGGACCATGTCTTTTAATGGTATCCCACCAGTAGGTGAACAGATCTTTCACCTCCACTAGAGAGAGGCCTAACGACGCCCGGTGCCGTGGGCGTCGCCTGGTCCCGCGCCGGCTCCACAGGGGGCTCTGGTAATGGCGAGGTTCCTGGGAGTACCGACGGGACCGGGGTCGCCCGTCTGGTCCTCGGGCTGCTCTAGGTCCTCCTCCGATAGAGGCTCCTGACCGATGTCGGTCGGAGGCAACAGGGCCTTCTTTTCAGGAGGGGCGGGCGTCGGTCCCCCTACCGGCGTCCGCTGGGATGTAATGGCCGGCGTCGGTCGTCGGGCCGACGGCGGCTCCAGGGAAGAAGGGCGCACGGCTGACGGCTGTCGAGCCGGGGTCTGGGCTACAGGCCTTTTTAAAGGCGTGAGCTCCAGCGTCTTGCGTGGAGGCACCGACGAAGACCTGACATCGGGTACCGAGGAGCGGGAACCCGACTTGCGGTGGTGATGGTGTTGTTCCCCGGACTTCGCCAAGGCCCTGGAAGGGGAGGAAGGCCTGGCGGATTTCTCCTGAGATGAAGGTTTCTTGATTGCAGCCGGGGGAGATTTCGAACCGGAGCTACGGGACTCCGAACCCCTGGAAGGGGACCTGGAAGGGGCCTTCTCCCTTCTCTTCTCCGCCTGCTTGTGGACCCTGGAGCTTTCCCCCTTGGAGGACATGGTCTTCAGTTGTTCCTCCAGAAGAAACGCCTGCAAAGCCTTCTGACGCCGGATCCGGGTACGGCTGTTGAACCCTTGGCAAGAAGGACAGGCCCGGGTATCGTGGTCTGGGCCTAGGCACCGGACGCAGGCCGTGTGGGGGTCCTTGAACGGGATCTGCTTTCCACAAGCGCACTTCGATGGATGGCCAGAAGTTGGTGATGACATCAAGATCTTGCTTGAAGAGGATTCTGAAGATTTTCGAAAATTTTATCGAAAAAGGAACTATTCACGCGTCGCGCGCTAGACTGGTAACCGAAGGGGTCAGGTAGCTAAGTCGACGGCGGGAAAAGAACTGGGGAATCTGGCGGGACCGCCCCCTTTTGTACCACGCCTGACGTCGGAGGCGGACCGACGTCGGGGTCGGTCCCCGCTGTAGTTAGCTAGCTAGAGTTTTTCCGTGGGGTCCTGGCGCCTGGCGGCTTCGGTCCTAATGGTGTAACCTGCTGCAAGAGCTGTGTCTCGAAGTAAGATCGAGCAACATGAATCGCAGGCCTGCAGGTTGTGTTCTAGGCCGAGGCAGTAGACTCACGTGGAATGCAGATCCGTCCTGGACATCTTCTGCCCACAAGGGCACCGCTGAAAACCAGGAGTCGATTTGTCCATCGCAGCCATGAGGGAAAAGGAAGACCGAAGTCTTGAAAATTTTAAAATGAGTTTCGGACAAACCGAAGAATTAGGATCCAGACTCTCACGCAGAGCGTTAAGGAGGGAACCTGAGCTTCCAGGTGGTAAGGAAGATCTGGCGTCATGGGGTGGAGCCGAGAGTTTTACCAGCCGGATGGGTGGGAGGAGCCAGCTTGAAGACCTTCCAGCAAGATTTTTTTTCCCCCCCTCCTCCTTGCTCCTCCGGCCAACACCTCCTTCAGGCCCCACAAGGACCCGCCCTGGACTGCCTGCCATCACCCCCGACCTGCCACGACCCCAGATCGCAGCCCCCAGAAGTAGCCCAGTGTATCCCTATGCCAGGTGGGTCCCCCTCCTCAGAGAGGGAAGGCACCGGCGGAGGGGCAACCAGCGCACTGCCGCGTCGGCTCCAGGTGCTGCTGGGGCGGGAGGCCGTGGGGCCGTGACGGTAGCCAGGCAGCCCGCGAGTCGTCATCTGGCCAGCCGGAGAGCCGAATTTTCCGGTTTTCTCCCCGGAGAGTGATGTCCCCGACGTCATGGCAAGCGCCGACGTCCGTCACTCCCCCAGCTGCTTGAGCCCTGGCATTCTGCTGTACTCCCGGCCTCCGCCAGGGGCCAGCAGGTGCCTGCTCACATCCCCCACCTCCCCTGGAGAAGGCGAGGCTGTCTACGGACGCTCCAGCCATCTCCCCCCGGCCGGCTCTCAGACTACCAGAGTCCGTTTCCGAACCTGGGTCGCCAGCGTCGCAAGCGGAAATCCAACCGCTGCGCCGACGAGCCGGCTTTCCGGCAAGATTTAAAGCGGCAAGGAACAGACAGTGTGGATGAACAACATATCCATGTCCCTAGAAACAAATATTGAATCATTTTTTGAAATATCAATGGTTTATACTTAACACATCGATACCTCTGTAGCTGTTTCTTGGTATAATATCCAGCTTAACAAAAGAGTTAGTAGCCCCATGGCAAATTATGAAAGGGGATACGGTCTTAACTTTTGAGGAAGCTCAGCAAAGATTTGCCTGGACGGAGAAAGATAGAATGTTCTTTCATCAAATGAGAAACTACATAACAACTTAGAACACGAGAAAGTGAACCCCAAATGTACGAAGACCAACCCCCATTTGTACAGATATGGTCCTCTCCTTCTGGGGAAAAAGTCATTTCAATAATCTATAAGTTTTTAATTGGGTTGAATAAGCATAGCATGGACCCAGTCAAAGCAAACTGGTAAAAAGAATTTCAACAAGCCATCAGCTTTATTGACTTGTCTAAAACATGGAGGTACATGGTAGACCACCTCCTCCCCAACGTGGAGAGAATTCATATGGAAAGTAAGGGCAAGATTTTTTCTCGTGCCCACAATTCTAGCCCGGAGAAATCCGGGACAGCCTGAAAAATGTTGGAAGCTATGTGGGGAAAACAAAGCCACATATAAACATGTTTTTTTATGATTGCCCCACACTAGGTATCTTCTGGACAAAGATCTCCGATCATATCAAAAAAAATATACTTGATTGTCATAAACCCATGTCTGAGATTAACCTAATACTAGGCATACCGCCGGAGGGAATGACAGATAAACATACCCTTTACTTATGGGCTATATTACTAGGGGCAGCATATAAAGGAATCACTAAAAAATGGCTCCAAAATAATTCTCTCACGACAGGAGATTGGAAATCTACAATCCAGATTATATACCACAATGAACAAATGTCATATGCCCTTAACAATGGGGGGGGGCACTCATAGGCGATGTCAGGAAATGTTCCTTCACAGAGACTATAGTGGAAGCCTGGGATGGCCTTCCAGCGGAGGTGGCAGGTGCCAAAACAGACTCAGGATTCAAGCATGTATGGGACAGATACAAGGGGACACGAAGTAACACGGGGGTGAGGACGCCCAGGGATAGTGCAGGTCTGTGGTGGCACAGTAGGCAGGAAAAGCAGGAAGACTGGATGGGCCAAAGGGTGTTTATATGCTGACAACTATGTTTCTATGTACTGGCAGCAGCTCTGACAGACCTCTTCAATGACTCCTTGGCAACTGGGGAAGGTGCCAATGGACTGGAGGGTGGTAAATGTAGTTCCCCCTGCACAAAAGGGGGTACAAGGGAACTACAGACGAGAGTTTGACGTCTACTGTGGATAAAATACTGGAGGCAAAAAGCAGAAGCAGACTGTTTAATTCATAGAGGATAGGGACCCGATCAGCTAGAAACCAACATGGACTCACTAAATCCCAACTGTGTCATACAAACTGGAGAAACATTTTCAGCTCTGTGACACAATCTGTTGACAAGGTCAAGCAGCTGATCTCCTTTATCTGGATTTCAATAACACCTTCAAATTCAGTGCCACGTGAGAGGCAGATTAAGAGAATGGGAGACCTGGAGCTCGTGGAGGAACTCAACAGATGGTAATGACAACCACAGAGGGATGTCCTCAGCAGCAAGTTCTCCAGGTTTAAAAACCATGACCAGTGGGTGCCCCAGAGGTTTGTCTTTGGGCCAGTTCTTTTCTTTTGAACTTGTATTTACAGATTTCGACACACATTAAATACAAGTATAGCCTGAAGGACAGTGCATGGCATAATTACCTTACATACTCGCATATAAGCAGAGATTTTTGTACCAAATTGGCATTTCAAATTAGGGGGTCTCTGCTTACACATGAGTCAGTCATTACAGCACAGTAAATCCATGTCACCGAGTCGGGAAGGTGGGCGAGTGTAACGGGACTCAAACTTCCAAGGGTCTGTACAGTCAGCAGCACGATCTACACCAGCTTCTGCTGCTTCTCCTCCGGAGAGTTCCATGCATTCAGTAAGCAGAGAACGAGATGTGCAATGAGCCACATAGATTCAGCTCCACTAACATCAGATCACGGTTCCGCCAACCCTCCCTCTCCTCTCCTGTAAGTATTATGACAGTATGACAGTATCACAGTTTGTCATGTACTACTGTAGTTAGCCCGCACCTTACTTTTGCCATGATGGAAATCTCAGCCCAAGCCCGTAGGAAGTCCTAATTTTCCTGGGTCCACTCTGACGTTTGCTTTAGTTCAAAATTCCCCACATTCGGTATCAGTAAAAAACAGTTATCTTTAGCACTCCCAACTTGTTACACTATAATGAAGCTATCCATAGGTTATATTTCAAAAATAAAGCCTACTAAAAGGCTTTTGCTGCCATGAGAGAGAAGAAACTATTAAAGTGCATACAATTTTTATAAAACCACTCTTTAATAAGTATAACCTCCCTCATTACCAATATCAAGAATAAACTAATAGGTTAAGAACCCTCTACCTGAGCTCCACACCACCCACTCCTATGGCCTTAACAGGCCTAATATACATTTTAATAAAATGTCAACTTTGAAAAAGACACTACACCAAAGCTGTACCTCGTCGCTAAAGCTGATCAACTTCTAATAAAATGTTGCAACCTTTGTAGAAAAGATATAGGACTCATTACACATCCAAGCATTATGTTAAACACATTCTCCTGTGTCATTACACTGTTATTAAAGTGCCCACCGGAGCATTATAACCTGATAAAACAATCTGTGGCACATTAAATGCCTTGGTATTTATTCATACATAATGATCCAGTAACATTTAAGCATTAACTGTGTGAAAAGCCATTTTGAATAACAAACAAGTCGTCCTCTTCCTACGATGCCCAACTCAGTTTTAAACTTACTCCAAACGTTTGTTTACTATACGGGCTAGCCACCCAGACTGGTGCTTCACCCTAGTTCCTGAGTGTAGGATACTTCTGGAACTCTTTTTATCATCTATTTTACCTCCTTGGCTGTCTGACCTGCTCCCCTTCTGGGACATCCAGCCGCCAACAGTCTCTACCACAAGCACCTAGACTACTATGCCCCCGGCAGCAGGGAGTCCCCAACTTCCCGCGGAACACGGATCCAGGCAGGTGCCGCAGCGAAACTGCGGACAGCCATCAAGACGCTCATATCAGGCACCCCTTTTTCCTGGTTTCCGGTGTCCCCATTAGTGCATGCTCAGGTACTGCCTCCAGTCTCCACTGGGGGCCGCTACTGAGTGATGCGTCCCCAATCTCTCCCCCGGAGAGGAAAGCAGTCCTCTGGACGCTCAATCCTCTCCTCCCCTGCCGACCTCCGGTGCCCCAAGTCCGTTCCTGAACCTGGGTTGCTGGCATGGGTCGAGGTAAGGCACCAGCGCCTTAACCCTCTATGCCACCGGGCTGGCTAGAACTCTGTTTTAACTTTAGGCTCCAGTGCATCAGCATTCAAGTGCTGCCCTCATCCTCAGAATCGGAGTTGGAACCCCTCGATGCACAGTCCCGCTCAATTTTGGAAATCAACTTTGCAGCATTCATCAAGTCAGCGAAATGGTATGTTTTGTTTTAGCTCCTTATGCGATCTTCAAGGTTGTCGGTATCAGCAGGATGTGGTGGATCCCCAACTGTCTTAGCTTGGAACGCACACTGTCAAAGGCCTTGCAGTGTTGCCTCACGGCAAAACTGAGATCAGGAAAAATATGTACTAGGCTCCCCTGCCACTACGATGGTCCTCGTTTCCTTGTCTCATGGAGAATATTATCCCTCTCAGATGGAGCCCAACATCACCAATATGACCCAACTCGCTGGATGTGCTGAATCCCAATGTAGGTGGGGACCTCTGGCGTTCACTTGGTAAGCCCTTTCGATTGAAACTGGAGTCTAGTTGCAGGAACTCCTGTAGCCACTGCTCCAAAAAGCTGCTCAAGTTTTCTCCCTCAGATTCCTCCAGCAGTTCCAGAATCCAAACGTGGGAAACCAGCGCCCTATTCTCCAGATTTTGTAATCAGTGCCGAAGGAGGAGATTTTCATTCACCAGGCCCAAAGAAACTATTTTTCTGCCATTTTAGATGCCCCTTGAGCAGTTTACTCCATCAAATCTATTCTAGTCTCCACAACCTGCATGAGCGAGGTAAATTTTTTATTTTTTTTAATTAATAGACTATATTGCTTTTAATAATGCAGCATTTGTAGGCTGATGCAAGTTAGCATCCAGAGGCTTTTTTTCCCTTGTCGAGGCCTGTTCAGTTATCTTTCTGCCTGTCCCAGTATCCTCCAGTCATCGTTTTTGTTCGACCCATGGTACCAGTAAGAAAATTTTTATATGGCTGTGATACATTGGATAGTGATTTTGTAGAGTCATGTGCAGTTGTTCTAATAAAATATATTGTTTATCTTTTCAATGATGCTGAGTGAAGGGAAAGTGCTACTATCAACTTGGCTGCTAGCCACGCCCCCTTGGGCCAGTTCTTTTCATATACACATCAGTGACACTGGGGTAGACCACCAGGAAAATGTTAAAATTTGCACAGGATACCAAAATCTGAGGGACCGTGGGCAATGGAGAAGGGACTAACAATATGAAGAAGGATGTGAAGGGACTGCAAAAGTCAGGAGCCGGCCCGGTGGGACGGAGGGCTGAGGTGCTGGACACCAGACCTCACACCACGCCGGCAATCCGGGTTCAGGAACGGACTCTGGTCGCTGGGGGTCAAGCAGGGGAGGGAGCGGGATTGAGCATCTGGAGGACTGTTCTCTCCTGGGGTGGGCTGTGGTCATCTCCTTGCTCCTTAGCAGCCCCCGATCTACATGTAGCGATGTAGCTATGGGGGTCAGAGAAACGGCGGACATCAGCATGTATGTGTGTAGATGTTACCGAGTGTCTGCGCTCCGGGGAAAACCAGCATAAGGAAAAATCCTCGACTCTGGGGCTAGGCCACAGCAGTCTGCAGAGCCCTGCAGCCACACTCCCAATGTCGAGCTCATTCCGCCAGCTTTCCCAATCCCTCACCTAACCCTGGTCCAAATAAACTAAACTAAAAATAATCTAGTGTATTATTTGTATTATTTCGGAAGACACCTTTGAGCCAAGGCTCTTTTACAAAGGTTCCACATCGTGGAAACAATACAGAACAGTGAGGACAACAAGTACGGTAATGTCAAGCAGCCACAGGCTTTGTTGGGTATATTAAAGCTTTCATATGGAATTACTGTAATATGTGCAATGATTCACAGTACATATGTTAACTTACAGTAATTTGTGTATATTCAAGAATGTATGTAAAATAAAAAACAGCTGTATATATGGTTCACTAGAATAAATTAGAAGCTGCTAGGAGAAACAGTAGATACACGTAGAAGCAGCTATGGGGAGAGAATGTAGATAATAGGGAAATAAACAGATGAGACAGGAGAAAGTGGGGGGTAAAGGTGGGAGGGACTTGGGGGAGAGAGAAGTCAAAGGGAAGGAGAAGTTTAGTTAGGAGAAACATTCACAAGAGGCCACTGTGACAAGGTGCTGATGCAGGCAGCACTTGAAAGTGCCCAGGGTAGTGTCATTGGTAACAGCAGGTGGAAGCAAGTTATACCAGGATGAGGCTCTGTATGTCACGGAGTGTTGTCCTTGGGTAGTGCGGCAGCGTGGAACAGAAAAAGTAAGATTCTGAGCTCCTGGTCAGGCGGGGGCCGCAGCTGGGGGCCAGCAAGGACTGAACCCTTGAGGGTAGGAGATTTAAGGTAATCTTTTTTGCTAGCATACAGGTTTGGTACTTGAGTGTTCTGGGGAGTTGGAGCCAGTTTGCTTGCCTGTGGATGTCACAGGTATGTGAGAGGCATGGAGCAGAGGTCAGTCGACCTAGATTATAGATATAGCACCAGGGTGGATGGTGATCCTACCTCGGAAGGGGGGCAGTCTGTTGGGTCGGGTTTGGATGGGGGTGTCTGTCCTCAGATACCCCAGTGGATGAGCTTCAGACAGTAAGTAGAGTGGCAGTGGTGCATGGGGTATGCCCGAGAGAGTTCCCAGGTGCATAAATAAAGTCAAAAAAAAAAAAGAAAAAAGAAATCTGGCATGTGGCAACAAATTCAATGGCAAAAAGTGCACACACACTTTGGGTGCTGGAATTCAGACGGGAGTACGGTGTGGGGGCGGGGATGGACGTAACGGCAGTGACAGAAACCTGGGCCGCTGAAATCCATGACTGGGAACTGTATCTTCCGGGATACTAAACCTATAGGAGGAATAGACTGGTTGGGAGTGGGGGCCCGCTCTGTTCGTTAGGGAGGGGACTGAGTGTAGTGAAGAGGGCACAGAGTTAAATGTGGTGGCACTCTGGGCTTCCATACAGGACAGTAAGGGAAGGAAGCTCAATTTGGGAGTTGTATACAGGCCGCCAACTCAGTCTGAGGAACTGGACAATGAACTGATGGCCAGTATCAGTAAACATTACAATAGGGGTAGATGGAGGACAGTGGTTCTGGGGGACTTCAGCTTGCCAAGGACTGACTGGAGTACCATGGTGTCAGGTTCTGCAGAAGAAATAGCAGTTACGCAAGAACTTAGCCCAACAGTAGATCTTCGAGAGGGGTTCCTGCAGTAGGTCTTCACATATAGGACTGTGCTCCCTGGGGTCAGGTTCCAACAGCAAACTTGTAGCTGCAATTATCAGCGGGGACCACCCCCTGGTATCAGGTGATGCGACATCAGCCCCGTGCCTTCCCTCCAGTTCTTTTCCACCAGAGACCTAGACAGACCCTGTGCCCTGGTTAGACCCGAGGGCAAGGCATAATAAAAAAGGAAAATTTCCAGGAGCTGGGGGAAGGTAGGTGGGAAACCAGACCTACTGCAAGAACCTCTCTAAGATCTACTGTTACGGTAAGTTCTTACATAACTTCTATATCTTACTTCAAGAGGGTTCCTGCAGTAGGTCTCCACATACAGGACTGAATTCCAAGCAGTCCAAGAAAAGAGAAGGAGTCCGAGACAAGGTTGCGGGAAGGGGAGGAAAAATGTCTGCCAACTAAGGGTCTGCCTTAAGACAGAAGACCTTGCAAGACTGCAAGGCTGAAACCAGCTCTACACCTTGAGGCAATGTCCAGACTAATGCTTACTTAGTGAAGGTGTGGACGGAAGACCAAGTGGCCATTGCGCAGATCTCCGCATTGTCACATTCCTGAAAAAAGCGGTAAAAGTGGCCACGCTTCTAGTGGAGTGGCCTTTAACTGCCCCCGGAAGGGTCTTCCCATACTTCTGGTAAGTGTAATGAATACAGTTAGCCAGCCACCTAGAAACAGTCTGTTTAGAGATTGCCTTGCCCTGGCACTGGGAGGCAAAGGCCAAAGAGTTGGTTCGACTTTCGAACCTCCTTAGTCCGGGAGGAATAGTACCTCAATCCGATGCACATCCAAGGTGTGCAAAAGATATCCCCCCCATTGGAATGCTGAGGATAACAGACCAGCAGTGCACTCTAGTTAAGAGTCGTCTCCGAAACCACTTTCTTTTCTTCCGAATGGATTAGTCCTTAGGACCACCTGGTCCTTGCAGAAAATCAAATAAGGCTCTCTGCAAACAAAGGCCTGAATCTCTGAAACCCTTCGAGCTGAAGTAAAAGCAACCAAAAACAGTGTCTTCCAGGACAGGAAGCGCATATCACAACTTCCAGCTGGTTCAAGAGAGGGAAAAGTAAGTTTCTCCAACGTAAAGTTAAGATCCCAGGGAGGACAGGAGTTCCGGACTGAAGGTTTAATGTGAAGGATACCCTTCAAGAAAGTTCTAGAAACCTCGAGCTGTGCTATGGTTTTGCCCTCCACCGGAAGGTGGTAGGCAGACACCGCAGGAAGATGGACCTTAGAGTAGTAACTAAGGCCCAACTCAAAGATGTACAAGGTACTCAACACCTGGGAAGCTGAGCAAGAAGGGTCCAACCGTTTGGCTGTGGCCCAGATAGAAAATCTCTTCCACTTCATGGCGTAGGTGGATCTGGTGGAGGGTTTTCTGACTTCCACCAGGACATTAGCAACCTGAGAGGAGACTCCATAGCAAGAAACCACTATGTCCACAGGTGCCACGCATGAAGATGGAGACAGAAGACTGATGTACTAGGGTGCCTTGCTCTTGAGACAGAAGGTCATGAGAAGCAGCAGAAGGACCGGACTGGAATACGGACTGCTGTCAGAAACAGGCCGTGCTGAAGAGCCCAATACCATACTCTCATTGCTTCCCTGCAAAGAGGGTACAACCAGGTACCTCACTGTTTGAGGTACCAGACAGTCGCCATATTGTCTATCTGGACCAAAAGTGTTCCCGGGAGGAGTAACGACTGGAAGGCCTGGAGAGCATAGAGGCGCAGCCATGTTAGGCATCGAAGGCAGGCTCTAGAGGCCGTAGCCCAGGCCACGGAGTCCACAGAATCATAAGTGGCCTGGAGAGCGTGATGGCAGGAAGATTTCACTCATGTGAACCTTGTCCAGCACTTTCATCCTGAGAATTTCATCAGGGATGTCCCGAAGGTCCCTCTCCAGTTCCGTGAGAGATGACTTCTGAAAGGCCACCATATGGGATATGCAATTCAATGACCCGATGGCACAGGAGGTGAATGAACAGATCTTCCTACCAAACTGGTCAAGCTGTCTAGTCCTTGTCTAGTGGGGAGGAACTCAAGTGCTTAGGCTGAGCAGAGTGGTCATGCGTGGCCATGACGACCATGGAGTCTGCTTTAAGGTGAATGGTGAGGTGAGAGTTCCCTTCGGGGGGGGAGGGGGAGGAGTAGGTTCTGTCAGCCTTTCTGAAAAAAGCCGGTATGGAAGAGTGCTGTTGCCAGATTGCCATAACTAGATCCTCGTGTGGACCCATTCAAAGGGGAAGGGTAGAGGGTCTGTGGTGGCAAGTCGAAATGTTCAGCCAGCCTTTTCTGCTGAGGATCTCCTTGTATAGCCAGCCCCCTGCTGTTTGAATGGTTCTCAATAGATTCCTAAAAGAAGGATCCTCGGGATTTTGAGATTCTTTTGGGATGAATTTAGACCAGTGAACTAGGTTCAGAGTGGTAGATATTAGAATCCTCATCCAGGCTCCAAGCCACTGGACGGGAAGGGTCGATCCCGGTGTCACTCCCTGGAAGAGAACCCGCAGCACGTCCCACAGGAATGGGGGGGGGGGGGAGAGAAGAGTGGTGCTCTAGGTAGACAGATTCCTCCTATTGGCTGAGACTAACTTTGGTTGGGAGTCGATTCCTAGCGTTTTACCATCATGCTAGGATAGATTCACGATCGGGTAGAGGAAGGGGAGGGTACCCAGGATACCCGGCAAAGGGCGGGTAAGTAGGATGCCTCAAGGGGTACTGGTACCCTGGCAAGTCCGAGGGATATCTTGGTATCCTGATGGATAAGTAGGGTCTGGCGGAACATGGGAGTTAGGCCGCGGAAAACCGCCAGAGGGTCCCGAGGGGGGAGTGGATGACCCTGCCGGGGAAGGTGTGGAAGGGCCACTGGGTGCAGCGGGATCAGGCATAGTGGCAGAGGGTCCCATGGAGGATGCTCCATGCCTAAAATATCCCAGTCCGTAATGGATGGCTTGGGGGGGGGGAATCCATAGGCGGAAAATAACCAGACAAAGGGGGAGCTCTGGAAGAGACCCCAACGACAGGTCTGTTAACGATCCTGACAGAAGGGAAAGGTTGGGAATGGGTGGCGAATCCCTGGGGATAGAGACCGGCAGGAATGAAGTGTCCCCCACGAGCACACTTGTCCCAGCGTCTGTGTCCTCAAGGGAGCCCGACAGGAGAGTAGATGAGTTTGCGCAACTGACGGAGGAGCAGTCGTCCGGCATACAGTCGTGACCGGGCTGGCTGCGGAAGGATTGCGGTCAGGCTCATCGATCTGGGCCAGGCTCCTGGAGGCAAGACAACTTATCGTCGGTGCTACGAGTGGGAGAACTGATTGGAGGGGAGGGGGGACACTCCTATCTGCCCACACACCTCGGCAGCAGGGGAAGAAGGTGTCCAGCCCGCAGAAGCATACTGGTACTCACAGTTTTAGAAGTGGAAGGTCTCGCTTGCGGCGATGGGCTTCTCTCCCGGCACTTTTCCTTACCCTTCTTTTGTTTTTCTGAGGCCAGAGACGACAACTGCTCCCTAAGCTCCTGGAGCTCCTTTTCCATAGAAGCTAGACGCTGGGTGAGAGAGTGGACCTCGAGGGTCTGCTTGCATCGGGTCCACGTGGCCTGCTTGAACCCCTGGCAAATGGCAAACGCAGCCAAGTTGTGCTTAAGCCCCAGGCAGAGGAGGCAGCTGGAGTGGTCATCCCAGTGCAGGATTTGTGCTCCACACTTAGTGAACTTCTTTTTGAGCCAAGAAGAAGTACACTCGATCGAAAAATCTGTGGGGGGAAAAAAAAAAAAGAGGAATAAGACGCAAAACGTTGAATACTAAGCGGGCAACTGATTGCTGTTCTACAACGCCTGTCGAACGAACTGAGTGACGGCGGGAAAGAACTGAAGGGCAGGCACGCGACTGCCCCCCTTTGATAGTCAGGCTGACTTCACTGGACGTCCGGGGGGGGTGGCAGTCCCCACTAAGTGCTAGCTACAAGTCTGCCGCTGGAACCAGACGCCAGGGGGCGCAGTACTGTATGTGAAGACCTACTGCAGGAACCCTCACAAAGTAAGATCAAAAGTTACTGGACGCCTTTTTAAAGCAATGGGCAGGGGAGTTAACCAGGGAGAAAAGGATCCGTGATCTGCTGCAGATGGACGGGTTCAGATTACAAAAATGAAGGTGGAGGAGCCACTGGCCGGGAGTGACCACTAAGTAGTGTGGTTCACCTTGGACATAGGGAAGGAATGGAGCCAGTCAAAAAGTACAGTGGTGAATTTCAGGGGAGCTGACTGAGGAAATGGCTGCTATACTAAGGCAACACTTAAGCGATACAAGGTCAGGGATGAGCACAGACAGGCAGTGGGAGATACTAAAGCTGAGCCTGCTGGAAACTACAAAAGCCTGCACTCCAACCCAACGTAAGAAGTGTAGGATCAAAAGACCTTCATGGACCAGAGAAGTGCAACAGTGGGTGAAGGAGAAGCAGATGGCATTCCGAAAGTACAAGCGCTCCCATGATCTCAAAGGTGGTCAGGAAAAAGGTAAGATCAGTAAAGGCGACAGGATCAGAGACTAAACACAAGGAATTAGGTTAGTGCGTCAGCGGCTCAGTAGGTAGCATTCGTCTGAGGCCGGCAGATCAGAGGGCTGTGGGTTCAGTTCCCACATCTCTCACTTGGGTTAATACCTCATTACTAACACTTCTGAGGTGCCGTCTTTCGGATGAGACATCCCATCTGCCTGGATTGGTGGTAGTTCACATGGATGTTAAAAGAGTAGGGGAATTTCCACAGTGTCCTGGCCAAATTTCCCCTATTCACTAAAAATAAACCACCAACAGCTTAACCTGGTTCAATTTCAGTTGGTTACCATCTATATCTACCCCCCCCCCTTTGAAAAAGGGACTTCTAGGCCCAGTGGGCTTACTGGGTCAACAAAATTCAATAAATAAATTAGGAAGGGGGAGAAGGAATTATATAGATACAGTGTCTTCAGAAAGTATTCACCCCGCCCTTGGATTTTGTCACATTTTGTTGTGTTACTACCAGAACTGAAATTCTCCCTCCCCATTGATTCACACAGCATACTCAACAATTTAAAGGGGCAAAAATATTTTTATTGTGTAACAAAATTTATGAAACATTAAAACTGAAATCTTGTTTACTTAGTATCTCGAGTCAATACTTTGTAGAAGCAATGTCTATCAGTTTGCACATCTGGATTTGGGGATTTTCACCATTCTTCCTTGCAGATTTGCTCAAGCTCTGTCAAGTTGGATGGGGAGCATCGATGAACCGCAATCTTAAAGGCTTTCCACAGATTCTCAATGGGATTCAAGTCTGGACTTTGGCTGGGCCACTCAAGGACATTCACCTTCTTGTTCTGAAGCCACTCCAGTGTTGCTTTGGCTGTATGCTTGGGGTTGTCCTGTTGGAACGTAAATCTTCGCCCCAGTCCAAGGTCCATTGCAGACTGATGCAGGTTCTCTTCAAGGATGTGCCTGTATTTGGCTCCATTCACTGTTCCCTCTATCCTGACAAGTGCCCCAGTACCTGCCGCTGAAAAGCATCCCCATAACATGATGCTGCCACCACCATGCTTCATGGTAGGGATGGTGTTACACGGGTGATGAGCTGTGTTCGGTTTGCGCCAGGCATAGCGCTTTGCATTCAGGCCAAAGAGTTCAATTTTTGTTTCATAAGACCAGAGAATCTTTTGCCACATTGTCTCAGAGTCTGCCACATGCTTTCTTGCAAACTCCAGGCATGATATTATGTGGCCTTTTCTCAGGAGTGGCTTCCGTCTAGCCACTCTCCCATAGAGGCTACATCTGTGAAGTGCTGCAGAGATTGTTGTCGTCTGGACAGGTTCTCCCATCTCAGCCACGGAACTCTGTAGTTCTGTCAGGGTGGTCATTGGGTTCTTGGTCACTTCCCTGACCAAGGTCCTTCTTGCATGGTTGCTCAGTTTGGGAGGATGGCCTGCTCTAGGAAGAGTCTGGGTGGTTCTGTAATCTTTCCATTTCCTAACGATGGACTTGAAAGTTCCCAGGAGCACAGTCAACATCCTAGAAATGTTTTTATACCCCTCCCCAGATCTATGCCTCCTCACAATTCTATCATGGAGTTCTATGGACAGCTCTTTGGTCTTCATGGTAGAGTTTCTGCTCCGACATGCACTGTCAGCAGTGGGACCTTCTATAGACATGTGCATTTCCTCTGAAATCATGTCAACCATTTGAACTGACCACAGGTGGACTCCATTCAAGTTTTAGAGTGATCAAGGAAATTGGATGCACCTGAGCTCAATTTGGAGTGTCATAGCAAAGGGGGTGAATACTTATCAAATAAAGACATTTCAGGTTTTTATTTTAAATTACATGTACAAAAAATTTCAGAAGTTTCATTCCACTTTGACATTAGAATAATTTGATACGCGACAAAAAAATCCCATATAAATGTATTTTAATTTGAGTTTGAAACATCACAATATGTGACAAAATCCAAGGGGGTGAATACTTTCTGAAGGCACTATGTCTATGACAGAGGGGGAAGAGATAAACAGGTTGAAGAAAAAAGGGGCTGGGCTGAAGGGACGGTAGAGCAAGCTGCAGCACTTAATGTGTACTTCTGCTCGGTATTTACTAGGGAGAGGAAAGGTCCATTACCACGGGGGTAATAAGGGGACAGTGGAGGGAGGAGCACCCTCAGATTGTGAGATCCAGGTGGGGAGGGTCTAAAGTCGGAGGACTGACAAGGTCCCAGGACCGGATGGAATCTACCCCAGAGTCCTAAAGGAACTGGCGGATGTCCTGGCCGCTCCATTGACGGAACTATTCAATTCCTCCCTCCAATCAGGCTGGGTACCACTGGACTGGCAGTCAGCACATGTGGTGTCACTATACAAGAGTGGATCATGGAACAAACCTGGAAACAAGGTTAATCAGTATGATATCCGTAGTGGGTAAACTGAAGGAAAGGATGGTGGATTTCCTGGAAGCAAATGGCTTAACGGATGAAAACCAGCATGGGTAGACAGTTGTCAGACCAACCCAATCGAATTTTTGGATTGGGTGACAATCACTGGACAGTGGAAGGCTGGCTGATGTTCTATACTTGGACTTCAGCAAGGCCTCAGACTTGGTCCCCCATGGTACGCTGATACGGCAATTGAGGAACCTAGGAGTGAGGGAGAAAATGGTGGGCTGGATAGCAAATTGGCTCAGTAACCAACAACAGAGGGTGATGGTGGTGGGGGATGGGGGAGTTTTCAGCTAAGAGGGCCATCACCAGCAGCAAAGATGAGGTCCCTTGGTTTGTCCCCCACCGCCCTAAACTGGGTCTCTGACTACCTATATGGCAGAAAACAACTAACTAAATTCAATGAAGTCCTCTCTGCCCCCCAGCCCGTCACCTCTGGTGTCCCTCAGGGCTCCGTGCTGGGTCCCCTACTCTTTTCCCTGTTCATCAACAATCTCCCTGATGTGGTCTCCAGCTGCCATGTCATCATGTATGCGGATGACCTGGTTCTCCTGGCCCATCCTGTGATACAGCCACACTAAACCGTCACTTATCTGAAGACCTCTGGAACATCCAGGCATGGCTCTCCAACCATAAATTGGTCCTAAATCAAAACAAAACCCAGGATATGCTCTTGGTTCCTCTGCCAAAATACGAGCCTCTTCAACTCCCCACATATCAACTACGAAGATGGCTCCTCTCCTACCGTGACCTCCCTCAAATATCTTGGAGTGACGCTTGATCCCCAATTGACCTTGGTAGTCATATCCATAATGCCTGCAGTGGGGCAAACCGCAAACTGGGGATGGCCTACAGGGCTCGGTACAACCTCACTCCAGCGGCTCACTTAGCTCTTGCCAGGGGAGTACTACTTCCCTCCCTCAGCTACGGCTCCCTCATATTTGCTCATACTTCTAAGACCCTCCTAAGCAAGTGGAGCACAACGTACAACAACATCTGTTGTTTTGCCCTGGCCGCCCCCCGCCTCACCCATCACTGCGAGCTCTACGAAAAGCTTGGGTGGCTATCCCCGCTCAATCACCTTAACTTTAGCACTGGGTGCCTCGTGAGTAAAGTATTTAGCTCCGGCACCCCTCCGGAACTGGCCCGGTTTCTTGCTCCTGCTGACCTCTCCCCTCCCTGCTTAGATCCCAAGGCCCCGGCCCACTAAGTGTACCTACTTCCCGCACCAACATGGGGACTGGAGTTTTGCTGTCCATGGCCCCAGGCTCTGGAACTCCTTTCCTGAAAGCGTCCGTACTGCCTCCTCTCACAAGAGTTTCCGGACCTCCCTGTGGGATCATCTTAAGGTGGCTTCGCCAGAATGTCCTAGCCTCCTTAGCCTCCCAGTGTCCACTGGTGCCGGCTTTTCTCTCCTGCTGTGGTGTCACCACTCTTGGGCGCTATGTCTCGCCCAAATCCCTCCCTGCTTGACCAACATGATGTTACTATGCTCATAATCCTCACCAGCCCTGTTGGTCACTGAATTTATCTCTAACTTATACCTTGCCCCAGCATTGTATCTGGGTGTACCTTCCACGTAAATGTAAAAACTGTAAAAATTGTCTTTTCTCACGTTTTTGTACCTGAATGTATTCGTCTGAACCAATTACTGTATCAATGTACCTGTTGTACCCTTTTGTACTCTCCCGGGTCGTTCCTGAAAATAGGCATAAAACTTGTCTAGTGTACTTACCCGGTAAACAAAAACTAAATAAAATAAAATAAATTTCCCAGGGTTCAGTATTGGGCCCAATCCTGTTCAATGCTTTCAACTGCAAGCATCAGGGAGGATGTTAGAAGCAGGATGAGGCTGTTTGCTGATGATTCAGAGTTCGGAGCAGTGGTACAGTGGTAGACAGCGTTTAGGGTAGGCGGACACTTCAGGAGGACTTGAAAGTTAGAGTGGTGGGCACACGCCTGGCAGTTGGGTTTTAACACCCAAAAGTGCAGTGTACTGCATCTGGAATGCAGGAACCCTAGGCACAGCCATCAGTTTTTTTTTTTTGGGGAGATACAGTTGTCAAGATCTACAGAGGAAAAAATACCAGATGGTGGTCATGGACCCCAAAATGAACAATTCAGAACAGTGCCGGAGAGCGGTGGCTAAAGGAAATAAGTTGCTGGGTTGCATCTCTAGGGGGATCCTGTAAAACTCCTTAGTGAGACCTCATTTGGAGTACTGTGTACAGTTCTGGAGACTGGAGGTTGCCCTTTTGGAAAGGGCACAGAGGCAAGCCACTAAGATGATCCACAGTCAAGGAGACATGTCCCATGGGGAAAGACTGGTGGAGCGAAAAGTACAGTTGCGCAAGAACTTACCGTAATAGTAGATCTTCGAGAGAGGCTTTTGCAGTATGTATTCACAAATGGTACTAAGCCGCCAGGACCCCACAGAAAACTTCTAGCTGGCAGTCTCTGGCAGGGGACCGCCCCCACATCAGGTGACCAGCGTCATACGGCATCAGTATAAAGGGGCAGTCCCCCCACACCCGACTTCCAGTTCTTTCCCGCCAAAGGTCAAAAGAGGCAAGACGAGAGAGAAGATGATGTGCCCCAATGGAAAGGAATAAGAGACTTAGGGGGACAGACAGTGGGAAGGCAATACCTACTGCAAGAGCCTCTCAAACATCTACTGTTACGGTAAGTTCTTACGCAACTGTACTATCTTACTTCGAGAGGGCTCTTGCAGTAGGTATTCACACACAGGACTGAATCCCAAGTAGTCAGGAGCAAGAAAAAACAGGAGGATTGTCATCCACAATATAACCTCACTGCTGAGCAGGTCTCAAGAAAGGAGACACTGCAGAACAGACAACCCAAAGCCTGCTCTATAGCGAGAGGCAATGTCCAAACTGTAGTGTTTCATGAAGGTATGGACCAAAGTCCAGGTTGTGGCTGCGCAGATGTCTGCCACGGGCACATTCCTAAAACAAGCAGCAGAGGCAGCTACTTCCCTGGTGGAGTGACCTCTGACCTGACCCGGAAGGGTCTTGTACTTGTCTTAACAGAAAGTGATACAACTGGCCAACCATTTGGAAAGGCATTGCTTGGAAACAGCATTGCCTTTGCTTCTGTGAGCCAAAGACAAAAAGAGGATTAGTTTTCCTGAGATCCTTAGTACGACTGGTGTAGTATCTCAGGATTCTGTGAACATACAGAGCATGTAAGAGGTACTCCCTCTGATTGAAGTGTTGCGTAAAGAAAGCCGGTAACTCAACGGACTGATTCAGCATAGATTCAGCCACCACCTTAGGAAGAAACTTAGGGTTGGTTCCTTGTGGAAAATCAACTACGGAATTTTACACATCAAGGCTTGAAACTCTGAAATGCACCGAGCAGAAGTGATGGCCAGTAGGAAGAGTGTCTTCCAAGAAAGAAACGTTCAGTCTGCTTCCACTGCTGGCTTGAAAGGAGGCAGTGTGAGCTTCTCTAGAATAAAATTCAAGACCCATGGAGGGGCAGGATTGTGGATGGGGGAAGAGGTCTTAGGTGGAGAACCCCTTTAAGTAAAGTCTTAGAGACTGCCAACTGAGCAAAAGTCCTGTCTCTAAAAGGGAATGTAGTAGGCTGAAATAGCTGCCATATGGACTTTTAAAGAGGAATGGCAGAGACCCAGGTCGAAGGTGACACACGTAATCCAGGACTTTGTTTGCTGGGCACAAGAAAGCCTCCAAGTCTTTAGAAAATGCCCAGATGGAAGATGGTTTCCACTTCATAGCGTAGGTGGACCAGGCAAAAGGCTTCCTGGCTTCTACCAAAATGTCCGCTACTAAAGGAGAGACTCCAAAGCGGTTTTTGGCACTGTCTGCAGGAGCCACGCATGAAGATTAAGGGATCTGAGGCCTAGGTAAACGAGGGTCCCCTGATCCTGGGTCAACAAGTGCTGCGACAGAGGAAGGGGAGGTTCCTCTGAAAACTGTTGCAGAAGAGAGAGAACCAAACTTGCCTGGGCCAGAAGAGGGCGATGAGAATCATTCGAGCCCCTTCTGATCAGAGTTTGTTCAGGACCCTCGGAATCAAAGGAATGGGAGAGAAGGCATAAACAAACCTGTCCCTCCAGAAGAGAGGCACAGCATCCAGCCAGAAAACGTCTCGCCCTGGAGCGAGCAAGCAAACGGCGGGAAGTTTTACATTTTGGGGGGAGGCGAAGAGGTCTACCTGAGGTGTCCCCCACTGCCGAAAGATGTCATTTACGACCTGTTGGTCTAACTCCAATTCATGAGCCCTGGCCAAGGATCAACTGAGTACATCTGCCAGGGTGTTTTCCACTCCCCAGAACGTGAACTGCAGTCAGGTGAAAGTCGTGTTGGGCTGCCCAATACCAGACTCTCATCGCCTCCCGGCACAGGGAATAGGAACGTGTTCCTCCCAGTTTGTTGAGGTACCAGACTACGCACATGTCTGATTGGATGAGAAGATGACTGGTAGAATGAAGGGAAGAAAAGCCTGTAGGGCATATAGGACTGCCCTCAGTTTGAGCACATTTATGTGCAGTTTCTACTTGAACAGGTACCAGCTGCCCCGAGTCCTGTGAGACCCTAGGTGGGCACCCCAGCCCCCCCCCGGACGCATCCGTTGTCAACGCCTGGGAAGGAGGAATGATGCAGAACAAAACTCCTAGGCACAGGTTCTCATGAACCATCCACCAGTGCAAGTCCCTGATCATGGGATCAGACACTAGCACCTCTTGGTCTAGATCATCCGTGGTTTGGTCCCATTGAGGCCGAAGCATCCACTGAGCGATCCTCATATGGAGCCAAGCAAATGGAACTGTCGGAATGGCATCCGCCATGAGCCTGAGGAGGCGGAGGACTGACTTAGCTCTGAACAGTCTGCGACCGGACAGGAGACGAGCCCGATTCTGAAGGGTCTCAACCCTGTCCCGAGGCAAAAAAGGCTTTTCCTGTGGTTGTGTCCAATATCGCCCCTATAAATTGGAGGCGTTGGCAAGGGACCAAGTGGGACTTGATCTGGTTGATGGTAATACCCAGGCTGGTAACTACCTGCAGGGAAAGGGAGTGCAGGAGTTCTTCCCTGGATGGTGCCGCCAGGAGGCAATCTTCCAGGTATGGGAAGACCTGCACGCCCTGGGTATGCAGGTGGGCCGCTATCACTGAAAGACATTTTGTAAATTACTCTGGGAGCCGTGGAGAGACCAAATGGAAGGGCTTTGAACTGGTAGTGGTCGCCCAGCGTTGGGTACTGCGGCACCGGATAATGCAGCATGGGGTACTGCGGCAGATACTGAGGAGCCGAGTACTACGGCACTGGGTATTGCCGTGTCTGGTACCCGGGCACCAGGGGCTCTGACTGAGCAGAAGGTCCTGGCAAAGGCCCAGCTGGCGGACCGGACGGAGGAAGAGCCAGGCCCAGCGTAGGGAGACCGAACAGGTCAAACTGTCCTGACGGAGGAACAGGTCTTCCGTCCGGCAAAGGGATGCCAGAGGGCAGAGGCAGATCCAGCGTCAGAGGGTCCGGCATCAGAGGGGGGACCACTGATGGCAGTATCCCAAGGTAGTCTGTCTCAACCAGGGAAGGAGGATTGAAATCCCCGGGTGTGAATTGAGGGGCCTCGGGGACCTCGGTAGGCAATGGAGTTATCCGTTGCGGAGAGCCTGGGGAGTCAGGCGTGACGATAGAGTTTGACGCAGGCAGGTTGACCAGGCGGTCATCGGAAAAGCCGGCATCAGACTTATCGGACTCCCTGTCCGAGAAAGGCTGTGAAGGAGTGGCGGCCTCATCGGAAGGGGAGTGGGCTGGGTGATCACCCAAGGAGGCGAGCAGCTTAGCAGCCCTGTCCAGGCGGGCATTGGATGGACAGACGTCAGACTTAATGGATCTGCACAGAGCGGAAGGCCGCAGTGGAGAAGTGGCATTGATGGGAGCAGAGGCCTCCTTTGCTCCAAAGGCTCCAGAAGGACGTGAGCTCGATGGGAGGGGCAACGCCTTCTCAGTAGCCACCAAGACGGCAGTCGAGAAGAGATCTCCCCAAAGGGGATACCACCTGTAAGGCCACGACTCCAGCCGAACTCGCAGCTGCTGTGGAAGACTAATCCCACTCCCAGTGCTTCCCCTTCTCACACTTCTTTCTGTGGCATTCGGGGGAGGCAGACGCCCGCCTAAGGTTTTTCAACTCCTTCTCCAAGGATGCCATTTTCTTTTTGATGAGGTGGGCTTCCAGGGACTGCTGCCTTTGCTTGCGGATAGCAGAGTTGAATTTCTGGCAGTGCTGGCACTTCTCCACGGGATGGTCTGGGCCTAGACAGAAGATGCACAAGGAGTGGCCGTCCTCATGTGTAAGCTGGGAACCACGAGTTGCACTTTTTTTTTTTTTTATATATAAATACGATTCGGAGGGTGTCGGGGACGACGCACAGCAGATGAGAAAACCAAAAGAAATTGAGGAAAAAAAAGTCGAAAAAGTTGAAAACTTTACAACCGAAGGTACTGACAAGCGCTGTTCTACCACAAGGAACTTTTACAAGCCAAAGGCAGGAAAGAATTGGAAGGCGGGTGTGGGGAACTGCCCCTTTACACCGTCATATGATGCCTGTCACCTGACGTGGGGGTGGCCCCCTGCCAGAGACTGCTAGCTAGCAGGTTTTCAGTGTGGTCCTGACACCTGGCGGCTTGGTACCATCTGTGAATACCTACTGCAAGAGCCCTCTCTACGTATGATCATGTATTCCCTGGAGGACAGAAGGAACAGGGAAATATGAAAGACGTCTTCAAATATTTGAAGGGGCTTAATAGGGTGGAAACAGAGGAGCTCTTTACGTTAAAAGGGGAAGGAGCGCCGGCTCGGTGGCGCAGAGGGCTGAGGCGCTGGCGCCTTACCTCAACCCATGCCGGGGGCTGGCAGGGGAAAGAGAGGATCAAGCGTCTGTAGGACTGCTATCCTCTCCTGGGGTGGGTAGTGGGTAGATTTGTCACGCTGTAGCGGCCCCTAGTGGAGACCAGGAGCACTACAGACGCATGCAGGAGGGTATGCACCAGGGGAAAAACCGCAATACCGCCTCCCCATCAACCAGATAACTGCTGCCCAGCTCTCTGCGCCATTCATGTCCCTGCCGGTTCTCCGTCCGAGCAGTACCTCAGCGGCTGGCAGGAAGGCTGCCTCCCGAGGGGTCAAGCATTCCTCGGGAGGAGGGGACCCATCCGCCAAGGATTATGCCGGGTTACCCTGGAGGTGGCTGCCATGTGGGACCGGAGGCTCAGAGGGCAGATGGATCAGAGCAGCCTTGGCAAACCTGAAGGAGAGGTTTAAGTGGAGCACATAGGAGATAAAATCAGGAAGGTAATAAGAGGGGACACAAACTAGTTGGAGGGAGGCGAGGAGATACTTCATAGAGTGGTGGCACCTTGGAACGCTCTGTCAGGGGAGTTGTTGGCAAAAGATACAGTGGAGGGATTCAAGCTGGGTGGGACAGGTACAAGGACAGAGTAATGGGGAGATCAATGGGGCAGTTGCTTAAATTTAAATCGAGCTCTAATCGGAAGACTTGATAGACCATTGGGCCTAATCTCCCACAACTATGTATGTATGCATGTATGTATGTATGTATGCATGCATGCATATGGCGGCATGCACGATGCATGCATGTATGTATACATGCACGCATGCATGCATGTATGTATACATGCACGCATGCATGCATATAAACTGTGTACAGATAGAGCACTCAGGAAAACTGACCTGGAGATAATTAGTAACAGTCCTCCTCCTCTCAATATACCAAAATGTACAAGATGACGAATGGGATTCTGAGTTGCACCAGTCGGCCAGGTTTCACCACTCATAAATACAGGTTACTCACCTGTAACAGGAGTTCTAGGAATGGTATATGTTGTTCATCCACACTGTCTGGCAGGTTCCTTGCCGCTTTAAATCTTGCCGGAAGGTCTTCAAACTGGCTCCTCCCACCCACCCGAGTGGTAAAACTCTCGGCTCCGCCCCATGACGCCAGATCTAGCCCGCTGGAAGCCAGGTTGTGCGTCGAAGCCGGGAAGGTTGGGTGGGTCGTGTAGATGAACAACATATACCATTCCTAGAACTCCTGTTACAGGTGAGTAACCTATATTTCTAGGGACATGGATATGTTGTTCATCCACACTGTGACAGACTCCTAGCAGTTCTCTGGGAGGAGGGAGGCAAGGCGCACACCCCCTACTTAGGGAAAAGAGACTGGAGAACAGAGGCCCCAAAACCAGCATCCCGGTGAGACTCAAGGTCGATGTGGTAGTGGGTAATAAAGCTATGTGCCGACTTCCAGGTAGCAGCCCTGCAGATATCCTGGATAGGAACATCCCTGGAAGCAGCTACCGATGCAGCGATATGGCGGGGTAGAATGAGCTCTTATCCCTCTGGGAGGCTCCATGCCCGCCAACCTATAGCAGAGATCTATGCAGGAGGTGACCCACCTGCTTATCGTCCTCTTGGCTGCAGGTCTGCCAGGTGCGGCTTCAGCGTAGGTGAGAAACAGCTGGCGAACCTCTCCCCGAACTTCAGCCGTCCACTCCTTATAATAAGCGAGCGCTCTTTTAGGGTCCAAAGTATGGAGCCTATATTCGGCCTCCGAGGTGTGATTGGGGTAGAACACTGGCAGAGTCAACACCTGGTTAAGGTGAAACTCCAACACCACCTTCAGAAGGAACATCGGGTGGGGGCACAGGACAACCTTGTCCCTGTGGAAGACCAGATAAGGAGAGACTATGGAAAGCACCTGGAGCTCTCCCATCCTTCTGGCTGACGTGATAGCCACCAAGAAGGCGGTCTTCCACGACAGGTGGGAGATATCGCACCCGTGCATCGGTTCGAATGGCTTGCCCATGAGCTTGCCCAATACCAGCAGTAGATCCCACGGAGGTGGAGGTTCTCGCACCGGAGGGGAAATGTGATCAAGGCCTTTGAAAAAGCGCCAGACCACCTTCTCCTGTGCCACCAACTGCTTCCCGGCTCACGCCCAGTAAGCAGAAATAGCTGCCAGGTGCACCTTAAGGGTCGTCGACCGAAGCCCTTGCTGAGAAAGGGACCACAGGTAGTCCAGAATGCTTGCCAAGGGACAGGCGGAAGGGTCCAAGCCCTTCCCCTGACACCAAATGGAGAATCTCTTCCATTTGAAGGCATAGCATTTCCAGGTCGACTCCTTACGGGATGCCTCAACAACACTGAGGACCTCGTCGGAAAGACCCAAGGCCTGGAACTCTAGCCGCTCAGGAACCAGGCTGTCGGGTGCAGGGATTGAAGGTCCGGATGGAATACCTTCCCCTGGTTGACTGAGATCAGGTCCGGGTGGGCTGGAAGCCGCTCCGGGAGCCTGGAGCTGAGACTGAGGAGATCTGGATACCAGAACTGGCGGGGCCAATCTGGGGCTACCAGAATCACCTGTGCCTTGTCCCTCCTCGCTTTAAGAAGCACCTTGTGGATCAAGGGAAATGGGGGAAAGGCGTAGAAGAGGCAAGGGGTCCATGGCCTCGAAAAGGCATCCCCTGCAGCGAGCCCTGCTGAGGGGGGCAGGCATGGAACAGCCTCAGCTTCGCATTCTCCCTGGAGGCAAACAGGTCCACATGAGGCGTGCCCCAGTGGGAGAACAGATCTTGTACTACCTCCGGTAGGAGAGACCACTCGGGAGACAGCCCCTATCCGGCTTAGGGGCATCGGCCAGGGTGTTGGAGGCTCCTGCCACGTGAACAGCTAGATCATCTGCCTCCAGGCTGCACACGAGGACCAAATACGGAGAGCTTCCTTGCATAACAGCATGGAGTGCATCCAGCCCTGGTGGTCCAGGTAGTAGTACATGGTCTTGGTATTGTCCATCTGGACCTGAACTACTTGACCCCACAGAAACAGAGCGAAGGCAGTGAGAGCTAGATGGACCACTCTGAGCTCCAGTAGGTTGATATGGCATCGGGACTCCCGCGGAGACCAGAGGCCGTGCGCTCTGTGCTCCCCCAGATGGGCACCCCAACCCATCAGAGATGCATCGGTTGCTCGAGAGACAGTCGGCTCGGAGCGGATGAACAGGATGCCCTCCTGCAGATGTGCCGGAACGGTCCACCACTGGACAGCGTTCCACATCTCCTAGGTCACTGTCACGGGCTGGTCCAACGGATCGCAGCGTTATGACCACTGGCTGGCCAGTCCCCACTGAAGGGGACGCATGTACCAACAGGCCCAATGGACCACGCTGGTGCAGGCCGCCACAAGGCCCAGGAGGTGCAGGAAGTCCCGGGCAGGGCGCGATTGCCCAACCAGAAATGACTGGGCAAATGAGGAAAGGACCTCGGCCCTGTCCGCCGGGAGCCGAGCTCTGGCTCGAAGAGAGTCGAGCTCTGCCCCGATGAAGAGTATCACCTACTTCGGCACGAGTTCCGACTTGGCCTCGTTGATGAGGAGGCCAATCTGAGAGCAAACCTGGAGGGCCAGATCTCTGGACCACTCCACCTCCGCTCTGGAGGGAGCTGCAATCAGCCAGTCGTCCAGGCAGGGGTACACCTGGACCCTTCGGCGCTGCAGGAATGCTGTCACCACTGCCATGCTTTGGTGAAGACCCTGGGAGCTAGAGAGAGGCCGAAGGGCATGGCCCGGAACTCGTAAAGGGATCCCTCCACTCTGAAGCGGAGAAATCTCTGATGAGACGGACAGATTGGGACGTGAAAGAACGCGTCCTGAAGGTCCAGGGAACAGAACCACACGCCTCATTCCAAGGATGGGATTATCTGAGCCAGAGTGACCATCCTGAAGGTCCGAGACCTTAGGAACCTGTTCAGGTCGTGCAGGTCGAGAATGGGGCGCCAGCCCCCCGTCCGTTTTGGGACCAGGAAATACCTGTACACAAACCACGGGTCTGGAGGAGGATCCGCCACCTTCCTGATCACCTCTTTTTCGAGGAGCAGGGCAATATCGGCTCGGCAGGCCGACAGTGAGGCTGCGGACCCAATGGCCCCCGAGGGGCGATGGCTCGAACTCCAGAGGCAGGCCCTTTCCTACCACCTCCAATACCCAGCGGTCCGTGGTGATAGCGGACCAGGTGGAAAGGAAGTGGCGGAGCCGTCCCCCCACAGGGGGAACCCAGGGGGGAGTGATGAGGCTGGGGGCAGCACCCCTCAACCCGTCACTGGGCAGGCTTGAAAGAGGGACCGGCCGAGGGACCTCCTGGGCCTTTACCTCCTTGCTTCCCATTGGAGGAAGCCACGAGCTTGCATTTCAGATGCCAAGCACTAGCCTGCTGGCCCTGTTGGGCCGGTCGTGCTGTGGGGGGCCGAAGGACGAAAGGACTTATGCTGTTGTTGACGGCAGCCTTTGTCCCTCTGGGCAGAGGTGACAGAGTCCAGAGTGGCACTGGACTTTCCGATCCGCTGGAGGTGTCCCTCGACTCCAGGGACAAAGAGGTCAGTCCCCAAGAAGGGGACGTCCAACAACTTATGCTGGGTATCCACCTTGAAGGTGGATATCCTCAGCCACACCCTGCGACGCATAGCCACCACAGCCGCTACTGACCTGGCACAGTAATCACTTATGTCCAGAGCAGTCTGAAGCTGCTGCTTCGCCACCGCCCTACCCTGGTCCCGCACCTGACGGAACGTGGTCTGCAGGTTGGCCGAGAGATGAGGGACAACCTCATCCAGGGAGCCCATGGGGGCACGGGAGAAGTGTGCCATCAGCACGGCTGAGCTGGCCTGTTGGAGGCTGAGGGAGGACGCAGCGTACACCTTGTGCCTGGCAAAGTCCAGCTTTTTGGACTCTGTCGGAGGGCTTATCCACGTCCAGAGTGTTAAAGGAACACCGGAAGACGCTGTCGGTGACTAACCCCTCGGCAGAGGGGTGCTCCGAGAAACAAGGCAAAGAGCCGGTAGGGACCACATACTTCCTGGCCATCCTGGCCGAGGGCGCAAGACAGGAAGCAGGCCGCTGCCAAAGCTCCAAGGCTGGGCCGACAACGGCCTCAGCCACCGGAAAGGCTTCCGTGGGGGAATCCCCTCAGTCCAGTATCTCAGTCAGGGCATACTTGGCCCGTTTGGACACGGGCTCGAGCTGCATCCCGGTGGACTCAGAGATGAGTCGAAGCAGACCCAAGAAGGACGATGGGCTATCGTCCAATGACTGGCCCCCGGAGGACTCCAGGTCGACCTGCCTGGAGAACAGGGAGGAGTCGTCATCTGACTTCGAAGAGTCTGCAAAGTGCTGCCTCGGCCCTGAGCCACCCTCCACCTGCCGAGGACGAGAGTGAGGGTGACCGACAACCTTTGGGGCAGGCCGTGACCCAACCGAGAATCCTTGGTCGGTGCCCCAGTCTTCGGTTGTGGAGGCGGAGGTTCCACCACAATCGGTGGAGCAGCCGGTTTCGGCCGAACCAGCCCTGGAACGGGCATCTCGACTGGGGCGAGCGGTTGCTTCGGTCATTCAGGCGACAGCCACTTGATGGCCGGGGGCTGAACCAGAGTCGGTTTAGTCCCGGACAACAGTAACTGCTGCCACATAAGCTCCTCGTAACACTGACGTAATTTACGTCGAAGCCTCTCCTCATCCGAGGAAGAGGACGAGGAGGAACGGTGTCGCCGCTTACTTCACTACCGAGACCGCCGATGGCGGGAACGGCTTGACCGAGATGGAGACCGAGGGCGGGTCTGGAAAGGGGCGGGGGACACCCGCTCTTCCCTCAGCTCGGGCACTTTATCCAGGGACTGCAGCCCCGAAGGCGCAGGCAGATCCTCGGTCTACACCGGGGCAAAATCGGTGAAGGTGGGTTGTCTGCTTCAGTCGACAGCCTGTCCGACTGGTCGAGAAAAATCTCGACTGCGTCGACGGGAGTCTCGGCAGGCTGGCCTGACGGGGACACCGTGAAGCCAGCGGCCTCAGCCGCAACTTCGACCAAAGTAGACAGTCTGCTGTCCGGGTAAGGAGACCTCTTTTGCTCCCATGAACGCCGACGTTGGGACTTAACCTTCGATCTTCTTGGGCCAAGAAAATGTCCCAAAGGCCCCTCTCCTTCGCGGGGAAAGGGACTGACAAAGCCCTTGAACGGTCAGGCACAGAACTCAGAGCGAGGGATAAATGCCGTGGCGGAGGAGGAAGATGCGGCCTGGGCCACCTCCTCCTCAAGGGTGATCATATGCTCGAGCTGCTCAGCCGAGCCAGCCGCCGCAGACACCGCCCAACGAGCCTCTTTGGATTTTACCGCCGGGTAACGCTTCTCGGGGCACCCGAGCTTTAATCGGGCAGCACGATCTTCCAGGACTGTGGCCGAAAAAGAGCGGCACAACTCGCAGGCCTGCGGGTCGTGGTCTAGGCCTAGGCAGTAGATGCACGTGGAGTGCAGATTCGTCCTGGACATTTTCTGACCGCAAGGGCACCTCCGAAAGACGGGAATAGATTTGTCCATCGCAGCCGCGAGGAATGGCAAAGACTGAAGTTTAGAAAACTTCAAAACTAGTTTCGGATGAACCAAAGAGTTAAGATCCAGTCTAAAACGCACAGCGCTAAGGAAGGAACCCTAGCTTCCACGCGGTAAGGAAGATCTGGCGTCATGGGGCGGAGCCAAGAGTTTTACCACCCGGGTGGGTGGGAGGAGCCAGCTTGAAGACCTTCCGGCAAGATTTAAAGCGGCAAGGAACCTGCCAGACAGTGTGGATGAACAACATAGTCATGTCCCTAGAACAGGTGAATTATTCTGCAACTGAACAGGTCCCTAGTTAGCCTGCACCTGGAGTACTGTGCGTAGTTTTTCAGCCCATATGCAAAGACAACGCAGGTTCAAGTTAGAAACAATACAGAGAAGAGTGATGAAACTTATTCAAGACCTGCAGGGTACGGCCTATGAAGAGAGACTGGAGGATCTCAATAGAGGCAATACTCACTGGACACCAGTAGCGAGACGCAGAATAAGAGAGATGTACAAATACATTTATTTTTACACTGAGCTGCTCAAAACAGAACAGTTCAACCACCAGGAATCACAATCTCAGGCTAGCAGGAAGGAAGTTTAAAAAAGGACATTCAGAAACATTTTTAGAACCGCTTGCCCAGCATTGTGGTTAATACAGACACCATAAACTTTCAGGGTACAGTGGAACAACTTCAACTCTATCATCAGTAAAGGGAGAGCAGACATTTGTGGGGAAGAGTCAGTGGAGAGATGGTAAGGTCACAGGATTATAGAGACTAGAATGGCAATGCTAGAAGGGCAGGTACTGTGTCTTAATTCCAGAAAGCTGCCACAAAAAAAAAATATATATGCTTGTAGGCTATGACATTAACATTGCTATCTGGAGTCTCTATAATTCTATGGCTAAGGTGAAGGAGCAAAGCGAGGTATGGCCTCAGGACAGATCAGACATCAATTCTTTTTTTGTCCTTACTTTCTATATTTCACCTGTGTCCCTGGAGGCATACTGCAGCAGGTGTTGCAAAGATGCACATTCCAGTATTTGCCAAATGAAAATGTAAAAATAAAAGTTACATACTTACCACAACAGCAGATCTTCAAGAGACTCCTTCAGGCCACACCTTTGCAATTATACCTGCGTCAGCACTAGGACCACAAATATTTGCAAGCCAGGAGGCCGCCCACAATGACGTCATGCATCAGTGTCTACATAAATGTGGCTAAACCATCTCTCCTCTGTTCCCCACAAGAGATTATGCTCAGAGGACCTCACTCTGGTGAACCAGAAGATAAGGACAGCAACCAGCATACTACGCAACAGGTGCTGAATAGGAAGCAATGAAATGACTCAATACAGGAAGTCCAGTGTACTACCCCTGAATGGGGAAGGAGTATGGATCGATACATCCTTACAAAAAATATTCTCTCAAAGATCTATTCTTACAGTAAGTACACAACTGTTCTATCATTTGAGGATGTCTCATCAGGCCACACCCTTGGAGAGAGAACCAAGCAGTAGTGAAAAGTTATAGTCAAGGCAGATGGAGATGTACAGGTTCATGAAAGCAGACCCTGTAAGACAACAAGGCCAAAACCTGCTCGTCTGTGGGGACACAATGTTCAGACTAATGTTCAGTGAAAGTGTGGACAGTACTTCATGCGGCAGCTGCACAGATTTCCGCGGCAGAAACGCTGCGGAAACAAGCAACAGGAGTGGCCATCCGGCTTGCAGAATGACCATGAACCACACCAGGAAGTTCCTTACTGTACTGCTTATAACAGAACATAATACAATGTCCCAACCATTTGGACAGACACTGTTTAGACACAGGGGCACCCCTCTCCTAGGGGCAAATGAAACTAAAAGCTGGGAAGACGTTCTGCAGTCATTGGTGCAGTTCAAATAATATCTGAGGATTCTGAGAATATCCAAACTATGGAGTAATGATCCCCCTTGACTTTCATACTCTGGGTAGCAGACTGGAAGGTGGATGGTTTGATCAAAGTAAATTCAGACACTATCTTTGGCAAAAGCTTAGGATGAGTGCGTAAAGACACTGTCTTAAAGGAAAATCAAATAAGGAGGCTCACACGTTTAAAGCCTGTAGCTCTGAAATCCTTCAAGCACAAGTAATTGCAACTAAAAATAACTTTCCATGAAAGAAACTAAGCCACAACTCAAAGCTGCCTCAAAATGGAGCCAACATAAGCCTCTCCAACACGAAATCCAACTCATATGCCGGCACTGGGTTCCTAATGGGAGGTTTCAAATGCAAGGTACTTCCCAAAAAAAAAAAAAAAAAAAAGTACAGGCTGCCTCTAGCTGAGCACCCATACGTCCACCTACAGGTGCCTGAAAAGCTGAAATAGCAACCAAATGCACCTCGAGGAATACTGGAGTCTGACAGGAAAGTACAGTTACGTAAGAACTTACTGCAACAGTAGATCTTCGAGAGGAGCTCTGGCAGCAGGCTATTACAATAAGGACCATGCCACAAGCACTAGGACCCACTGGACAACTTCTCAGCCAGCAGTACCCAGCAGGGACCGCCTCCACCCCGTCAGCCCTGGTATAAAAGGGGGCGGACCCAGCTCCACCTTAGTTGCCCCTCCAAGACCCTCAAACGAGCCCCAACAAGAGACGGAGGTGAAGAATGAAGATGATCTGCACACCTCATTTGGGGGATGGAGGGCGGGAAAGCAAAATGCCTGCTGCAAGAGCTCCTCTCGATCTACCGTTATGGTAGTTTACATGTAACTGTACTATCTTACTTCAAGTGGAAGCTCTTGCAGCAGGCTATTACAGTAAGGACGGAATCCCAAGCAGTCCCTCGCCAAGGAGGTATCCGATCCTGGGAAGTCGAAGAGAAGAAGCTGGACACAGCAACTCAAGAGTCCATAAAGGACTGCCAGGCCAAAGCTGGCACGGCATCTGGATGCAATGTCCAAGCTATAGTGCTTTACAGGAAGTATGCACTGAATTCCTGGTAGCAGCCGCGCATATGTCCCTAACAGAGACATTCCACAGAGCAGCGAAAGAAGCAGACACTCCTCTGGTGGAGTAACCCCTAACTGGGCCCTGAAGGGGTTTATCGTGCTTTTATAAAACAGAAAGTGACAGTGGACAATCCACTTGGAAATGATCTGCTTGGACACCAGTTTACCCAAGTGTTGTGGTGCAAATGCCACAAACAGTTGCTCCTATTTATGGTGATGAGCCGTCCGTGTAAGGCAATACCTCAGTGTCCTGTGGACATCCAAAGTGTGAGGGAGAGCTTCTCCTCTGTTAGAGAGAAGGGAAATGAACTGAAAGGTCAGAATAGTTGAGGGTCAACTCTGAGACCACTTTAGGAAGAAACTTAGCATTCATTCTTAGGGAAACCCTTTCCCTACGAAAAATTAAATACACATCAGAGCCTGAAGCTCGGAAACTCTTCGAGCTGACGTAATGGCAACTAAAAAGCAAACCTTCCAGGAAAGATAACACAGCTCACAGTCTGCTGCAGGTTCAAACAGGAGAACACAAATAGGAAGTCCCAGAGATGGATAGGATCCCGAATGGGAGGTCTCGTAGAATCCCCCATAAAAAGGTGCATGCCACATCCTATTGGGCTATGGTTATATCTCCCAAAAGGGCATGATAAGCAGAGATGGCCCACATGTGCACCTTTATGGAGGAGAGGAGATACTGCAATGCTGAGTTCACCAGGTAGGTAATGGGATCTAGACTGTGAGACGACGCCCATAAGCAGAACCGATTCCACTTCATAGCATAAGCAGAGCACGTAGAAGGCTTCCTCGCTGAAACGAGTACGTCCACCACCTCTGGCGATACCCCATACCTGGACGTTGCTACATCTGAAGGAGCCAAGCATGAAGGTGCAAAGACCGGAGATCAGGATGGACCAGCGAGCCCTGATCCTGGGACAGCAACTGCGAGCATATTGGCAGCGGGGACTGGAGGTTCAATGGACAACCACTAAAGCAGTGGGAACCAAATCTGCCGAGGCCACAGTGGGGTGATTAGAATTGGAGCCCCCTCTGCCTGCAACTTCAAAAGCACTCTCTAGACGAGAGGAAAGGGACGGAAGGCGTAAAGAAACCTCCCTGCCCAACAAAGGGACAATGCGTCTGGCCAGAAAACACCAGGCACGGGCTCTTGTGAGCAGAAAACTGGCAGTTTGGCGTTGCATGGTGACGCAAAGAGGTCCAGCTCTGGACGACCCCATATGTCGAATAGCTGATCTGCTACTGATTGCAGTAGCTCGCACTCGTGCGCCTTGGACTTTGAGCGTTTAAGATGCCTGGAACTTGTGCTGCGGACAGAGACGTGCCGCTCCAGTGCCCAGTACCAGACTCATCGCCTCCCTGCACAGGGGGTAAGAGTTAGCGCCCCCTTGCTTGTTGATATAAAAGATGACCGCCATGTTCGTTTGAACAAGAAGAGAGCCTGGCACGAGGTCCTCCTGAAAGGCATGCAGCGCTTTGAGGACCACTCGCATCTCCAGAATGTTGATGTGGAGTTCGCGCTCCGTGGGGGTACAAGTGCCTTGCATCTGGCAGGCCCCCAGGTGCCCCCCCCCAACCCAAATCCGAGGCATCCGTTGTCTGAGTCTGATTCAGGGTCTCCGGATGGAAAGGGACCCTTTTTTCCAATATGAGTGGGTCCAACCACCAAAGAAGTGTCCTTTACTGGCTCGGAGACTGACCATGTAGTCTAGGTAGTCTGAGCACTGATACCACTGCACCCTGAGCATCCACTATGGGATTCTCATGTGGAGTCGGGCCAGAGGAGTGACTGGAATGGCTGCCCGCCATGTGCCCCAGAAGTCTGAGGAAGGTCCTTGCCTGGACCCGAGAGGTTACTAGGACTGATCCAGCAATCTCCCACAAGCAACTGCCCCTCTCTGGGGTTAGAAAGGCCATGCCTTGGACCGAATCCAGCACCGCTCCTATAAAAAGACGAGTCTTTGGCTGGGTTCTGGGGAAAATTTTGGAAGAGTCAGGGTGAGCAACAAGTCTTGGAACAGAGTATAGAGGTCTCAGAGCTTGAAGGCGGCTTGACCTTGACGAGGCCGCAAGCAGCCAATCATCCAGGTAAGGGAAGACAATGTCCCTGGTGCCTTAGAGCCGCATCCACTACTGCCAAGCATTTTGTGAAGACTCTAGGAGCAGAGGAGAGGCCGAACAGAAGAACCCGAAACTGATAATGCACCCCCTGGAAGTGGAACCTCAGGTACTTCCTGTGAGGGGGAAAAGACCCCGATGTGTATGTAAGCATCTTGCATGTCCAGGGAACAGAGCCAGTCCCCCTGGTGCAGCAGAGGAAGCAGTCCTGGAAGAGTCACAATCCAGAACCTTCTGCACGCTACATAAAACAGTTTAAAGAGCTGAGGTCCAGAATGGGACAAAGGTCTTGTGTCTTTTTTGGGACCAGGAAGAAGTGGGAATAATACCCTTTCCCCCACTGCTGCAGGTGAACTGCTTCTATTGAACTTTTGCGCAAAAGGGCCTGTAACTCTCCTACGAGTGAAATGTGAGAAGGAGAATATCTGGAGGACATTGGTGGGGTGTCTGAAGGAATCTCTGAACTCTAGAGCATGTCCTCTCTTTATATCAAGGACCCACTGGTCTGCAGTTGTAGAGCTCTATCCCTTTAGATAAAGGGAGAAGCGACCCCCTACCGCCTCCCCCCCCCCCGGAACATCCGCTGGAGGAGGGGAGTCTGGAGGGGAGTCACTGGGCAGAGCTGGGAGTGGGAGTAAGACTGGAAGGACTTGGGGCCACGGGAAGGAGTGCCTCCAGGCTGCTGGTTGCCAGCTCTCCTTCGAAAGCCACCTCTGGCCCTGCTGGTTGCCACGGGCTTGGGCACCTGAGGGCTTACGAAATGGCCATTTCCTAGGTCTCCTCTGTACATCTGACAGACAGACCAAATGTATTTCCCCTACTCCTGGAGATGAGAGATGAGTGACCGTCTCCTGCCCAAACAAAACGGTACCCTGGAACGGTAAGTCCCGGATCCCGGAATGCAGGTCTTGGTGAAAGCCAGAGACCTTCAACCAAGCATGGCACTGGAGACAGACCCCTGAAACTGCTGCTTTGGCACCGTATCCGCAGTGTCATACAAGGCATGCAAAATGTGTGCCTATGTCAGAGCCCGATTTCAGGACATACAGAATCTATCTTCTCGGAGTCTGGCAAGGCATTCACCATCTCCTGTCCCCGCTCCCAGAGCGTATTTTGGTACTGAACTATATGCTTCAAGAAATTTAGGTACCTAATGGAACAGGTGGAGGGAGAATATACCTTCTTGCCCACCTGGTCCAAACAGCGAGACTCAGGGTCAGGAGACTGTGAGCCAAGGTGCTTAGGCTGCTTAGATTTATCATGGGCAGCCGTAAACCCTGAGGAGTCCGCCCGAGGGTGGTCGGCCAGAAAAGGTTCATCCCTCGGGGCCCTGTACAGCCCAATTTTTTGGGAACCGCCAGGACTGAAGCTGCATGCTTCCAGGTGATCTGGGTGAGATCCTGGAAAGTGTCCAAAGGAGGCACCACAAGAGGTTTGGGCTCCTTCTGCCTCAGGTACTTGGCCAGTCAACAGCATTCCAGATCCAGGTCCTCCATATCCCATTCACTGGAGGCCTGGATGTGCCTCATGACGTCCATGAAAGTTGGATCATTAGGAGATGAGCGGGGCCGGTCGCCCTCTCCTGGGGAACACCCGATTCCAGAGATGGAAGAGGAAGAGGTGGACTGGCTACTGGGTGTCTAGTAGCAGGACCTGTCTCTGACTAGCCTCACCTCGAATGTTGATGACTCACCGACTGACAGCGGTCCGAAGACAGACTTCTGTCACGGGACAGACAGAGAAAAGACGGACGGTGGTCAAAGGACCAATGTCTGGAGCGGTCCCGCCGAGCAGAACGAGAACGGATCCTGGTGCCAGACCTGACTCTGCATCCGCTACCAGACCTTGGTGAGCGCCAGCGTCAGTCTGCAGACAGAGATCTGGAACGAGCCTTGGAAGGTGTTAGAGGTGGTGGCCTCTCGGGGGTCTTCTTCGGCGAAGAGACACCTCCCGGCTGTGATTCCCCTGATGGGTCCGGTGCCAACGACGGGGCCAGCTTCAAGGGGTCTGCTTCTGGACCTGGCCCCACCAAAAGGAAAACAGATCCTGGAGCACGTCCTTTGTAAACATAGAGGCCTCTTTCCCTAGAAAGGGGGTGTCAGCATCAGGCCTGGAAGGGGAGCCACCTGGAGAGCCTCAGGGGAGGACGACTTAGGGGATGGAGATGCTGCGCCCACACCGGCTGCATCAAGATCCGTAGCCCCTTCTACCGGCGTCAGGACCAACAACGCCGAGGCCTTGAAAGGCAGGGCCGAAGCTTGTGCCTGAGGACTTGGTGGTGTCCCTTAGTGGAGTCACCTTAGGCTTTGCTGGCTTCTCCCCCAAAGGCCGAGCCATAGCCTGCTTTTTAGATCCGGAGTGCTCACCTGAGCCCAGGGAAGCACGGGCTTTCTTTAGAGAGGGTCGCGAGCAGGAGCAAGACCGGAACCAACTACAGTCTTTGTCGCAGGACCACTTAAACTCATCTTTATGCTTTGCCTTCTCGCTGGAGGTGTGGAGGTCCATCTTCTTCTCCAGTAGATATGCCTTCAAAACCTTCAGGTGGCAGATCCTGATCCTACTAGTAAAGCTTAGGCTGGAGGAACAGGCTGCTGTGCCGTAGTAAGGCCTCAGGCAGAAGACACTGTGTGGCAGTCTTTGGCTGGAATCAGAGGGCCGCAAGTGCACTTACTTAGATGGGGACCTGACGAGGAGACAGGACGGGACAGGACGACATACATCAGTATGTTAGAGAACTCCATCGAAAACAGTAGGAAAAAAAAAAAAAGGGTGTGTGTGAAAACCGAAGTTTTAGCTGGAGGCTGGCAAGCCAAGAACTCTTCACGTGTGCGGGTCGAAGTGGGAAAAGAACCAAGGTGGAGTTGGGTCCACCCCCTTTTATACCAGTGCTGATGTCATGGTGGAGCAGACGTTGGGGGCAGTCCCTGCTGGGTACTGCTGGTTGAGGAGTTTTCGAGTCCTATTGCCTGCGGCATAGTCCTTATTGTAATAGCCTGCTGCAAGAGCTCCCACTGGAAGTAAGATCAAGTATTCCAACACTGCACTGAACGGACAAGTAAAAGTATCCAGCTGTTTGACAGTGACCCATAGCGTAAACCACTTCTATTTTAGACAATAGGTATAACTGGTGGAAGGTTTTCTGGCAGCCACCAGAAAACACAGGTTACTCACCTGTAGCAGGAGTTCTAGGAATGGTATATGTTCATCCACACTGTCTGGCAGGTTCCTTGGCGCTTTAAATCTTGCCGGAAGGTCTTCAAGCTGGCTCCACCCAGCCACCCGGGTGGTAAAACTCTCGGCTCCGCCCCATGACGCCAGACCTAGCCCGCTGGAAGTCAGGTTGTACGAAGCCGGGGAGGTCGGGTGGGTCGTGTGGGGATGAACAACATATACCATTCCTAGAACTCCTGTTACAGATGAGTAACCTGTATTTCTAGGGACATGGATATGTTGTTCATCCACACCGTCTGGCAGACTCCTAGCAGTTCTCTGGGAGGAGGGAGGCAAGGCACACACCCCCTACTTAGGGACTAATGACTAGAGAACAGAGGCCCCAAAACCAGCATCCCGGCGTGACTCAAGGTCAATGTGGTAGTGGGTGATGAAGGTGTGTGCTGACTTCCAGGTAGCAGCCCTGCTGATTTCCTGGATAGGGACATCCCTGGAAGCAGCCACCGATGCAGCGGTATGGTGGGTAGAATGAGCTCTCATCCCTCTGAGAGGCTCCATGCCTGCCAACCTATAGCAGAGATCTATGCAGGAGGTGACCCACATGCTTATTGTCCGCTTGGCTGCAGGTCTGCCAAGTGCGGCTTCAGCATAGGTGACAAACAGCTGGCGAACCTCTCCCCGAACTTCAGCCGTCCGCTCCTTGTAATAAGCGAGCGCTCTTCTAGGGTACAAAGTATGGAGCCTATATTCGGCCTCAGAGGTATGACTGGGGTAGAACACCGGCAGAGTCAACACCTGGTTAAGGTGAAACTCCGACACCACCTTCAGAAGGAATTTTGGGGTGGGGGTGCAGGACAACCTTGTCCCTGTGAAAGACCAGATAAGGAGACTCTATGGAAAGCGCCTGGAGTTCTCCCATCCTTCTGGCTGACATGATCGCCACCAAGAAGGCGGTCTTCCACGACAGGTGAGAGATGTCACACCTGTGCATCGGTTCGAATGGCTTGCCCATGAGCTTAGCCAATACCAGCAACAGATCCCTCGGAGGTGGAGGTTCTCGCACCGGAGAGGATATGTGATCAAGGCCTTTGAAAAAGCGCCCGACCACCTTCTCCAGCGCCACTGACTGCTTCCCGGCCCACGCCCGGTAAGCAGAGACGGAGGCCAGGTGCACCTTAAGGGTTGTCGACCGAAGCCCTTGCTGAGAAGAAAAAATTACTCACCTTAGTAATGCTGCTTCTTCTAATGGAGTCTTGCTGTATTCTGACATATGCAGTGATGTCCAACCTTTGAACTGCCCCGGAGAGGAAAGAGTTAACTTTCCATGCCAGGCATGGAATGCTGAGCTCGAGCTCGGTTGAGAGACTGTCTGTTGCTGTTTGAACTCAAACCGTCAGATCTTTACGAGCTATACTCACTGGGTGTCCTGTGTGGAAATTGTAAACTTACACTAGCCAACTGGCTACTAAATATAATAAAAATATTTTTTGGTCCCAAAGCAAAGACTCAAGTCAGGAAACCGAAAAAAAATAAAAAAAACACAACACACCACCCACCCAAATTAAGGGGGTGAGAAAAAGGGGCACCTCCAGAGTGCCAACACTGTTGCTGCACACCCACATCCCAAAACCCAGGTTCTGAGAGGGGAGGTGGGGGTCAGAATACAGCAAGACTCCATTAGAAGAAACAACATTACTAAGGTGAGTAATTTTTTTTTTCAAACAACATGAAGCCTTGCTGTATTCTGACATATGCAGACTACCAAGCAGTACCTCCACAGAGGAGGGACAGAACCTACTTCGGGAATAGGCTCTGAAGCACTGCTGTGCCAAATTGAGCATCACTCCTAGCCTGGGTATCCAGAGTAATGCATGGTAAAAGTACAGTATGTACTGTTTTCCAGGTGGCTGCTTGACAAATCTCAGACAGGAATATCCCTAGCAGCAGCCAGGGAAGCAGCTGTACCTCTGGTAGAGCGAGTCCTCAGGCCTGAGGGTGGGATCCTACCTAATTTTTCATAGCAAAATTGTATGCAAGAGACAATCCACCTGGCAATAGATCTCTTAGTGGCAGGTTTTCCCTTACCAACCTCACCATAAGTGAGGGACAGTTGAAGGGAGTCGAACCTGTGACCCTTGGTGCGCCCTATGTAGTAGCTAAGGGCCTTTTTCACATCCAAACTGTACAGCCTCCTCTCCCCAGAGGAGGAATGGTCAGTGAAGAAAACAGGAAGAGACAGACTGGTTAAGGCGGAAATCTGAAAGAACCTTAGGCAAAAAAACTTCCTACTAGTCCTGAGGACCACCTTATCTCTATGGAAGGAGAAAATCAGGCTCCACTGACAGGGCCTGTAACTCACTTATGTGTCTGGCAGAAGTGATGGCCACCAAGAAAACAGTTTTCCAAGTCAAGTACTTAAGCTCTGCTGAGGACAAAGGCTCAAAAGGGGGTTGCATAAGCTGAGCAATGCAAACATTAAGGTCCCAAGCAGGGGCAGGATCTCTGAAGGGAGAACTGATATGCAGCAATCCCTTGAAAAATTTACAGAATACAGGATGAGCTGAAAGGGAAGAATGCTTGCCTGCTGACAGGAAGGCAGAGACAGCTGCCAGATGCACCCTTAGTGTAGCTGGCCTGAGTCCCAAGCTATTGAGATGAACCATACAGTCGAGGACTGTGGGCAGGCCAGCAGACTCTGGAAAAATATGCTTCCCAGAGCATCATATAGTAAATCTTTTCCACTTGGAATTGTAAGTGTTTCTGGTGGAAGGCTTTCTAGAAGCCTTTAAAATATCCAGAACACCTTGAGAGAGATGCAAATCAGCAAACTAACTCTTCAAGAGCCAGGCCTTGAAGTTGAGAGATTTGAGATTCGGATAGCAAACCCTCCCCTGAGCACATGTTAACAGGCTGTAATTCCTGGGAAGAGACAGGGGAAGGTGGACTGCTAAGGACAACAAGAGCGGGTACCAGGGCTGTCTGGCCCAGTCTGGAGCAATCGGAATCTCTTTGCAGGGTTATGACCCGATTTTGACTAGCGCCTTGAACGGGGGTGGGGGGCATGACAGGAACTTCCCTTCACAATTGAGAATTAGGGCATCCAGGGGGACTGAGCCCAACACTGGGGGCCCGCAACAAAAGACAGGAAGTTGGTGATTGTCTGGGGCTGCAAAAAGAGCTATCTGTGGGGTGCCCCATCTGGAGAAGATCACCTTCAAAATCAGGGGATCCAGGGACCATTCATGATGGCCCTGAGAAATCCTGCTGAGAGCATCTGCCAGGACATCGTCCTTCCCTGGGAGGTGCACTGCTGTAAGACAGGTGTTCATGGAATAGGCCAGAGACCATAACTTCATTGCCTCTGTGCACAAGGCCGTAGACCGAGTGCCCCCTTGTTTGTTGATGTACCACATTGTGGTGGTATGGTCTGTCCTGATCTGAACTACTTTGTTCTGAACAGACTTGGAAAAAGCTTGAAGTGCTAGAAACACTGCTCTGAGTTCTAATAGATTGATGTGACGCAGAGATTCCTGAGGTGACCACAACCCTTGGGTGGTCAGGTCTCCCAAGTGGGCTCCCCATCCCAAGAGGGAGGCATCTGTAGTAAGGATTAGAGAATGAGACTGAGTGACAAAGGGAACTCCTTGTCTTAGGTTGTCCTGATCCTGCCACCATTGCAAAGCCTGGATCAGTGTTCGAGTCACTGGGATTAGTTTGGTCAGAGGATCCTTTTTCTGAGACCAGAAGACTCTTAAGTGGAACTGAATGTCCCTCATCTGAAGTCTTGCTCCCTGGACCACTGCTGTAGAGACAGCCATGTGGCCCAGGAGCTGCAGAAAATGCCTTGCTTGTCGAGACACCCGAAGGGTGAATGAAGAGGCCAGTGAGACAAGGGTCCTTGCCCTGTCCAGGGGAAGGAAGGCTCTTGCCTTTAATGTATCCAGCTCTGCCCCAGTGAAGGTGAGGAGCTACACAGGCTCTAGAGTCAGGACCGCACGGCAAAAACTTTGCTAGCAATGTCTGGCAGGGGGACCATCCAACCGACGTCACATGATGGACGTCAGCGTGACCCTATATAGTGAGGCCCCCACGGCCTGCCTTCCAGTTCTCCCAGAGACCCAAAAAGGATGACAGGAGAAAGGATTGATATCCTGGAGCCCAATCCAGAACAACTTAAGAACATGCAGAAAGCTGAGGGAAGGATGAAGGGAAAGTGTGGCCTACTGCAGGAACTTCTCTCTAAGATAGTACAATTACTAAGAACTTACTGTAACAGTAGATCTTTGACAGGAGCTCTTGCAGCAGGCTATTACAATAAGGACTACGCCACAGGCACCAGGACACTCCGGTGAAACTTCTGCCAGCAATACACAGCAGGGACCGCCCCCAGCTCCACCTCAGTTCTCCCACCAAGACCCAGAAGACGGCCTGACAAGAGAAGGAGACGAAGCCCACTATGAAAAAGAAGTGGAGTAGAGAAACGAAAATGGATCTGCACACCTCAAGGGGGAAGGCAGGTGGGAAGCAATGCCTGCTGCAAGAGCTCCTCTCGAAGATCTACTGTTACGGTAAGTTCTTAAGTAACTGTACTATATTACTTTGAGTAGGAGCTCTTGCAGCAGGCTATTACAATAAGGACAGAGTCCCAAGCAGTCCCACAACAAGGAGGTAGACGACCCCAGGAGGTGGAATATGCTGACTCTAGAGGCCTTAGGACAAAAGCCCTTGTAATACAGCTAGGCCGAAGCCAGCTCGGCGTCTGGAGACTATATCCAAGCTGTAATGCTTGACGAAAGTATGCACCAAGTTCCAGGTTGCGGCCGCACAAATGTCCTTTATGGCGACATTTCGCAGGGTGGCGAAAGCGGACACTCCTCTGGTGGAATGACCCCTAACCGGGCCCGGCAGGGGTTTGTTGCGTTTCTCGTAACAGAACGAGATGCAACAAACTATCCATTTAGAGATGGTTTGCTTGGACACCGGTCAACCCAAGCAATGTGGTGCAAATGCCACAAAGAGTTGCTCCTATTGACTGTGCCGAGTCGTCCTTTTGAGGTAATACAGTCGTGGCCAAAAATATTAGCGCCCTTGCAGTTTTTTCTAATGCACCATTCCTTCCAGAAAATTGTTGAAATTAAAAAAATATTTTGGTATCCACATATGTATTTCCTTGGTTTGCAGTGGAATAAAACATGAAAAGCAGAAAAATTTACTAAGTCTTAGCTTATTCCACACAGAAATCCTTAAATGGCCTGGACAAAATTATTGGCACCTTTTAGAAGTAGTCAGAAATAATTAGATTTCAAGCAGGTGATTCTCCTTCACTTTGGAACTGAACTCACCTGTGGTGAGTTGCAGGTGCCTGCAATATATAAAATCACTCATTCAACCAGTTTGAATAGAGGAAAGGACTCATTCTCTTGTTTTGTGTCACTGTGTGTACCACAATGAGCATGGAGAAAAGAAAGACAGCCAGAGAATTGTCTGAGGAGGTCAGACAGAAGATTGTAGCCAAGCATGGACAATCTCAAGGCTACAAATCAATCTCCAGAGACCTTGATGTTCCTGTTTCCACCGTACGTAATGTTATCAGGATGTTTAAGGCCCATGGCACGGTAGCCAACCTCCCTGGACATGGCCGCAAGAGAAAACTTGATTGAAGATTGCAGCGCAGGATTGTTCGAATGGTGGAGAAAGCACCTCGATCAACTGCCAAACAGATTCAAGCTGACCTTCAGACACAAGGTACGACAGTTTCATCTTGCACCATCCGTCACCAACTCAATGAAAGGGGGTTATATGGTGGAAGGCCCAGGAGGGCCCCACTGCTGAGAGAGAGAGACATAAGAAAGCCCGACTGGGGTTTGCCAAAACACACCTGAACAAGCCAAAATCCTTCTGGGAGAATGTCCTGTGGACAGATGAGACCAAATTAGAGCTTTTTGGTAAAGCACATCATCTCTATGTTTACAGAAAACAAAATGAAGCCTTCAAAGAAAAGAACACCTTCCCTACAGTCAAACATGGAGGAGGTTCAGTGATGTTTTAGGGGTTGCTTGTTGCTCTGGCACTGGGTGCCTTGAACATGTGCATGGCATCATGAAATCTGGAGATTACCAGGCCATTTTGGAGTGCAATGTTGAACCCAGTGTCAGAAAGCTGGGTCTCCGTCAAGGTCATAGGTCTTCCAGCAGGACAATGACCCCAAACACACTTCAAAAGCATCCAGGAATGGTTCAAGACAGGACGCTGGACTGTTCTGAAGTGGCAAGCAATGAGTCCAGATCTAAATCCCATTGAAAACCTGTGGAGAGATCTGAAAACAGCAGTTGGGAGAAGGCACCTTCAAATCTGGGAGAACTGTAGCAGTTTGCACAAGAAGAGTGGGCCAAACTGCCAGTAGAGAGGTGCAGAAGCTCATCCATGGCTATAGGAAGCAGTTGATTGCAGTTATTTTGACCAAAGGCTGTGCTACCAAATATTAAGTCTAGGGTGTCAATAATTTTGTCAATGCCATTTCTTTTCATTTTCTGATTTAAAAGGATATATTAAATTCTGAATCAAAAACAAAGGTTTTGTAATATTAACAGAGAAATAAAGAATTGTGACCAAATACTGTACTGTTAATTTCAACTTATGTTTAGAGGAAACTGAGTTATTTGAAAAAGTGCAAGGGCGCCAATATTTTTGGCCACAACTGTACCTCAAAGTCCTGTGGACATCCAGTGTGTGGAGGAGAGCCTCCCCTCTATTGGAAGGGGAAGGAAAATAAACAGGAAGGTCAACCGACTGGTTGAGGGTCAACTCTGAGACCACTTTCGGAAGAAACTTAGCATTCGTTCTGAGGGAAACCCTTTCCCTGTGGAAAACTAAATAGCGCCCTTTACACATCAGAGCCTGAAGCTCGGAAACCCTTTGAGCTGAGGTAACAGCAACCAAAAAAAAAAAAAAAAATTTTTTTTCCAGGAAAGGTAACGCAGCTCACAATCCGCTGCTGATTCAAAAGGAGGGAGGGTAGGTTTCTCCAACACAAAAAGGAGGTCCCAGGGTGGGATAGGGTCCCAAATGGGAGGTCTCATATACAGAATTCCCCTAAGAAAGGTGCGGGATACATCCCATTGCACCAATGCTCTGTCTCCCACGAGAGCATGATAGGCGGAGATTGCCCACATGTTTGTTTTTTTGTTTGTTTATCAAGTCTAGGATTACAAATACCTTTGAGCCTTGGCTCTTTTACAAAGGTTCCATGTCAGAGAAATACAAATTATGGGGAACATCAAGACAGACATTACAACAATGTGGACACTGCAAACAGAGTACAGATTAATACAATTCAAGGGTAGTATTGTAACAAGGCAGCCAGCGGCATCTGTCAGAGAAAATAAACAGATAAGTGCCAGAGTCATAGGGAGAGGGGAGAGGGAAGAGGGGAGAAGGAATATAGGAAGGGTGGGGAGAGGGTGAAAAGTGCGGCATTGGGTATACCAAGATATGCACCTTGATAGAGGAGTAACTCAGACCCTTTTCCTACAAGGAGAGGAGACACTGTAAAGCTGAGTTCACAGGGCAAGTGACGGGATCCAAACGCTGCGGCGATGCCCAAAGACAAAAACGCTTCCACTTCATAGATTAGGCGGAGCGGGTAGAGGGCTTTCTTGCCGACATTAGGACCGCCGACTCTTCCGGGGAAACCCCTATCTATGTTGAGCTACGTCTGAAGGAGCCAAGCATGTAAGTGTAAGGACCGAAGATCCGGATGGACCAGCGACCCTTGTTCCTGGGACAGCAACTGCGAGCATATGGGCAGCGGAATTGGAGGTTCCATTGATAACCACTGCAGTAGTGGGAACCAAATCTGCCGAGGCCATTTGGGGGCCACTAGGATCATTCGGGCCCCTTCTGCCTGTAACCTGAGCAGCACACTCTAAATGAGAGGGAAGGGAGGAAAGGCATAGAGAAACCTCCCTGCCCAGCAAAGGGATAACGCGTCTGGGCAGTAAACTCCAGGCGCGTGCTCCTGCGAACAGAACATTGGCAGTTTGGCGTTGCGTGGTGACACAAAGAGGTCCAGCTCTGGGTGACCCCACTTGTTGAAGAGCTGGTCTGCTACAGACTGTAGCAGCTCCCACTCGTGCGCTCTGGATCGCGACCTGCTGAGGCTGTCAGCCAGATCGTTGACGCCTGGAACGGGCACTGCGGACAGCAGAATGCCCCGCTCCATCGCCCAGTACCAGACTCATCGCCTCCCTGCAAAGGAGATACGAATGAGTGCCCCCTTGCTTGTTGATGTAGAAGACGACCGCCATGTTTTCTGTCTGAATTAGAAGAGAGCCTGGCACCAGGTCTTCCTGAAAAGCCTGTAAGGCTTAGAGGACCACTCGCATTTCCAGCACATTGATGTGAAGGGACTGCTGCTTGGGTGACCAAACCCCTTGCTTTCGTCGAGCACCCAGGTGTGCCCCCCACCCCAGGTCCGAGGCATCTGTTGTCAGAGTCTGACCTGGTGGCTCCAGACGAAAGCGGACCCCTTTCTCCAGACTGCTGGGGTCCATCCACCAAAGCAGAGTTTTCCTGACTGGCTCCGAGATCTTGACCGGGGAGTCTAGATCGTCGTGGCTTTGGTCCCACTGCACCCTGAGCATCCATTGTGGGACCTTCATATGGAGGCAGGCCAAGGGAGTGAGGAATGGCCGCTGCCATGTGCCCCAGTAAACTGAGGAAGTTCCGAGCTGGAACTCTAGGAGATATGGAGATCCGTTCTGCCATCTCGCAGGCGAACCCCCCCCCCCGTCCTGGGGGAGGAAGGCCATGCCCTTGACGGAATCCAGGATCGCTCCTATGGAGGCGAGCTTTTGGCTGGGTTCCAGGGATGATTTTCTTAAGTTCAGGGTGATCCCCATCTCTCGGAACAGAGTACAAGTCTCTCAGAGGGCTCGCAGAAGGCTTACTCTTGACAGGGCCATAAGCAGCCAATCGTCGAGGTAGGTGAACACGTAGTGCCCCATGCACTTTAGAGCCGCAGCCACCACTGCTAGGCACTTGGTGAATACTCGCGGAGAGGAAGAGAGGCCGAACAAAAGCACTCAAAACTGAAAGTGCTCTCCTTGCAAGTGGAACCTCAGAAACTTCCTGTGGGGAGGATAGACCCTAATATGCATATATGCATCTTGCATGTCGAGAGAGCAGAGCCAGTCCCCCTGGTGCAGCAAGGGAAGGAGTCCTTGAAGAGTCACCATCCTGAACCTTTTGTACTCTAAGAGGTTTAGAGGACTGAGGTCTAGAATGGGACGAAGGTCCCAAGTTTTTTGGGACCAGAAAGAAATGGGAATAGAACCCTTCCCCTTGCTGATGCAAGGAGACCCTCTCTATTGCTCTTTTCTGCAAGAGGGTCTGGATCTCTCCTTCTATGAACGGGATGTGAGAAGGAGGATAACGGGAGAGCTGTGGTGGAGTATGCGGTGGAAACTCTGAACTCCAGCATGTGTCCCCTCCTGATGATATCCAAGACCCATTGGTCTGTGGTGACTGACTTCCACTCTTCAAAATGAAGGAAGAAGCTGCCCCCAACCAGCTCCCCTGGATCTTCCCGTGGAAGGGAGTCATTGGGCAGAGCCAGGAATGGAGAGAGAGGCCGGGGAGGACTTGGGCCCATGGGCAGGAGGTCCACCAGATTGCTGATTCTCCTGCGAAAGCCTCCTCTCTGCCAGTTTGTTGCCATGGGCTTGATCTTGACTGCCTGAGGACTTACGAAAAGGCAGTCTCCAGTGTTGTCGTCGCTGGTCGCCACAGCACATCTGGCAGACTGACCAGATAGACTTGCCCAACTCCTGGAGGTGGGAGATCAAGGCCTCCGTCTCCTGCCCGAACAGCACGGTAACCTGGAAGGGCAGATCCTTGATACCGGCCTGCATATCCTGGTGAAAGCCAGAGACTCTCAACCAGGCATGGCGTCGGAGGCACACCCCGGAAGCGGCTGCCCTGGCTGCCATATCTGCAGTGTCATACGAGGCTCTCAGGACATGGGAGCCTACGTCTGAGCCCGATTGGAGGGGGGGCCAGGAGCTCTGCCTTCTGGTCAGAGTTTGGCATGGTCATCTGCTCTAGTCTCCTCTCCCAAAGCACATTCTGGTACTGCACCATGTGTGTCAGAAAGTTGAGGGAATGGATGGAACAGGTGGAAGCAGCATATACTTTTTTGCCCACCTGGTCCAAGTGGCGAGACTCCAGGTCAGGAGGCTGGGAGCTGAGGTGCTTCAGCTGCCTGGACTTGTCATGGGCAGCCGTGATCACCGAAGAATCGGCCTGAGGGTGTTCTGCTAGAAAGGGTTCTGCCCTCGGGGCCTCATACAGCCTGTCCGACTTTTTTGGAACTGCCGGAACCGAGGCCGGATGCATCCAGATGGTTCTGGTAAGGTCCTGGAATGTATCCACCAAAGGAGGGATAACAAGAGGCTTTGGCTCCTTTTGCCTCAGGTACTTGGCCAGTCTCCGGCATTCCGGATCCAGGTCCTCCGTGTCCCACTCACTGGAGGCCTGGATGTGCCTCATGACGTCCATAAAGGTAGGATCGACCGGAGGTGAGCAAGGCTGGTCCTTCTCTCCTGGGGAGCACTTCAGACAGAGAGGAAGAGGAGGTAGACGATGGTAAGGAGGATCGACTATCCGACTTGGAATAGTCTGACCCTTCCCTATGACCATGCCTTCGCTGTCGTCGGTAACTAGGGGACCGACATCGGTACAAAGACCAACTCCGGTCCCTGGACAGGCAACGGAGCAGTGACAGACGGTAGAGTTCTCGCCTCGAGCAAGAAGGGCTCCTGGAGCGTGACCTAGACCAATGCTCACCCGAGTCCCTGGAACGACGTTGGTGGTGCCCAGACCCTGTGCAGGAACGAGCCCTGGAGGGAGGTGTAGGCTGGCACTCTGGCGACTTCCTTGGGGAAAACTCACCTCCCGGCTGTGGTTTTTCCGCTGGGTCCGGTACCAGCGTCTGGGCCGGCGACGAGGAGGACCGCTGATGGACCTGCCCCCACCAGAAGGAAAAAAGATCCTCGAGTTCATTCTTCATGAATCTCAGCCGCTCGTTTCGGGAAGGAAGTCTCCAGAACGTCAGGGCGTGAAGAAGAGCCCTCCTGAGGGCCCAGGGTGTGGGGGGGATGACTTGGGCGACAGGGACGTCGGCTCTTCCGCGACCGCTCCAGCGCCTCAACCGCGCCTGTACTGGTACAGACGACAGGGTGCCAGCCGGGCGCCGAGAGTCCTTGGGCCTCGAAGCGTGCCTTTAGCAGGCGGCGCCTGTGCCTTAGCAGGTGGGGCCAAAGCAGGCACCTCTAAGGGCTTAGCGATGACCCTTAGCGGGTCACCTTGGCTTGGCCGACTTCTCCCAAGGGTCGGCCTTAGCCTGAGTAGTCTTGTGCTCCTGAGACCCGAGGGACTGGTCTTTACAGAGAGGGCAGATCGCAGCACAACCGCGGACCGTGCCGGACCGACCACGGTCCTTGCTATGGCGCTTCTTTCGCTTCCCCTCCGAGGAGTGCAGATCCATCTTCTGCTCCAACAAGTAGGCTTTTAGGGCCTTGAGGTGGCGGATGCGGGTCCTGCTGGTAAAGGCCTGGCAATCCGAGCAGTTCGCGGTGTCGTGGTCCAGGGCTAGACAAAAAACGCACCGCCGATGGCAGTCCTTTGCTGGGATCCGCCTCCCACACTCACACTTATTTAAGTGCTCAGGAGATACCGACACCCAAAAAGACATCCGTCGAACTCGGCCGGGCAACGGCTAACGTCAGTCTCGGTAAAAGATAAGAACGAGAAATAACACTCAAAAGGCGGAAAAATAACAGACAGGCAGCGGACTGATGTCGGTGTACCTTTAGGCGAGAAAACCCGTTGAAAAACGAGTCAGAAATCTTGACTGAAGAACAAAATTTCACAAGTTTGAGCTGCAACTGCAAGCAGAAGCTGTTCCTTCATGTGCAGGATGCGGCAGGAAAGAACTGAGATGGAGCTGGGTCCGCTCCCTCTTGTACCATGACCGACGTCTGGCCGGGGCCAGCGTCGGGGGCGGTCCCTGCTGTGTATTGCTGGCAGAAGTTTCACCGGAGGGTCCTGGTGCCTGCGGCGTAGTCCTTATTGTAATAGCCTGCTGCAAGAGCTCCCACTTGAAGTAAGATCTACTGTTATGGTAAGTTCTTGGGTAACTACTATCTTACTTCAGGAGGGTTCCTGCAGTAGGTCAAAACATGTAGGACTGAATCTCAAGTAGTCACCCTCAGTGAGACCCACTGAAATAAGGGAGGAGGAATGATAGCAGACCAACCAAAGCAGGTCTAAGACAGCAGACCCTTCATAACAGCTAGGCTAAATCCAGCCCTACGCCTAGAGGCAATGTCCAAACTGTAATGCTTTGTGAAAGTGTAGACCAAACTCCATGTTGCTGCGGTGCAAATCTCAGCTGTAGAATTTTTTTTTTTTTTTTTTTAAGGAAGGCTGCGGAAGCAGCCATCCCCCTAGAGGAATGACCTCTGACCTCCCCCAGAAAAGGTTTATCATACTTCTGATAACAAATGGATGCAGTTAGCCAACGATTTGGACAAGCACTGCTTATGAACTGGTTGACCTGACTTCTGGGGGCAAAGGAGACAAACAACTGATCTGATTTACTGACATCTTTAGTCCTGTGTACGTAGTAACACAAAATCTTGTGTATAGCCAATGTATGTAAAAGAGACTCACCGTTATTTGAATGAATAGGGTAGCACACCAGCAGTTCAACAGTCTGGTTCAAGGTGAACTCAGAAACCACCTTACGAAGAAACATAAGATTTGTTCGCAGGACCGCCTGTTCTGTGAAAAATTAAATAAGGCTCCTTACACATCAGGGCCTGAAGCTTAGAAATTCTTCGAGCAGAAGTAACTAAAAGGAGCGCTTTCCAAGACAGATAGTGCATCTCACAGCTTACCCTGGTTTAAAAGGAGGCAGCGTAAGCTTTTCTAAAATAAAATTCAAATCCCAAGGTGGGGTAGGGTTGTGGATAGGGGGCTTCAAGTGGAGGATCCCTTTCAAAAAGATTTTGAAGATCTCCAGTTGTGCAACAGTTTTCCCATCCACTAATGTATGATAGGCAGAAACAGCAGACAGGTGGACTTTCAGTGAGGAATAGCTTAGACCAGAGTCAGACGAGTGCAAAAGGTACTCAATTACCTGGGGCACTGAGCAGGAAAAGAGGGGTCCCAACCTTTTGCAGCCACCCAAACGGAAAAGACCTTTCATTTCTTAGCATAGGTAGACCTAGTGGAAGGCTTTCTAGCTTCCACTAGGACTTGAGCGACCCTCTGGGAGACTCCAAAACATGACAATTATGTCTGAAGGAGCCAAGCATGAAGATATAGGTACCAGAGTCCTGGATGCACTAGTCTGCCCCGTTCCTACATCAACAGATCGTGTTGCAGCGGGAGGGGTACCGGGGGTTCCACAGCCAGCTGTTGCAAGAGTGAAAGCCAGGTCTGCCTGGGGGGCAACCAGGAGCATCTGACAGCCCTCTTTCTGGAGCTTCAGTAGAACACGCTGTAGACCGGGAAAGCATACAAGTACCTCCCTGTTCAGCAGAGAGAGACAACATATCTTGCCAGATAACACCAGGCCCTTCAATGAGCAAGCAAAAACTGGGAAGTTTTGCATTGGATGGGGAGGCAAAGAGATCCCGGGCCATCCCCAACAATGGAATAGACGTTTTGCTACATCCTGATGGAGTTCCCATTCATGAGCTTATGTCATTGTTTGGACGAGGCTGTCCGACAGGACGTTGTGGACACCCACGACGTGTACGGCCGAGAGGAACAGGTCATGCTCGACTGCCCAGTACCACACCCACATCGCCTCCCTGCAAAGGGGCACGACCGGCTGCCTCCTTGCTTGCTGATGTACCAGACCACCGACATGTTGTCGGTGTGTACAAGCAGTGTTCCTGCAGACAGGAAGGGCTGAAAGGCTTGAAGGGCATAAAGAACTGCCCTCAACTCCAGAATGTTTATATGGAGAGATACTTCCAGCTGGGACCATGTCCCTTGGATCCGATGATCCCCTAGGAGGGCCAAGCAGGATGCCGGAGGCATACAGCCGTGGCGGAGGAACAAGTCACTGCATCTACTGAGTCATAAGTGGCCAAGTGCATGCCTGCAAGAAATTTTGGACAAGCATAGGTCCTTAATAAGTTCCACCTTAAGGTCAGAACCCTCTACAGACTGAAAACAAGCCTCCAGCTTAGCCATGGTGGCCTTCTGAATAGAGACCACGTGTGCTATGTAGTTGAGAGAACCAAGAGCACAGGTGGAGGCACAGAGCTTCCGCCCAAACTCTGCTCTAGCTGTCTAGATTCTTTATTTGGAAGAGGGGTAGGTACTCGTGTGTTTTGGCTTGGCAGTACAGTCGTGAGCTGCAGCTATTATGATGGATTCCGATTTGGGTTGGGAATCTAGACAGGAGACTCCCTCTGGCATATGATAAATCCGATCAGCCTTTTTCAGGATGGCCAAAGTGGAATGGGGCAACAGCCAAATGGTGGTAGGGAGACCCTCATGGGGGCAGTCCAAGGAGGAATAGGAGATGCCTCTTCTAGATCTAGGTGTTCAGCTAGATGTTTACATTTGGGATCTTGTTCTTCCGCGTTCCATCCATTGGCCTGCTGGATGATGTGGAGAAATTCTGGAGGAGATTTTGGAGACTCCTTGCCCTTAGCCCCTGTGGTTCCGGACTGCTCTCTGGATGAAGAATCAGGAGTCCTCCTCAGAGTCAGAAGAGTCTTCTCTGTCAGAGGTCCTACATGCACCATGGTGGACTGAAAAGAACCCACAGGTGACAAGGAGCGGGGGTAACCACCTGGGCGGCATCCTTTATCCAGGTTGGAAACCAACTGAGACCTGGCTTCTGCCACCAGGACTTCATCATAGTCTGGAAGTCCCGCTGTGGTGGAGGAGGCTGATAGTGGGTGCCCATCCCCGGGTAATGAGGGGGGAGGATACCTAGGTAGCTGGTAAGGGGGGGGAGGGGGGAGTGTAGCCTGATGCCCGATACCCAGGATAATATCCCTGGAGAAAAGAGACGGCGGAAATCCTGACGTCAGAATGCCCTGGTAAGAGCGGTAGCCTAACTGATGGCCATGATCCAAAGGAGCACTCGAAGGGCCTGGAAAATTATCTGGCGCCAGGAAACTCTACGTCAGAGGGTTTGGCATCAGGAGCAGTTGTAAGGGCACAGACAGTGGCTTCGAAGGCAGGTTACAGAAAGGATCCAGCGGAACACCTAGCATTAGGTGCACGGTGCCCGGAGGGACCTCAGACAGTGGGGCTAAAGACAGGCCCATCGTCAGAGAGAGGTTCCCAAAGCCGGTGTAAGAACCGGTTCCAATGTCAAAGTCCAGGGAGAGTATCCGAGGGAGTGACGGGGGTACAACCGCTGGAGTGGGGGAGGTAGAGCCACATCCAGGGGACCCTCTTCCCCCTCCATCCTAGTCGTAATGTCTGGAGCTGGAGGTTCCACCGGGGAGGGCATAGGGGAAGGGGTAGGCTCCTGTCCAGGGAAGGCCTGGGAGGAGGGCTGGCCAGCAGAGGTCACACGAGCTCAACTGGACATCAGGTGCATCGGTGTCAGCATCTGACAGGTGAGCTTCAATCGGGTGGTCGCCAGAGTACCCGGCGACCGACTTATCGGTCGAAGGAGGAGTTTGTTTGGGGGGGGGGTGGCGATCAGCTTACCAGCAGATGTAGAGAGGATTCCCTCTTGGCGGGAATCTGTCTTACCAACTACCGAGAGGGCTCCAGGGGACCCGGAGTCCAACCTACCAGCGATAACCACGCATTCGCTGGAGGAATCAGTGGTCGGCTTATCGGTTAAAGTGCCAGGTTTGTGGCCAGTTTTGGGCCTAAAAGAAGAGGTACCTGGAAAAATCTTGGAAACAGTCTGGACAATGACCAGGGAAGCCGGGGACAAAAAAAAACACACAATACAAGAAAAAAGCTGCCTTGCTTGTCAAGAGTTTGAGTCGGAGGAGGGATTCCCTCAGCTTTTGCATTTCTTTTTCCAAGGTGGCCATTCTGGATTTTAGAAGATGGGCTTCCAGGGCCTGTTGCCTGTGTTTGCTCGTGGCCACTTTGAAGGCTTTACAAATCAGGGCAGACCGTGGTATCATGATCCAGGCCTAGGCAGAAGAGGCAGCGCCAGTTGCCGTCCTTGGGAGGGATGTGTGCACTGCACTTTTCGCACTTCCTCTTGGACTTCGGAGTCAGAGGTGAAGACAAATTGAACAGACTTTAAAAATCAAGAAGTAATACTTATACAAAATGTTATCGACTGGAGCAATGTTCACAGCGAGGTCCTTGCGAAGGTCGATGGCGGGAAAGAACTGGAAGGCGGGCATGGGGTCCGCCCACTATGCATGCACACGCTGACGTCATCACATGATCTTAGGTGGGTGGTCTCCCACCAGACATTGCTAGCAAAAGTTTGCTGTGCAATCCCGACGCCAGGAGGCGCAGTCCTATGTTTTGACTTACTACAGAAACCCTCTTGAGGCAAGATCATTAGCCACTTTAGAGGATACCCCAAATCTTGCCATTGTTATGAATTCAGGAACTATGCATGTATATATAGGGACTTCAGGTGGATGGACCAGAGACCCCTTGTCCTGTGACAATAGTCCCCTGCACAGCAGCAGAGTTAACAGCAAGTACCAGATCTACCAAAACCACAGTGGAGCAATGAGGATAAGGGCTGCTCCATACATCGGTTTGATTAGTACCCTTTGTATTAGAGGAATGGCATACAGAAACCTCCCCTTCCAAAGGAAGAACAACCCGTCTCGCCAGAAAACTCCAGGCCCTGGAACGCACAAGCAGAAACGCAGCAGTTTTGCATTGTGTGGGGATGTGAATAGGTCCAACTCTAGATGACGCAACCTTTCAAAACAGGTCTTCCACTATTGTGGTCAGCAGCCCACATTCGTGTATCCTGGACTGGGACCTGCTTAACCTGTCTGCCAAGGTGTTTTGGGCACCTGGAGATATATAGCTGGAAGTTCCAGCCTGTGTTCCACAACCCACTGCCACTCTCTCATGGTTTCCTTGGACAATGGATAGGAATGAGTCCCCCCTTTTTTGTTGATGTAATGCGAGACACTGACACCATCTGTATTAACAGCAGAACTGGTGCCAGGTGCAGTTCAAAGACGTGGAGACTGTACAGGGCAGTCTTCATCTCCAGGCCATTTACGTGTAATGTTGTCTCCATCTGGGACCAAACAACTTGTGTTTGGTAATGGCACAGGTGAGCTCCCCACCGGAGTCAAAGACATTAGAGGTGAGAATTTATACTGAATTCAGCATCACAAATGGAATGGGCTTTTGTAGACCAGTGCAGCCTATCCACCACATCGGTCTCCTCAAAGGAAACGTGACAAGCACTTGTTTGTCCAGGTTGTTTGTGGCCTGGTCCACTGAACTCTTAAGGATTGCTGTGGGATCTGCATATGCAGGCGGGGTAGTGGCAATGTTACTACAGTTGCTGACATCTGGCTTAAAAAGCACAGCAGAGTCTTGGCTGGGATATACTGGCTGCTGTATACCAAGTGTGCCAGAGCAATAAGGTGTTCTGTCCTGTCCAGGGGTAGGAACGCATGACTTTACACCATATCCAGAACTGCCCCTATGTACTGCAAACTTTGACGTAGGATCAGGACAGATTTGGGCAACATGACCATTACTTCCAGATCAAAGCGTTTCTGGTACGAGCCAGGGAGAACAGTAGATGTTCCCTGGAGTAGGCCTTCAATAGCCATACAGGTAGGGAATACAGGTCTTCCTTGCGAAGGACTGCTACCACTGCCAAGCATTTAGTAGACCCTTGGCACGCAACAAAAGCCACGGTGCAAGATTCTGAACTGGTAATGTTCCTCATCCAACATCAATCTCAAGATATTTTCTGTGATTCTGTCCAATTTGTATACGAAGACAGGCATTCTTCAGGTCTAGAGAACATTCAGTTCCCTGTCTGAAACAGGGGAGTCAGAGTCTGTAGAGAGGTCATTTAGAACTTCTTGCACTCTCTGTACACGCTGAAGGCTCTCAAATATACAACTGTCCTCAGACCTCCTGTCCACTTGGGGACTAGGAAGTATCTAGAATAAAAGCCTCTATTTCTTTGCCTGACAGGGTCTGGTTCTATGGTCTTTTTTCTGTAGTAAGGAATGCACCTTTTCTTCCAACAGGGACAGGTGTCCCAGGGATAAGCTGTAGTCTGTGGCAGATGATCTGGAGGAGTATCCAACAGCTCCAGAGCACACACTTTTGTAATGATATCCAGAACAGATTTGTCTGTAGTAATTTCCTTCCATTGGGTCAGAAAGGGAGGGATGTGACACACACACCCACCCACTCCCAAACCACAATTGCCGCTTAGGAGTGTAGTTCAGAGACTCGTGCTGAGCCGGTGGGGCAATGTCATCAGCTCCACCTCCTCTAGGTGCTTTGGAATGGTCACCTGACGGAAGGTAAACTAGCAGGGCCCTAGTGCTTCTTCCTTTACCTGGATGCCTGTAGGCCCATCTACCAGCTCTTACAGCTGATGAATGAAACAGACTTCTACCCTTACCCTTGCCTGGTGTGGGGTAAAGGGATTTCACCAACCTTAAGGTCATTCTGGATGACTGAAGGCCTCTTAATGCCTCTTCCACATCACAGCCAAGTAGTTCAGTACCTCTAAATATGGTACATTTAATACTGTCAGATACACATTATTGGCAAACCCAGCCACTATGAGCCAGGGGTACTACCTCATGAAAGTGCCAGAGGCAGCTGCCTTGGCAGAGGCATTACACATGTCGCAGGCCGAGCAAATTCAATGCTTACTCACTTCAGCCCCTGCAGTGAGCTTTTTCCTCAATTCAGTTTTGATAGTACCCTCGAGAGACCTGTGCTGAAGCCTTGGCATGTCTCCAGAGAATATTCCGATTTGACCATATGGGCCTGGTAGTTTGCAATATGTAGGCCTAATGAAGCAGAAGCACAAGCCCTTTTGCCCATGATATTTAGACTCCGGGATCCCTTATCAAGAGGGAGGGAGCGAGCTCATTTGTTTAGGCATCCTGGACCGGTCATGGGCAGCTGTGATCACCACTGAATCCATTTCATGCTGGTTGGCAAGAGCATGTAAGACGGTGCAGGGTACATCTTGTCAGCCTTTCTGGGAACAGCTGGTATGGCAATAGGTCTATACCAAGCTGCATAGGTGGCAACCTCCAAAGCTGGGTATAGAGGAGGAATGACTATAGATGGCGACTCTGGCATCTCTAGAAACTCCAAACACATTTTTCTTTGCTTAAGGTGCAGCTAGTACCAGGTAAGTGCTGGCCCTCAGCATAACCCTCCTCTTTCATAATCTTTCTGTACAAGGTCTGGGTTACATCCCACCTCTTCATTATCCCCTCGATGACAGGAAATAGAGGACCTTGCCAGCAACACTGGTGGCAGCAGAGAAGGTCCCTTGCGTACAATGCTAGGAGGCTGTGTCAACAGGGTGTCGGTATGTGACAGGTCCAGCCAGTGTAAGTACAAGCTGATCAGGTAAGCCTGGCAACAGGAGATGCATCATTTCTGAAAATGACACCAGCACTGTGTGTGTCAACAATGCCCGTAGTAGGGGTCGTGGCTGTGATGGTCAGCACCAGGTGTAGACCTGGCAACAATGGAATTATACTACCATTATAGACATGGCAGCACCCAAATGACCCCAACACTTGGTGTCGGGTCGATGATAAGCGTAGCGCTGAGTATACTGCCACCGTGGACGATAATGCAGTTAAGATGTTAAAACGTTGTGAGAGGCCCAAAGTACAGACATACCCAGTGTATCGTCCTCATAAATCTTCTCTCCTCACTCGCAACACTAAAATAATTTTGCGGGCTCCTTCAGTGGTATAGAGGAGACACGAAAAATCACCAAGCAGCGATTTCTTAATTACTTGAACACATCGGCAGCCGCCGTTATTTTTCTCTTTGTCGTTCTCACAAGTATAATCAGCGGTGGGAAAAGAACTGAAGAGAGAATACCGCCCACGTTTATGTAGATGCTGACGCAGGATAGAGTCATATGGGCCTCTGACTTGCAAAAGTTTCCATGTGAACCTAACATTAATACAGGTATATTTCCAAAGGTGTGCCCTGATGAAAGAGATATCCTCGAAGACCCATTTCTCGTAAACAAAATCTAGGAATTATTTACAACCATAAATAAAACATTTTATTTTGCATTTGTTTCTTCACCGAGGTATATACATTGTACCATATTAAAGATTAGCATATTCGCTACCGTATATGCAGGGCCAATAGTGGCTGAAAAAAATACAGGTTACTCACCTGTAAAGTACAGTTACGCAAGAACTTACCGTAACAGTAGATCTTCGAGAACAGCTCTTGCAGCAGGTTACACCATTAGGACTGAAGTCGGCAGGCGTCAGAACCCCACGGAAATCTTCTAGCTAGCAGTCTTCAGCGGGGACCGCCTCCGTCGGTCCCGCCCCCCGTCAGGCGTAGTACATACGGAGGCGGTCCCGCCAGAATCCCCAGTTCTCCCACCGGAGACTCCCGGCCACTGGATGATATCAGAAAGGGAGACCGAGGACTCGCCATCAGAAGGTCAAGGTTGAGGACAATCTGCCGAAGCGTAGGCTAGGACTTCTCCTCCAAGGGGGAATGGTGGGAGGGAAGGTACATGCTGCAAGAGCTGTTCTCGAAGATCTACTTTTACGGTAAGTTCTTACGTAACTGTACTATCTTCTTAGAGATACAGCTCTTGCAGCAGGTTACACCATTAGGACTGATTCCCAAGCAATGGCGCCTAGAAACGCCCTAGGGAGGAGGCAGAAACAGATCCTGGGAAGTCCTGATTCTAGGACAGCAGGCCCTGCAGAACGGCGAGGCCGAAACCAGCTCTCCTCCATGAGGCGATGTCGAGGCTGTAGTGCCTAACGAAGGTGTGCACTGAGCGCCAGGTGGCTGCAGCACAGATGGCAGAAATGGAGATGTTTTTCAGTGCTGCAAAGGAAGTGGCCACCCCCCTTGTCGAGTGGCCCCTAACGGTACCCGGAAGGGGCTTCTGTCTGCTGTTGTAGCAAAGGGAAATGCACTGGACAAGCCAGCGAGAAAGTTTTTGCTTTGAGACTGGTTGGCCCAACATCCTCTCAGCAAAAGAAATAAACAGCTGCTCGGACTTGCGATGCTGTTTGGTCCTGGTCAAGTAGTATCTTAAAGAGCGGTGAACATCCAGGGTGTGAAGCAATGCCTCTCCTCTATTGGTGTACTTAGGGAAGTACACCGGCAAATCAATGTCCTGATTAAGGGTAAGGGCTGAGACCACCTTGGGCAGGAATTTTGGATTCGTCCTTAGGGACACCCTGTCCTGGTGAAAAATCAAGTAAGGTTCCTTACACATGAGGGCATGTAACTCGGAGATTCTCCTCACCAAAGCAACAGCAATCAAAAATAACGTTTTCCATGTCAGAAAACGTAGCTTGCAATCTGCGGCAGGTTCAAAGGGTGGCAGCGTAAGCTGCTCCAGGACAAAAAGCAGGTCCCAAGGAGGGACGTGATCCTTAATGGGTGGTCTAAGGTGGAGCACCCCCCCTCAAAAAGTCACGAGAAGTGTTGAGTTGTGCCACTGTGCATTGGCCTATAGGGGAATGGTAGGCTGAAATCGCACAGAGGTGTACCTTAATTGAGGAGTAGGCCAGACCTGAATGAAAGAGGGAAAGCAGGTATTCCTGAACTAATTTTTCTGGGCAGTCTAAAGGGGAGAGACCGCATGCCTGAGACCACAGGCAAAACCTACACCATTTCATGGCGTATGTAGCATGCGTTGCCGGTTTTCTGGCAGCAGAAAGGACTTCCGCCACCTCTTGCGAGACCCCATGTCGCAGAATGGCTATGTCTCGAGGAGCCAGGCATGCAGGTTCGGTGAGCGCAAGTCCGGGTGGACTAGTGAACCCTCCTCGAGACAGCAGATGGGAGCTGATTGGCAAAGGAAGTGGAGGTTCCCGGGACAATTGAGTCAAGAGCGGGAACCAAATCTGTCTGGGCCAGAAAGGCACTACCAAGATCATCGTTGCATGCTCCCTGCGAAGTTTGAGAAGAATTCTCTGGATCAACGGGAAGGGAGGAAAAGCGTAGAGGAATCTGCCCGCCCAGGAGAGGGGCGCAACGCGTCTCGCCAGAAAACACCAGGCCCTGGATCTAGTGAGCAAAAACTGGGCAGTTTTGCGTTGGATGGGGAAGCGAACAAGTCCAATTCCGGAGCGCCCCATCGATGAAACAGATCCTCTGCCACCTCCTGAAGAAGTTCCCACTCGTGGACTCTGGCCTCGGAGCGACTCAGGCCGTCTGCGACCGTGCTGTCCACTCCGGGAACGTGAACTGCATGACAGGCTCGCTTTCGTTGAATTACCCATATTTCCACACCTCATGGCCTCCTGCAGAGGGGGTAGGAGTGTGTGTGCCTCCTTGTTTGTTGAGGTAATACATCACCGCTGTTTGTCTGTTTGAAGCAGAAGAGTACTCAGTGGAATGTCTGACTGGAAGGCTTGCAGGGCATACAGGACCGCCCTCATCTCCAGAATATTGATGTGGAGGTGGGCTTCTTGAGGGGTCCATGTTCCCTGAGACCTCACCCCATTCAGGTGTGCCCCCCACCCCAGCCCTGAGGCATCTGTGGAGAGGATTACTTCCGGGAATGGCACTACGAATGGGACCCCCACAGAGAGGGTCCCCGGGTCTAACCACCATTGCCAATCCCAAATCACGGCCGTCATGATTCTGACTGGCTGCTGCATATGGTCTTTCTTCTGGTCCCATTGCACTCTGAGCATCCACTGGGTTACCCGCATGTGGAGCCTTGCCATCGGGACGGTTCGAATAGCCGCAGCCACATGTCCGAGCAGGCGGGAGGAACAGTCTGGCTGGGACGGTGGTCTTTGCCGAAAGCTCCCTGATGAGGGACCCGAAGCGTTCCGCTCTATCCTCGGGAAGAAAGGCTTTCCCTTGCACGGTGTCCAGAACTGCGCCTATGGTGCAGCTTCTGGGACGGTACCAGGAGAGACTTCTCGTAGTTGATAAGTATGCCCAGCGACTGAAAAAGAGCCTGGGTGTGCTGGACAGCCATCAACAGTGCCTCCTGGGAGGAGGCCATGAGAAGCCAGTCGTCCAGGTACGGGAACACGTAGTGGCCCTGTCTCCTTAGAGACTCTGCCACGACTGCCATGCACTTGGTAAAGACCCTGGGGGCCGATGACAGCCCGAAAGGAAGCGCTCAGAACTGGTAGTGGTGGCCGAGAAACTCAAAGCGCAGAAACCTCCTGTGCGCTTGAGCTATGGAGATGTGCAGGTCAGCGTCCTGCATGTCCAGGGATGCCAGAAATGCATCCTTCTTCAGCATGGGTATAAGGCCCTGGAGGGTCACCATGCGGAACCATTTGTGAGCGACCGACATGTTGAGGTCGCCGAGGTCCAAGATTGGATGAAGGTCTCGTGTTTTCTTTGGAACCAGGAAGAAGTGGGAATAGTAGCCTGTTTCCTCTCTGGTTCCCAGGATACTCCACGGCTTCTTTGTGCAGAAGCGAGTACTTCTTGCCTGATGAGCAACCTGTGCTGACCCAAATAGCGGGAGAGCAGGGAGGCCTTATGGTGGCTTGTCTGTGAACTCTATAAAGTGGCCTTTTTTGACCAATTGGAGTACCCACCTGTCAGTGGTGATCAACTGCCACCCTGGCAGGTGGTCTGCAATGCGACCCCCGACCTTGGTATCCCGTTGATCCTGATGGGCGGGGGCCGGGAAGGAGTCATGCTGTGGCAGCTGTGGGTCCTGCAGGTTGGATCGACTTGGTGAGATGCTGGCCTCTGCCTGAGGACGACTTGCCCTGGGCTTTCCGAGGGAAGGAGCCCCTCTGTTGCAGGCCGGAACGAGACTGTTGCCTCTGGGTCAGGCCACGAAAACTGCTCTGGTTCCTACGAAAGGAACTGGGCCTGGATGTGTGCATGGCTTGGACAGATCTCACGGCCTTCCCGGCCTCCTGAAGCTTGGTGATGACCTTCTCCGAGGTCTCACCAAAGAGAACTTCGCCATGAAAGGGGGCATCCAGTATGTTCTTCTGGACGTCCGGGGTGAATCCGGAGACACGGAGCCATGAGCGTCTCCGGAGGCATACGCCTGAGGCTGCCGCTCTGGCTGAGGCGTCCGTGGAGTCATACGCGGCTCGAAGCACCTGGGTTCCCATGTCTGAACCCATGCGGAGGAGCTGAAGTACCTTCTGCTCACCTTCTGGCAGCTTTTCTGCCAGCTCTTGTGTCTGCTCCCACCAGGCATTCTGAAACTGAACCATGTGGGTAAGATAACTGAGGGACCTAATGGCGCTGGTCACAGCTGAGTACGTGCGCCTACCCACTGTGTCCAATTGCTTGGACTCCGGGTCCGGTGGCTGGGTGCTAAGATGTTGCAACCTTTGGGACTGGTCATGAGAGGCTGTGATGACCAGAGAATCGGCCAGAGGATGAGATGCCAAGTACTGGTCCTCCCTAGGGGCCTTGTACAGGCGGTCAGCCTTCTTCGGCATCGCCGGGAGCGAGTGTGGACGTTTCCATGCTGCCTTGGTGACGTCCACAAAGGTGTCCACCAAGGGTGGCACTACCACAGGCTTTGGGTCCTTTTGCCGAAGATAACACGCAAGGCGTAGCCTCTCGGGGTCAAGGTCTTCTTCGTCCCAGCCCATGTTCTCCTGGATATGCCTCAATCTCTGAGAACGATGGGTCATCCGAAGGAGATCTTGGGAGTTCACATGGGTCCGGAGAGGGGACGCTGATGGGATAAGGGGATCTGGATCTATCAGAGATGTCCGATCCAGAGTCCTCCGTCGACAGCGAGTAGCGGAGTCTTCTGGGTCTCTTGGTGACCCTGAAGAAGATCTGGACGGAGGTCTTCTCTTGTCCAATGGTCTGCCCCTAGGAGATTCAACAGGATCCTGGGGGGGGCGGGTACTCGGCCTGCTGCCCAGATGGAGTGGGGAGGCGCTGGGGCAGTAGATCCGCAGGTAGGAGGAGGGAGGAGAGGTGTGGAGACCACATCCTTTTAATGGTGTCCCACCAAAGTAAATAACCTTCACCTCAGCAAGATTCAGGCCGACGACGGGCCAGGTGTTGGTCGTCTGCTCCGCGCCGGCACCCCAGGGTCTCTCTGGTTCAGGAGAGGGTTCCCTCGGGGGCTCAACAGGACCGGGGTCGCCCGCCTAGTCTTCGGGCTGGGTGGACTCCTCCTCCGTGAGCACCTCCTGGCCGACTCCGGTAGGTGGCGTTGGGGTTCCTCCATCTGCTGGAACATGCGTCGGTCCCCCGGCCGACGTCCACGGTGGTGAGAACCTGACGTGCGTCTAGCCATAGTCGGGTCCCAGGACAGGTGGTGTTTGGCCGACGTTGGGTGGGCAGACGTCGGGTCCGACGTCAGTTTAAGCGAGGTCAGCTCCTTGGTTTTCCATTGGGGGAGGAGGCAAGGAGACCGACCAGACGTTGGGGGCAGAGTGGCGGGAGACGGACTTGTGGTGATGGTGGTCCCCTGACCTCAGCGAGGCCTTAAGACGAAGAAGGCGGCGGCCTGGGGGTCTTAACAGGCTGCAGAGTGGAGGAACCAGTAGAAGACTTGACTGCGACCGGGGGAGGCTAAGAGCGGGCCCGGGATGGAGAGCAGTCGGACCGGGAGCCGGAGCTGCGGGAGTCAGAGGCCCTAGAAGGGGATCTAGTTCTCACCCTCTGCCTATGTTTTTCGAGGTGCCTGCGGGCTTTTCCAGAAGATTCCCCCTTGGGGGCAGGTTCCATGGCCTTCAATCTTTCTTCCAGAAGGTAAGCTTGGAGGGCCTTCTGACGACGGATCTGGGTCAGACTGCTGAAGCCTTGTGGCAAAGGGGCAGGCCTGGGTGTCGTGGTCCGGGCCTAGGCACCGCCGCCCAGGCCAGTGTGGATCTATGAAGGAATTTGCTTCCCACAGGCACACTTTAGACGGATGGCCCTCCGCCGGATGTTGGTGAGGACATCAGATGGCAGGCGACCGAATAAGTAGTTTCTTGACGAAAGACGGAAAGAACTTTTCAAGCGTTGCTGGCGCTAGATACTGACGGAGGAATTCGAGACATGCAAGTCGACGGCGGGGAAAGAACTGGGGATTCTGGCGGGACCGCCTCCTTATGTACTACGCCTGACGTCGGGGGGCGGGACCGACGTCGGAGGCGGTCCCCGCTGAAGACTGCTAGCTAGAAGATTTCCGTGGGGTCCTGACACCTGCCGGCTTCAGTCCTAATGGTGTAACCTGCTGCAAGAGCTGTATCTCGAAGAAGATCAGGAGTTCTAGGAATATGTTGTTCATCCACACTTACTGTCAGGTTCCTTCCCGCTTTAAATCTTGCCGGAAGGTCTTCAAGCTGGCTCCTCCCACCCACCCAGGTGGTAAAACTCTTGGCTCCACCCCATGACGCCAGATCTAGCCCGCTGGAAGCCAGGTTGTCGCGTCAAGCCAGGGAGGCCGGGTGGGTTGTGTGGATGAACAGCATATACCATTCCTCGAACTCCTGTTACAGGTGAGTAACCTGTATTTCTGGGGACATGGATATGTTGTTCAATCCACACTTCATGGCACTCTCCTACCAGTTCTCCAGGAGGAGGGGGGGGCAAGGAACTCACCCCCTACTTAGGAAACAAGGACTGGAGAACAGAGGTCCAAAAATCAGCATCCCGGCGTGACTCAAGGTCAATGTGGTAATGGGCAATAAAGGTGTGTGCTGATTTCCAGGTAGCAGCCCTGCAGATTTCCTGGATAGGGACATCCCTGGAAGCAGCAACCGAAGCAGCGTTATGCCGGGTAGAAAGAGCTCTTATCCCTTTGGGAGGCTCCATGCCTGCCAGCCTGTAGCAGAGATAGGAAAATTACGTACCTACCGTAATTCTTGATCTTCTCTTGTATCTTCACCATTCATTACTTACTGGGTGTAAGCCGGAGGCGCGCACCTGTCACGGGAGCTTTTTTTTTTTTTACAAGAGTTTACCATGGCCCCGCCCTCGAGGCGGCACGTCATGGTCATGCGCAAGGGGCTGCTCGTTAGTAGCGACAGACCTCCTCCAACTCAGTTCTGTGAGCCGAGAGGCAAAAGTGAAAGCAGAAAATAGATGAAGTAGGCAAGATAGCCGAGGGATAAGCAAAGCAAGGAAGAATGAACTGAAAAGGAATAACCGATGGAGGAAGGACAGAGAGATAAGAACATCCTAGCCTCTAGGAGTGCAGGGCCTCCTTACCTGGGCGACTCTAGGAGGAGAGATGAGTGAAGGAATGAGAAAATAGAAGAAGAAGAAGAAGAAAGAGAAGAGAGATGGGATGTTGAAGGGACCAGAAGGCCCAATTAGCATAGTTAGCTTGTAGCTGAAGGCTCGATCTAAAGAGGAAGCAAGAATCCCGGAGATAGAGCTGAAGAGAAGGTTCACCGAACCCGCTAGACAGACTCAGGAGGGCATAGTCCTCATCTTCAACATGCCATTGGTCTTGACACCCACCTCAGGCTCCCTGGCTGGAGGGGCTTCAAGTGAGGACAGCCGAGGAGGGAAGAGAAGAAAACCTCGCAGCATGAGAGCTAGCTCAGGGGTTTAAAACAGAAATGTAAGCCTTTCAGGCGCTTAAGATAGAAATGGGACTCAGACTGACTGGCTAAGGCCGCCAAGGCTTAGGCTGGCTAAGATTGATATGGTCAGCAGAGGTCTACATGTAAAATTGTCCAGGAGGACACTTAAAGGGAGAAACCACTAGCAAAACAGCGAGAAGGATAGCCTACCTTCTCATTTGCCTTCTTGTTCGATTTCTTTTTTTTTTTTTTTTTTTTTTTTTTTAAGTAGATGCATGACCCAGATACCAAGATGCCTATAGCAGTCGGAGAGAGTTCCCTCAGCATTTTTTTTTTTTTTTTTTTAAAGAGAAAGGAACAGACGTACTCGTTCCTCTGCTCTGCAAGGTAAGAATAGAGGGGGGAAATCAGATTTCAGGGCAACTATCTGAACACGGGATTGCAGGATCAAAACTGAATAGCCTGAGCCAGGCCAAAAAACCCCAGAGGTATCTTGCCATAAGAATAGCAAGAGATAGTTGTGCAGTCTGATCGCCAATGCAATCCACGAGATGGCCCATGAATCTTAGAGTAAGTAATTTCTGGATTTTAGAACCCCCAAGATTTTTTTTTTTTTTCTTGAAAATTTAAGGAATTTTCCTATATTTTATATAAATGCAGAGAGAGGAAGAGCGGGAGGTGGAGAAGCCACAGGAAGAGAGCACTGAGGGATGGTGGGCGGGTGTAAGTAATGAATGGTGAAGATACAAGAGAAGATCAAGAATTACGGTAGGTACGTAATTTTCCTATCTTCCCTTGTCAATCTTCACCATTCATTACTTCCTGGGTGAGTACCAAGCTCCTCTTCCCCTGGAGGGGAAGAGGCCATACCTGAGGAACAAGACCTCAGCCTTCTGCTGGTGAGAAACAGAAGGAGAAGACCCTGGCTTATTCAGAAAGCCTAAGAGGGAGAAGAGCTAGGAGGTGCCTCCCGAGATCGAGGAGACGGAGGGAGCCCTGTAAAGTCTCCTAGCTCTGGAAGAGAAAAGACGGGTCCCCCGGAAGGCGGAGCGAATCACCCTACGCCGGGCCAGGGGTGACAACCTGGAAAGACGAAGCCATGCCGTCCGCCTGATGCAGATCGCTGTCCCCGCAAGCCTGGAAGCCACCTCATTGGCGTCATAAGATGCCCTTGCTTGATGTCTTGCCAGCTCCAGGCCTACCGCGGAGAGGGCAGCGGCTTGTCTGGTTTGCTCCGTATCAGGCATAGATGCCAGCAGCTGGGACATCATCGACCACAGATGCGGGGTTGTAGGCAGCGTGGTGAGCCTGATTGATGCAAACATGCACTGCTTACGAGCAGAAGAGAACACTCTTCGCCTAACGGTCGAACTGGAGAGTCCGAATCTGTGGGCGGTCGTGCGCCAGGCAACGGCGCCCAGAAGGAGTATCCAGGTATACCAAACCTGAGGACGGGTTGGGAAGGAACCTAGAGACTCAGAGGGGCACAATACCTCGCTGGCAGTCCGGCGGGCTGGGGAAGAAGCGCGGGACTGCCATGACCGGATAGACGCCTCCTGGAAGGGGATAGGCCAGGAAGGTACCACCAGATGCTGGTACACTGAATTCACCAAAGGAATTCACGCCGTCCCCGTCTGGTATTGTCTCTTGAACGTAGGGAACCGGAGATCCCTCACCATCCTCGAGAGGAAACGCTGATATTCTGTGAAATCAGCATCGGAGGACAGATGAGCAGGGGGTTCTTCTCCTCGGAGGAGGGAGACAGGATGATGGGGAACTGGAACGCCCAGAGGATTCCTGCGGCGTGGGAGAGTCGAAGACCCGCCGTGCATGTACCTAACGTATGAGGGAAGGCACGAGAACCCTGAACTGCTCCCAGGATAACGGACCCGTGAGGGCCACATGGCCTGGGAGTGGGGTAGAAGGCAGAGATGGGAGAGGGCACCTCCGCGAGGCAACTGCTCTCTGCGAGGGCTCTGGAACCGGGAAAGGAGCCCTGGAAAGGGGATCCCGGATATCAGACCAGGCCGCAGAACGGAACTCTGGGGAAGCGGAGCCTGAAGAGCCCTGGGGAGAACCTCCCCTGTGACGACGCTCGGGACCGCATGGATCCAGAAGGGCAGTCCCACAAACGCCGGGAAGGACACCCTAGAACCCCATGGAGGGGGGCGAGGCTCTGCACTTGCTCCTGGCCACCCCCTGAGGTGGCCAAGGAAGACGAGCAGCAGACCCCTGCCCTCGACCCTCAGACTCCCGAGAGGGCCCCTCCTCCTGACCACAGCGTCCCTGTCCTAGAGAGGTGACAGCACCCGTGAGGTAACTGTCACGGGCCTCCAGAGAGGAGCCTCCCCAGGGCTCGCGCCACCCCCCAGCCGGGGAACCCTCAGGAGGCGACGAAGGGGGACAGAGGAGGGCCCGCTGTGCCGCCTGGCACCTCCAGCCACCGGGACTCAGACTCAAGAGTGGGGATGCCAGGATGGGTCCACGTCTGAATCATCGCCTCCGAGGAGGCGAGACCAGCAGGACCTCAATGCTGGCCACCCCAGGAGTCCCGAGGCTGCAGGGGCGTGAACGGCCCCGCGCCAAGGGAGGGCGCCGCCGCCTCCCGACGCAGCCGCCAGGCTAGCTCCACTTCAACGGCGCTGCCAGGCGAGGCCGGCACCGCCTTCGGAGGAAGGACCAGGCCCAGGCGCGCCGGGCGCTGCCGCACGCCGACGGCGCCACCCTGTCCATCGACGCCACGAATGGCGCTAAGGCCCAAAGCGGCATCGCGCTAACGGCGCTCGCTGATCACCGGCGCCTGGGTACGAACGGCGCTGATCCAAAGCGGCGTGGCGCTGATCACCAGCGCTAATGGCGCTTAGGACTCAAAACGGCGTTGGGAACGGCGCCTGCCTCAATCACCGCACCGCGAACTGCACCAGGATCTCAAACGCGCTGGCGGGCGGCGGCGAGGTCCACCTGAAGCTAGGCCCAAAAGACGCAGGGCCTCACCACGGGGAGCCTGCACTCAAGAGGTGACTGTCGAGGTGGTGTCGGTGCCGTGCCCGGGAGGGACTACGACGCCCCCGACACCCGCAGAAGGGGCCTCCTCGGCAAGAAAAGACGGAGAGACCCTCCTCCTCAGACCGGAGTAGGCCCGGAGGGGACCCGAAGGGCCTGAGACCCTACCCGAGAATCCTCTTTGAGCGACGCCGTCCTCAAGGTCGGGCGGGCTTGCCGAGCTTGAACGCCGCTGGACTTCGAGGACACGGCGGTCCATGGAGAAACAGGCGCCGATCTAATCCATGTCATGGTTGGGTCCCAGGCAACGAAGACAAACGTCATGCCGGTCCGAGACGGAGAAATGCCGGCCACAGTAACACCGATGCATAGGGGTGCGGCCCGTCTTCGAAACACGTTTAGCTCCGGACCCGGACATAACGCGAAATCAACAAGAAAAAACAGTAGGAAAACACACCCGGCGCCGCTTTAGAAAGAAAAAAGAACGGTCTTACCGATCGGCGTCGAGTGTGTGGAAAAGAGGAGTCGCTGACGCAGTGGAGAATGGACGCCCGAAACAGGTACTGCCTCGACGGCGGGAGAAACAGAACTGAGTTGGAGGAGGAGTCGTCGCTATTAACGCCGCCGCGCATGACGCCGCCTCGAGGGCGGCCGTTAGCAACTTTAAAAAAAAAAGCCCGTGACGGGTGCGCCGTCCGGCTTACACCCAGGAAGTAATGAATGGTGAAGATTGACAAGGGAAGATCAATCAATCAAATCTTTATTTATTCAGGCGATCATCATTGAGCAAGGCTCATTTACAAGATGGACCTGATAAGGTCAAGGTTCGAGCTGGTGCACAGCAATTACATCACATACTTATGAGACAGTTATACATACAGAAACAAGAAAATATTATTTATAACACAATAATATACAGAGAATTCACATGTTAAAGCTTGGCAAGAGAAAGTTAAACTAACATCTACAATATGTACAATACATAGGGCCGGCCCGGTGGCGCTGAGGGTTGAGGCGCTAGACGCCACACCTCGTGCTGCACCGGCGACCCGGGTTCGGGAACAGACTCGGGTGGCCGAGGTCGGCAGGGGAGGGAGGATCGAGCGCCCCAACGGATGCTCTCTTCAGGGTGGGTTACCAAGAGCGCATTGGCGCTTCTGCATTCTTTCCATAGCCGTGGAAGCACCGCAGAGGGAAGGGATGGAGGCGGCCCGCCTGTCGGAGCCGGGAGGGGACGCCTCTCGGCGATGAGGTCTGCGTGCGTAAGCACGCTACCACTGGGACGATGCGTCCCTGCGCAAGGCATCCTGGGGAGTGGGGCGTCAGGAGAAAACTGGAAATACCCTCCGGCAGCCCTAGATGAAGTCCGCCCTAAGTCCACCCGGACCACCTACAGGACAGACCCCAATGTGCGAGGAGAGGAGGATGGGCACTCTAGGGGCAGATCCCTAAGGTAGGTACCGGGGGGACATGAGCGGACGGAAGGAGGGGGCACCGGAGGCAGTAAGGAGGGATAAAGATGAAGATAAAAAAAAAAAAAAAAAAATATGTACAATACATATATATCACAATGAGGACCATGACAGTCACTCACATAATGAGTACAAGGATGGTGAAGGGAATATTGGGTGCCATATACTGGCGGTGTCTGGCTGGAAGGAATATGCCATATGTGATTGGAATAAGGTTTTGTGGGATGACTATTCTATCTCTAGCGGTAGCAACTGCATTTCTCTGTGAAGAAGGCTGTACAGTGCTGCTTGAAGGATGTAAATGGAATGATAATGGACAGTTTTAGGGATTTTTGTAGGGTGTTCCATGCTATGGCTAGAGAGTAGCTGATTGCTGCCCTCCCCTATTTTTGTGTTGACTTTGGGCAATTTGAGCAGGATGATATTGTTGCTTCTCTTAGGGCATAGGAGTTGGGAGTGGTCAGGTTGAAGCAGTCCAGGATATAGCTTGGGATTTTTTTTTGATAAAGCTCTGTAGATCCATAGAGCTGCATTTCTGCTCCTCCTGACATGAAGGGAAACTCATCCAACTGAATCATAGAGAGAACAATGGTGAGTATTATATGGCAGGTCTGTAATGAACCTTATTGCTCTATGGTATAAGGTATCCAACTTTTGAAGGTAGGGAGTGGAGCAGTGACTATAGAGGAAGTCTGCATAGTCAATGACTGATAGAAAGATGGCCTGGACTAATCTCATCTTTGAATCTCTATTAAAGGAAGGGTTTTAATCTGTAGAGGAGGCCAAGCCTTAGGCGAAGCTTTTTCAGCAGTTGTTCTAGATGCCGAGTAAAGTCAAGTCTGTTGTCAATCCACACACCTAGGTATTTGAAATTTTCAACATACTCCAGATTTTCTCCAAGTATAGTGCATATCTGGGGGGAGACTGATTGAAGAGGATGTGTTGGTGGAGTTTTGGGTTGTGAACGTCATTGCTTTGGTTTTCTTTGCATTTTAGCAGAAGCTTTTTCTCGAGAAGCTGATGTTGTAACAGGGAGAATTCTGCTTGTAGGATTTCATGAGCAACTTTAGGTGAAGGGTTGCTGACATACAGTACAGTGTCATCAGCAAAGAGATGTACTGAGGACTTGGTAAGGGTTGAATCAATTTTATTTATATAAATGGCAAAAAGGATAGGACCCAGAATAGAGCCTTGGGGGACTCCTCTTGACAGTGGTCTTAATGGGGAGAGGTCACCTTCAGCTTTTACCTGCTGTGATCTACCGGAGAGGTGGCATCTGAACCACTTAGGGGAGAATGGATCTAGGCCAATGGAGTGTAGGGATGAGTGTAGCAGTTCATGGTCCACAGTGTTGAATGCTTTGCTCAGGTCCAGGAATACTGCACAGACATTGTTCTTTTTATCCAGTTCGGTTTGCCAATCATTGGTGACCTTGGCTAATGCAGTGATAGTGCTATGTTTGGCCCTGAATCCAGATTGAGCTGGATTTAATAGATTAGCATTGTCCAGATATTCCCTTAACTGAATACTCACTAATTTCTCCAGCATCTTGGATAACACAGGTAGGATAGAAATGGGCCTGTAGTTATTAAGATCCATAGGGTCCCCTGATTTTAGAAGGGGGACCACTTGGGCTGTCTTCCACAGCGTGGGAATAGAGCCAGAGTTTAGGGAAAGGTTAAAGAGGTGAGTTAGGGGGACTGCAAGCACATGACACGCAATCTTTAGAAAGAATGGGTCCAGACTTTTTTTGGTATCTAGATGCCATAATAGATCCTCAACTTGTTTCAACAGTATAGGTTTGAAGCTAGAGGAGGAGTCAACTCTTTGTTCACCAGTATACTGGGAGCTTAAATGATCCCTTAATAGGTTAGCTGGGGAGGAGTCAAAGGCAAGGCCAGCTGTTGTGAAGTGGTTGTTGAATGCATCCAGGATTTCCAATGTGCCAGTAATGGGGCCATACTTACTGTGTAAATGGGTTGGAAGGGGGTTGTTAACATCCTGGCCCATCATCCCCTTGATGGTGCCCCAAAATCTAGCAGTATTATGGTAGGAGGAGTCGAGCTGGCCAGGTAGTAGGCAGCCTTTGCATCCCTAACTTTCCTAGTGCATTTATTCCTGGCTTTCCTAAAGATCATCCAGTCCATGATATTCTTAGTTTTTCTTGCTACTTTCCAAAGTATCTCTCTCCAGCAGTGCAGCGACAGGATTTGTTTTTTATTCGGATACTAGAGATTGGGTCATGGGTGTTAAGGGCATTTAATATAATGCTATTTAGCACCTGCTGAGCTTTTTCTACAGAATGTGCAAGATAGAACTTTTGCCAGTGTGGAGAGTAGGCTAGATCATGCAGGTATCCTTCAATATTGATGTTTTTCTTGGATCTCCTCATAAGGAATTTTGCAGGATCTGTTTTAATGTTGTTGGATCTTACCCTGCGATAGGGCAGTGGTCACTTATGTCGCATAGAGAGCACTCAGCGTGTGTGAATAGATGTGGTTTACTCACTAGTATGATGTCAAGTAGAGTACTGTTACTACTATTCCTTGCATTTAGTCTTGTTGGTTCATTAATTAACTATGTGAGCCCATAGGTGTCACAGAATGATACCAGAGGTGTAGCTGCCTGGGTGAGCCAGTTGAAATTCAGGTCCCCTATGATAATGACTTCTTCAGTACAGGACTTGACCAGGTTTCCGGTGGGATAAGAGCTTGTGTTCAGCAGAGGGGGTCTGTAGCATCCAATTAAATGGAAAGCTGCTGTATTGGGGAGAGACACTTTAGAGATAGACACTCAAATTCCTTGGGCATAGATGTTGCAGCAGTACAGGATACAACTAAACCAGCTTTTACATATATGGCTACTCCGCCTCCCCTTGTTTGGCGATCAGCTCTGAATAGCTGATAGGTAGGTTAACTTCCCTGTCCATTGTGGTGGTCTTGAGCCATGTCTCAGTTATCACAAGAAAGTCTGGCAAGGTATGGGCAACCCAGGATTGTAGCAATGTAAATTTTTTCAACAGACTGCATACATTAATATGCAGGAAACTGAGGCCTTTAATTGAGGATAGGTCTGAGGGAGAGGTGATGCTTTCAAGAGGTCCAGGGTTGATTTCTACATTACTAATACAAAGCAATAGGAAGATCAGTAATTTTATAAGGGCTGCCAGTGATAGGCAGAGGGGGCTGTCTTTGGTCCTCCTTTTTTTTTTATTCCGTTGCCACTCTGTTTTGGGTGCTCCAGAGATCTATGCAAGAGGTGACCCACCTGCCTATCGTCCGCTTGGCTGTAGGTCTGCCAGGTGCGGCTTCAGCGTAGATGACAAACAGCTGGCGAACCTCTCCCGGAACTTCAGCAGTTCGCTCCTTACAATAAGAGAGCGCTCTTCTAGGGTCCAAAGTATGGAGCCTATATTCAGCCTCCGAGGTGCGACTGGGGTAGAACACCAGCAGAGTCAACACCTGGTTAAGGTGAAACTCCAGCACCACCTTCGGAAGGAATTTCAGGTGGGGCAAAGGACAACCTTGTCCCTGTGAAAGACCAGATAAGGAGACTCTATGGAAAGCGCCTGGAGCTCTCCCATCCTTCCGGCTGATGTGATAGCCACCAAGAAGGCAGTCTTCCACGACAGGCGAGAGATGCCACACCTGTGCATCGGTTCGAATGGCTTGCCCATGAGCTTAGCCAGTACCAGCAGTAGATCCCACAGAGGTGGAGGTTCTCACACCAGAGGGGATATGCGATCAAGGCCTTTGAGAAAGCGCCCGATCACCTTCTCCTGCGCCATCAACTGCTTCCCGCCCCCGCCCGTTAAGCAGAGATGGCTGCCAGGTCCACCTTAAGGGTCGACCGAAGCCCTAGCTGAGAAAAGGGACCACAGGTAGTCCAGAATGCTTGCCAAGGAACAGGAGGAAGGGTCCAACCCCTTTCCCTGACACCAAATGGAGAATCTCTTCCATTTAAAGGCATAGCATTTCCTGGTCGACTCCTTACGGGATGCCTCAACAAACATTGAGGACCTCGTCTGAAAGACCCAAGGCCTGGAACCCTAGCCGCTCAGGAACCAGGCCATCAGGTGCAGGGATTGAAGGTCCGGGTGGAGAACCTTCCCAGTTGACAGAGTTCAGGTCCGGGGATGGGCTGGGAGCCGCCTCGGGAGCCTGGAGCTGAGGCTGAGGAGATCTGGATGCCAGAACTGGTGGGGCCAGTCTGGTGCTACCAGAATCACCTGCACCTTGTCCCTCCTCACCTTGAGAAGCACCTTATGGATCAAGGGAAAAGGCGTAGAAAAGGCCCGGGGGCCACGACCTCGAGAAGGCATCCCCCTGCAGCGAGCCCTGCTGAGGGGGGCGGGCATGAAACAGCCTCAGCTTTGCATTCTCCTTGGAGGCAAACAGGTCCACCTGAGGTGTGCCCCAGTGGGAGAGCAGATCTTGTACTACCTCTAGCAGGAGAGATCTCATGAGACACAGCCCCTATCCAGCTTAGGGCATCGGCCAGAGGGTTGGAGGCTCCTGCCACATGGATGGCTAGGAGATCCGCCTCCAGGTTGCGCATGAGGGACCGAGTGCGGACAGCTTCCTTGGACAGGGGCATGGAGCGCGTCCCGCCCTGGCGGTTTAGGTAGTACATGGTCATGTTATTATCAAGTCTGGACCTGGACCACTTGACCCTGTACAAATCGAGCGAAGGCGGTGAGGGCTAGACAAACCTCTCGAAGCTCCAGCAAGTTGTGGCATCGGGACTCCCAAGGGGACCAGAGGCCGTGCGCTCTGTGCTCACCCAGATGGGCACCCCAACCCAGAGAGGCGGTCGATAGACCGTTGGCTCGGGGCAGACAAACGGGATGCCCTCCTGCAGATGAGCTGGAACGATCCACCACTGGAGAGCGTTCCACATCTCCTGCGTCACCGCTACTGGCTGGTCCAGAGGACCGGAGCGCTGTGACCATTAGCTGGCCAGTCCCCATTCTAGGGGACGCATGTGCCAACGGACCCAACGGATCATGCTGGTGCAGGCCGCCATGAGGCCCAGGAGGTGCAGGAAGTCCCGGGCAGGGTGCAATTGCCCAACCTGAAATAATTGGGCAAAGGAGGAAAGAACCTCGGCCCTGTCCGCCGGGAGCAGTGCTCTGGCTCGAACAGAGTCGAGCTCTGCCCCAATGAATTGAATCACCTGCTTTGGCATGAGTTCCGACTTGGCCTCGTTGATAAGGAGGCCAATCTGAGAGCACACCTGGAGGGCCAGATCCCTGGACCGTTCCACCTCCTGTCTAGAGGAGGACTCAATCAGCCAGTCATCCAGGTAAGGGTACACCCGGACCCTTCGGCGCCGCAGGAATGCTGTCACCACTGCCATGCATTTGGTCAAGACCCTGGGAGCTGGAGAGAGGCCGAAGGGCATGGCCCGGAACTCGTAAAGGGACCCCTCTGCTCTGAAGAGGAGGAACCGCTGGTGGGACGAATGGATTGGGACGTGAAAGAACGCGTCCTGGAGGTACAGAGAACAGAACCACACGCCTCGTTCCAGGGATGGAATGATCTGAGCCAGAGTGACCATCCTGAAGGTTCGAGACCTTAGGAACCTGTTCAGGTAGTGCAGGTCTAGAATGGGGTACCAGCCCCCCCCCCCCGGTCCATATCGGGGACCAGGAAGTACCCGGACACAAACCCTGGGCCTGGTGGAGGATCTGCCACCTCCCTGATCACCTCCTTCTGGAGGAGCAGGGCAATGTCGGCCTGACAATGAGGCTGTGGACCTCGTAACCCCCCATGGGGAGACGGCCCGGAAGGGTGGGGCCTGCTCGAACTCAAGAGGCAGACCCTTTCCTACCACTTCCAACACCCAGCGGTCCATGGTGATAGTGGACCAGGCGGAAAGAAAGTGGCAGAGCCATCCCCCTAAGGGGAGAACCCAGAAAGGAGCGACGAGGTTGGGGGCAACACCCCTCAACCTGTCACTGGGCAGGCTTGGAGGAGGGATCGGCCGAGGGGCCTCCCGGGCCTTTTCCTGCCGACTTCCTGCTGGAGGAAGCTGCAGGCTTGGCTTTGGGGTGTCGAGTGCGAGCCTGCTGGCCCTGATGCTGGTGTTGCTGGGCCGGACATGCCACAGGAGCAGAAGGGCGAAAGGGCTTACGCTGCTGCTGGCGGCCTTTGTCCTTCTGGGTAGACGTGACCGAGTCCAAGGTGGCACTGGACTTCTTGATCCTCTAGAGATGGCCTTCCACCCCAGGCCCAACAAGTCGGTACCCAGGAAGAGGATGTCTGCCAGCTTGTGGTGGGTATCCGCTGTGAAGGTGGAGATCTGCAGCCAAGCTCTGCGGCACATGGCCACTGCGGCCGCTACTGACCTGGCACAAGGTCTCCAATATCCAGAACAGTTAGGAGCTGCTGCTTCGCCACCACCCTTCCCTGATACTGCACCTGCATGACCGTAGTCTGGAGGTCAGCCGGGAGATAAGGGGGATCACCTCATCCAAGGAGCCCATAAGGGCGTGGGAGAAGTGCGCCATCAATACTGTCGAGCTGGCCTGACGGAGGCCTAGGGAGGACGCAGCATACACCTTACACCCGGCACAGTCCAGCTTTTTGCACTCTTTGTCGGGAGGCTTGTCCATGTCCCTGGTGTTCCCGGAACGCCAGAAAAACACTATCGGTTACAAGCCCCTCCGCAGAGGGGTGCTCCGCAAAAAATGGACAGTGAGCCGGTTGGGACTGCGTACTTCCTGGCCGAAGGAGCAGGACAAGAAGCCGGCTGCTGCCATAACTCCAAGGCTGGGCCAACAATGGCTTCAGCCACCGGAAAGGCCACCGTGGGAGAATCCCCTCGGTCCAGTATCTCTGTGAGGGGATACTTGGCCCGCTTGGACACGGGTTCGAGCTGCATCCCAGTAAACTCAGATGAGCCGAAACAGACCCATGAATGAGGATGGGCTCTTGTCCACAGACTGTCCCCCAGTGGACTCCAGGTCAAGGGGCCTGGAGAACAGGGAAGAGTCATCAGACTCAGGAGTCTGCGAACAGCCGCCTAGGGCCCGAGCCACCTTCCACCTGCCGAGGACTGTCAGAAGTGAGGGTGACAGACAACCGATGGGGCAGCCCCTGATCCGACCGAGAATCTTTGGTCGGAGCCCCAGATTAAGGTTGTGGAGGCGGGGGTTCCACCACAATAGGTGGCGCAGCTGGTTTCGACCGAACAACCGGCGCCAGTTTGTGCTCCTCGGCAACCACGAGGGGTTGTTTCGGCCTTTCAGGAGACAGCCACTTAATGGCCAGGGAAAGCAACGGGGTCGGCTTGTTCCCAGTCAGAAGGAGCTGCTGCCACATTAAGTCCTCGTAGCATTGACGCAATCTGTTCCAAAGCTCTCTCTCTCTCTCCCCCCAGGAGGAGGAAGACGAGGATGAGTGGTGCCGCCGCTTTCCTCGGTGCAGAGGGAGACCACTGGTGTTGGCGGGACCGGCTGGACCAAGACCGGTGTTTCCAATGGTGGGTCTGGGAGGGAGTGGGGAAAACTCGTTCCTCCCTCTGCTCGGGAGCCTTAACCGGGGACTCCGGCACAGGAGGCGCAGGCAAGGCTTCTCCAGTCGACAGCCCGTCCGATGGGTCGAGAAAAGTCTCAACCGTGTCGATGGGTGTCTCGGCCGGCTGACCTGACAGGGACACCGTGAAGCCAGCGGCCTTAGCCGCAACCTCGACCGAAGTAGAGTGTCGACTGTCCGGGGAAAGGGACTCTCCTGCTCCCACGAACACAGACGGTGGGACTTACCCTTCAAGTCCTTCTTGGACTGAGAGGAGTGTCCCAATGGACCCTCACCTTTCGTCGAGAGGGACTGAAAGCTCCTTAAAAGAAGCCGTATAGAAAGAATGCAAGCAGAGCGTGATAAATGCCGTGACCGAGGAGGACGAAGATGTGGTCTGGGCCGCCTCCTCCGAGGGCAATCATCTGTTCAAGATGCTCAGCAGAGCCCGCCGCCGGACACCGCCCAACGGGCCTCCTTTGACTTCACCAGCGGAATACATCTCTCAGGGTGCCCAAGTTGGAGTCTGGCAGCATGGTCTTAGAGGACATTGGCAGAGAAGGACTTGCACAAATCGCAGGCCTGCAGATCGTGGTCAAGCCCAAGGCAATAGACGCACGTGGAGTGCCGATCAGTCCAAGACATCTTCTGCCCGCATGGGCACCGCTGAAAACCGGGAGTCTATATATCCATCGCAGCCGCGAAGAAGAAGCAGACCGAAGTCTTGTAAACTTTAAAACTGGTTTCGGGTTAACCGAAGAGTTTGGATCCAGTCTAAACACAGAGCGCTAAGGAGGGAACCTGAGCTTCCAAGCGGTAAGGAAGATCTGGAGTCATGGGATGGAGCCGAGATTTTACCACCTGGGTGGGTGGGAGGAGCCAGCTTGAAGACCTTCCGGCAAGATTTAAAGTTGCAAGGAACCTGCCATGAAGTGTGGACTGAACATATCCATGTCCCTAGAAACATTATGTACAGGGGCCTATTTGAAATGAGTTGTGGTTCTTAGTCCAATTGTAGTGTACTGCCGTCCACATTACGAAGTCATCATCACGACACTAAATATTAATCTAAAGTAAGGCCAAGAATTAAAATTAACACTGAAGTGGCCAGTCAGGCTTGGGAGAAGGTCGTAAAATTTGCACTGCACCACCTGTACTGTACCCATATTGCAGTATCAAGGGAGTACCGATATCTATGTTAAGATATTTTTAATATTACAGCAAGTTGTTGCATTTCCAGTTTTAGGAAAAACGTGTAGAAATCTGACTGGGGGCAGGAGGAGAATCCAGAAACTGCTGCACCCAGAAGGAAACACTGCCAGAGCAATGAAAGCAAAAAATAAGAGATGGTCTACCATGGTACACAGTGTAGCATGATACTAAGTTTTTTTACAATGATGATCAGTGAGAAATATTGTGATGTATTATTCAGAGTTGTGAATTCCCTGTGTACCAGTCATCTAGATAAAGTACAGTTACATAAGAACTTACCGCAACAGTAGGTCTTTGAGAACAGCTCTTGCAGCAGGTTACACCATTAGGACTGAAGCAGACAGACAGGCACTAGGACCCCACAGAAATTTTCTAGCTAGCAGTATTCAGTGGGGGACCACCTCTGACATTGGTCCCGCCCCCAACAGACGCAGTACATAAGGAGGTGGTCCCCCAGAATCCCCAGTTTTCCCGGAGACTCCCAGCCGCTGGATGACATCAGAAGAGGAGACTGAGGATCCGCCATCAAATGGCAATCAGAGATGCTGAGAACACCTGATCCTAGAAGGATGTTGGGATGAGAATCTACCTCCAGTGGGGATGGTGGGAGGGAAAGTACCTGCTGCAAGAGCTGTTCTCAAAGATCTACTGTTGCGGTAAGTTCTTACTAACTGTACTATCTTACAGTGAGAAACAGCTCTTGCAGCAGGTGACACCATTAGGACCGATTCCCAAGCAATAATGGAAATCCCACACAGGAGTGAAGGTAGAAATCCTTAATGGAACCAAAGCCTAGGACAGAAGTCCTTTAAGGACTGCTAGACCAAAACCTGCTCTTCGCCTCGATGCAATATCCAGGCTATAAAGCCTGATGAAAGTGTGCACAGAGCTCCAAGTAGCTGCAGCATAGATGGCCAAGGTGGACACATTCTTTAGGGCCGCAAAGGAGGTAGCCACCCCCCTTGTGAAATGACCCTCGACTGCGCCTGGTAAGGGTTTGTTGCGCTTCTGGTAACAGAACGTAATACACTGAATGAGCCACCTGGACAGGGACTGCTTGGAAACAGGAGCTCCCATCATCCTGTGGGCAAAGGAGACAAAAAGCTGGTCCGATTTTCGGTGGTGTTTGGGTCTGGTCAGGTAGTATCGGAGACACCTATGCACATCTAAGGTGTGCAACAGGGCCTTTCCTCGATTAGAATACTTGGGGAAGTAAACTGGTAGATCGATGTCCTGATTAAGGGTGAGAGCCAAGACCACCTTAGGCAGAAACTTGGGATTAGTCTGTAGGGATACCCTGTCTTGGTGAAAAACCAAAAAAGGCTCTTTGCACACGAGTGCACGAAGTTCAGAAATTCTTCTGGCCGTGGTAACGGCAACTAAAAACAATGTTTTCCATGTAAGGAGACGTAGCTCGCAATCCGCAGCTGGTTCAAAGGGTGGCAGCGTAAGCTGCTCCAAGACAAAGGGTAGATCCCATGGCAGAATCGGATCCTTAACTGGAGATCTAAGGTGGAGAACACCTCTCAGAAGTCTTGTACCGTGTCCAACTGAGATATGGTGCATTGGCCTATAGGAAAATGATAGGCTGAGATGGCAGAGGTGTACTTTGATCGAGGAGTAAACCAAGCCTGCCTGAAAGAGAGACAGGAGATAGTCCCAGACACACTTTTCTGGACAGTCTACAGGCGAAAACCCCCGTGCTTGAACCCATAGGCAAAAATGGCGCCATTTCATGGCGCAAGTAGCATGAGTGTCTGGTTTTCTCGTGGCCACCAGAACATCAGCTACCTCTTGCGAAACCCCGTGTTGCAAAATGGCTAGGTCTCTAGGAACCAAGCGTGCAGGCTCAGCGAACAAAGGTCCAGATGGACCAAGAAGCCCTGCTCCTGAGACAAGTGAGAGCTGACTGGCAGAGGTACCAGAAGGTCCCGGGATAGCTGATGTAGTAGAGGGAACCAGATCTGCCTGGGCAAGAACGGCACGATTAAGTATCAGCGTCGCTTGCTCTCTGCTAAGTTTCAGAAGGACCATCTGGATCAACGGGGGTGGGGGGAGAGAGAGAGAAGGCATAGAGGAATCTGCCCGCCCAGGAGAGGGACAACGCGTCTCGCCAGAAAACACCAGGCCCTGGATCTAGCGAGCAAAAAAATTGGCAGTTTTGCATTGGATGGGGACGCAAAAAAGGACCAACTCTGGTGTACCCCATCTGCGAAACAGATCCTCTACTACCTCCTGGAGTAGTTCCCACTGATGGACTCTGGCCTGAGAGCGGCTCAGGCCGTCTGCAATGACGTTGTCCACTCCTGGGACATGAACAGCAATGAAGTTTGCGCTGTGTTGCAAAATCCAGTCCCACACCCTCATGGCCTCCCTGCAAAGTGGGTAGGAATAGGTGCCTCGTTTGTTGAGGTAATACATCACCGCAGATATGTCTGTCTATAACAGAAGAGTACCCGGTGGAATCTCCGACTGGAAGGCCTGCAGGGCGTAAAGAACTGCTCTCATTTCCAGGATATTTATGTGGAGATGAGTCTCTTGGGCTGTCCACAGGCCCCGAGACCAGACACCATCGAGGTGTGCACCCCATTCGAGCCCTGAGGCGTCTGTGGAGTGTGTCACAATCAGACTGTGCAATGAAGGGGACCCCACGCCGATAGATTCTTCGGATCTAGCCACCATTGCCAATCCCAGATTATGGCCTTCGTGATCTGGATTGGGAGCTGCATATGGTCTTGCTTATGATCCCATTGGACCTGTAACATCCACTGGGTGACCCGCATGTGGAGAAGAGCAAGTGGGACTGTTGCAATGGCTGCAGCCATGTGTCCGAGCAGGCAGAGGACCAATCTGGCAGGAACGGTCTTCGCCAAAATGTCCCTGATTAGGGAGCCGATGTGTTCCGCTCTGTCCTGGGGAACAAAAGCTTTCCTCTGGACGGTGTCTAGAACTGCGCCTATGAACTGCAGAGTCTGTGACTGAACCAGGCGTGACTTCTCTTGATTGATCATGATGCCCAACGTCTCAAACAGAGACTGAGAACAGTGAATGGCAGACATCAAGGCCTCCCGAAAGGGCACCATGAGAAGCCAGTCGTCCAGGTCGGGGAACTCGTAGTGGCCTAGTCTCCTCAGAGTCGCCGCTACGACCGCCATACACTTCGTGAATACCTGAAGTGCCGATGACAGTCCGAAGGGAAGGGCTCGGAACTGATGATGGCCCTGAAACTCGAAGCACAGAAATTTCCTCTGCGCTTGAGCAATGGGTATATGCAGGTAAGTGTCCTGCATGTCCAAGGACGCTAGAAGGCATCCTGCTTGAGCATGGGAATCAGACCTGGGAGGGTCACCATGCAGAAGCATTTGTACAGGACCAACTCGCTGAGGTCCAGTATCGGACGGAGGTCCCCCTGTTTTCTTGGGAACCAGAAAGAAGTGAAAATACCCTGCACTCCTCTGGTTCCATGGTACGTGCTCCATCACTTTTTTCCCAGAAGCGTGAGCACCTCCTCCTGTAAAAGCAGGGCGTGCTGACCAGAGTAACGGGAGAGCAGGGGAGGTCTTGCCGGAGGGTGGTCGAGAAATTCTATGAAGTGACTGTTCTTGACCAACTGGAGAACCCACCGGTCTGTAGTAATCGACTGCCACCCTAAAAAGTGGCGAGCGATGCGACCACCGACCTTTTGTGCTCATTCATCCAGAGGAGGGGCTGGGCCAGTTTAGTGTAGCGTTGGGCTCTGCCTGGGGACAGCTTAGCCTGGGCTTTCCGCTGAAAAGTGCCCCTTTGTTGCTGGCCGGAATGTGGCTGCTGCCTTTGTTGCCGGCTGCGAAAACTGCTCTGGTTCCTACGAAAGGAACCAGGCCTGGATCTGTACATGGCCTGTACAGACCTAACTACCTCCCCAGCCTCCTGGAGTTTGGTGATAACCTTCTCTGAGGGTTCACCAAAGAGTACTTCGCCATTTTAGGGGACGTCAAGAATGTTTTCCTGTACGTCCGAGGTGAAGCCGGAGACACGGAACCAAGAGTGTCGCCGGAGACAGACATCTGAAGCTGCAGCTCTGGCAGAAGAATCCGCAGAAATCTTATGCGGCTCGTAGTACTTGGGTACCCACATCAGACCCTGTGCGAAGAAGGTTTAGGAGCTCCGCCTTCTGATCGCTATCTGGAAGCTCCACCAGGTCCTGGCCCTGTTCCCACAGGGCATTCTGAAATTGTACTATGTGGGTTAGGTAGTTCAGGGACCTGATGGAGCATGTAGCAGCCGCATACATGCATCTCCCCAAGGCATCCAACTGTTTGGATTCCTGGTTCGGTGGCTATGTTCTCATGTGTTGCAGTCTTTGGGACCGGTCATGTGAGGCCGCAATGACAAGGGAGTCTGCCAGAGGTTGTCGAGCCAAGTACTGGTCCTCTCACGGGGCCTTGTACAGGCGGTCAGCTTTCTTCGGCACCACGGGAGTGGAGTGCAGATGCTTCCACACAGCCTTGGTGACATCCGCAAAGGTGTCCACCAAGGGTGGCACTACCACAGGGTTTGGGTCTTTCTGCCGAGGTCTTCAGCATCCCACCCCATGTTGTCCTGGATGTGCCTCATGATCTCAGAAAGAGGGATCATCCGGAGGAGACCTGGGAAGGTCATGTGGGTCAGGTGATGGAATGCTGAGTGGAGAAGGAGATCTGGAATAATCCAAGGTATCCGATCTGGAATCCTCCCTTGATGGAGTATACCAACAACATCTGGGTCACTTAGGGCTGGGAGACCCTGATGGAGACCTTGAGGGAGGCCTTCTCCAGTCCCTGGATCTACCCCTAGGAGGTGGAGTCTGCTGCTTAGGGATTGGTCATCCTGCTGGCCCCTTTGGTGGAGGAGGCCGCGTAGGAGGAGTAGGAGAAGGAGGTGGAGGATGTTTTACAGGGACCACATCCTTTCGGATGGTGTCCCACCAGAAAGTAAAGAGGTCCTTTACTTCTTGCAGGTTCATGCCAGACGGGCCTGGCGCCGGTGGTCTGTCGTCGGCGTCGGGTCTGCGGGTGTCTCTGGGGTGGGCGAAGGTTCCCTCGGGAGCCTGACATCCTCAGTGTCACCCACCTGTTCTTCGGGCAGCATCGTGTCCCTCTGTTGAATCCCTGTGACCGGTGTCCACCAGTGACTGGGGGCAGTCTTTGGCTCCAGTGAATGCGAGGCCGATGTCGGTTGCTTGGCAGACTACTTCAGGTCCGGCAAACGCCCGGCTAGCGTCTGGTGCCTGGCTGGTGTCCATGGCACCAGCGAATGCCTAGCCAACTGTGTATGCTTGGCAGACATCGGGTCCAACATCTGCTTTAGGGACTTCAGGTCTTTAGTCTTCCTGGGTGGTGGATCCGGCCCTCTGGGAGGCTGGGAAAAGGACCTGGAGCAAGGGTCCCGACATCTGGTCGATGAGGAAGACTTGTAGCAATCGGAAGACTTGGAAGAGGCCCGAGAGGGAGTGGAGGAAGCTGAGGGCCTGGAAGTCTTGATGGGCTGAAGAGTCGAAGAGCCGCCTGAGGCTCGGACTTTGACCGGAGGGGGCTGAGAACGAGCCCTGGAGGGGCAGCGGTCCGACCTGGTGGAGCCTGAGCTATGGGAGTAGAGGCCCGGGTCAGGGATTTGGACCTTGTTTTCTCCAGGTGTTTGTCCCAGTGTTTATGGGCCTTGGAAGAAGAATCGCCCCTGAAGGAAGGTTCTTGGTCCATCCTACCAAGTCTCTTCCAGCAGGTAAGCCTGAGGTGCCTTCTGATGGCAGATCCTGGTGCGGCTGTTGAACCTTTGGCAGAAGTTGCAGGCCTTGGTGTCGTGGTCCGGGCCTAAGCACCGCACACAGGAGGAATGAGGATCCTTAAAAGGGATCTGTTTTCCGCAGGCATACTTGGAAAGGTGTCCCTCAAGTGAATGAGTTGGAGGACATTAGTTTGGAAAAACTTTTGAAGTTTTAAGTAGTCATGCGCTAGGTAGAGACCAAGAGGCTGATGCTGGAGAGTCTATGGCAGGAAAAGAACGGAGGATTCTGGTGGACCAGCTCCTTATGTACTGCGTCTGACGTCGGGGGCGGGACAGACGTCTGAGGCGGTCCCCGCTGAATACTGCTAGCTAGAAAATTTCCGTAGGGTCCTGGCGCCTGCCGGCTTCAGTCCTAATGGTGTAACCTGCTGCAAGAGCTGTTTCTCGAAGTAAGATCCACAGGGCTCTGGTTTCCACGACTGTTTTATGCGTCATTTTATGAGCACCAAACATCACAGGAAAAAAGTTTTCAGTTAAGACAGGTGGTGGGAGAGGAGGCCATACAAGTTTGCTACTCAACTGCTTGACACATAACAGTTACACAAGAGCATACCGTAACAGTAGATCATAGAGGGGATCTCAGTCATCAGGTCACACTGCAGGAACTTCACAGCTGGTGAAGTAGGATCCACAAGGAAGATTTTCCAACAGTACCACTTGGGCCACCCACCACATAAAGGCATAAGCGGCCCTGCTCCCTCTTCAGCCCCCCCCCCGAAGAAACTAAGGGAGCAAACCCCTGCAATGGGGGACAGAGGAAAAAGTGTGCATGAGACAGAGGTGCCCAGGCCCAAAATGTTGGATACACCATGTAGCCAGTCTAGGCAAAGGACCCCCCCCCCCCCGAAGGGGGACGGTGGGAAGGAAGGCAGACCTGATGACAGAGATCCCCTCAAAGATCTACTGTTACAGTAAGTTCTTAACATAATTGTTCTATTTTCTTTGTGGGTATCTCAATCATCAGGTCACACTGTAGTAACAAGTCCCAAGCAGTTACAAGTGCAGCAGAATAGTCTGGAAGGTAAGCAAACCAAGGACTAGGACAAAAGGCCCTGAAGAACAGCCCAACCGCGAAGCCTGCTCAGGCTCTAGAGGCAAGGTCCAGACCGCAGTGGTTGGTGAAAGCAGGGACAACACTCCAGGTGGCAGCAGTGCTAATGTCAGCAGCTGAGACACCCCTGAAACAGGCCACAGTAGTAGCCATGTCCCTTGTGGAGTGGGCTTTCACCACCCCTGGCAACTCCTTGCCATGGTTGTTGTAGCAGAACAAAATACAACTGGCCAGCCATTTTGACAAGCATTGTTTAGAAACCTCAACGCCCGCCCCCTCTTCCTTAAGCAAAATAAATAAAAAGCTGCTTTGACTTCTTGTAGTCCTTAGTTTGCAGCACATAATATTTCAAAAATCTGCACAAGTTAAGTATGGAGCAGTACTTCATCTGGATTGGCACGCTTCGGGGAATAATCGGGAAGGTGGATAAACTGGTTTAGGGTAAGCTCAGACATCACCTTAGGAAGATACTTAGAATTTGTGCACAAAGACACCCAGTCTTTGTGAATACTCAAATAAGGCTCCTCACACCAGTGGGTCTGAATCTCAGAAATCCAAGTAATAGCAACTAAAAAGAACACTTTCCAAGAAAGAAACCATAGCTTGCAAGTCACAGCTGGCTCAAAACGGAGACAGGGTCAATTTCTCCAAAACAAAATTTAAATACCAAGCTGGGACAGGGGAATGGACTGGGAGTTTCAGGTGCAGGATGCCCCGAGAAATGTATTGGGCACATCTAACTGAACCACAGTATGACCGCCCATGAAAGGCAGAAACAGCCAAAAGATACACCTTGAGGGAGGAGTACTGGAGGCCAGAGTCCAAAAGGGAAAGCGGGTAGTCCAGAATCTGGCTCACTGGACAGGTAAAAGGGTCCAGATGGTGCTTGACAGCCCAGATGGCAAACCTCTTCAACTTTATGGCACAAGTGACTCTAGTGGAAAGTTTGAGCTGCCACGAGGATGCCTGCCACCCTCTGACATGCTCAACACCTGGCAATGGCTACATCCTCAAGAGCCAAGCATGTAGACAAAGGGACTCTATGTTTGAATGGTGAAGATTGACAAGGGAAGATCCCTGCAAACGGGCAGAGGCTCTGGAGGTTCCACTGCTAACTGTTGCAGTAATGGAAACATTATCTGTCGTGGCCAGAAGGGTGCGACCAGTTATCATGCTGGTCCCTCCATCTGCAGTTTAACCCACTCTGAATTAGAAGGAATGGAGGGAAGGTGTACAGGAACCACCTGTCCCAGGAGACAGACATGCCTCACCAGAAAACTCCAGGCCTTGGATCTAGCGAGCAGAAACTGGGCAGTTTTGCATCAAGTGGTTACACAAAAAAGTGAAACTCTGAAAGACCCCCATCTGGCCAACAGATCTTCTGCGACGGATGAGAGAAGTTCCTATTCATGCATGCTGGACTGGATCTGGTGGAGGCTGTCTGCCAAGGTGTTCAGCATGCCTAGGACATGGACTGCTGAGAAAACCAGACTGTGGTCCAGTGGCCAGTACCAGACTCTCATGGCCTCCATGCACAGGGGGTATGAATGCGTTTCACCTTGCTTGTTGATGTAGTAGACAACACTGGGATTGTCTGACAGTATCAGCAGATGACCCAGAAGATGATTCTGAAAGGCCTGCATGGCATACAAGATTGCCCACATCTCCAGGACGCTGATACGCAGCGACGTCTCGATCTGGGGCCATGTCCTCAGAGTCTGAAAGGAACCGAGGTGTGCACCCCAGACCAAATCAGAGTCATCCATTGTGAGGATCTGTTGGGAAGGAGAAGCTCTGGAATGGGACCCCCCCCCCCTTTGCAATAGGTTCTGGAGGTCCATCCACCAGTGGAGCACCCTGGAGATTGGGGAGGAGACAGACACCAGCTACTCCAGGTTGTCCGTGCATTGGTCCCACTGCATGCTTGACAGTCCACTGGACCACCTGCATGTGCAGTCTGTCCAGGAGAACCATGGCAATAACTGCAGCCATGAGCCCCAACAACCTCGAGCACACCCATGCAGGAACATAATGGCTCTAGGCAACTTCCCAAGCCTGGGAAATTAGGCACTCCATCCTATTTTGGGGCAGGGCAGCCCTGTCCTGCGAAGAGTCCAGGACTGCCCCTATATACTGCAGCCTCTGGGACTGAATCAGTACAACTTGGTCACATTGACAGTGATGCCCAGAGAAAAAACAGCTGGAGTGTCCTTTTCAGGGTCCAAAGGAGCTGATCTCGGGACAGGGCTTTAAGGAGCCAGTCATCCAGGTAGGGGAAAATATACAGGCCTTCTCTCCGAAGGGCAGCAGCGACTGATGCTTAGCATTTTGTGAATACCCGTAGTGCAGAAGATAAGCCAAAGGGCAAATGCTCTGAATTGGTAATGCTTACCCCAAAAAAGAAAATCTGAGAAACCACCTGTGCGGAGAACACACCATGTTATGCAGGTAAGCATCTTGTATATCCAAGGAGCACAGCCAATCAGCCTGCTTGAGTATGGGTAGCAAGCCCCGACAGAATAACCATGCAGAATTACAGACTGAGGTCCTTGAGACAGGAAGAACCTGGACTAGAATTCTCTGTTCTTCTGACACCTAGGCACTGGCTCACTGGCCCTTTTCCGCAAAAGGGACTGTACCTCCACCAGGAGAACTATTAGATGGGCTGGGGAATAGGCGGGTGGTACTGGAGCAGTCTCTGGGGGCACCTGTACAAGTTCCAGAGTGTGACACCTCTCTATAATCTGAAGAATGTGTGTGTGGTCAGGTCTGGCAAGGAGTCAGGCAGAGGCAGATCCAGCCACTGGGGTGGATCCATAACCCCTGGGTCGGGGGAGAAGGGAGGAGGAATTTTATTTATTTTAGTTTTTGCTGACCGGGTAAGTGCACTAGACAAATCCTGCCTATTTTCAGGCACGACCCAGGGGAGGGGGATACAGACGAATGCCAACTGACCTTGAACCAGATTAGGAAAGGCAGAGGAGGCTTTTCTTTTGCCTTAGGGACAGGAGCCTGCTCCAGACTTGTGGGACACGTTGCAAAAGAGTAGGTTTTGTTTGCTCCTAGGCAGAGTATGGTAGAAAGCGAATGGACAGACTTAATAGCCCTACCAGATGCCTGTAAATCATTAATGTCCTGGACATTTGGCCCAAATAATTTAGAGCCACTGAAGAGGGCATTCAGCACCTTCTGTTGGACATCTGCTGCAAAGCCCAAGACCTTCAGCTAGGAAAGTCTACGAAGGCAAATGCTTGTGGCAGCAGCCCTGGCACCAGCATTGGAAATGTCATATCAGGCTCTAAGGAGATGCTTACTAATATCCTCGGCAGCCTGCACAGATTTGAGAACCTCCTGTTTCTGGGAAAGCTTAGGCAGTTGCCTTGTCCTTCTTTCAGATGGTGTTTTGGTACGTAACCATATGAGATCGTTGGCAATCCCAAGTCTCAAGGTGAAGGCATAAATCCTCTTGCCCCAAAGGTCATTCCGCCTAGATTCCCTGTCAGGGGGCACTAAGTTAAGGTGCTTGGGCACCTTGAACCTGTCATGTGCTGCTTTAATGACAATGGAATCAATCTCCGGTTGGGCAGCATAAGGCAGGCGCTGAGGGGCATATTACGACTGCCTGCCCTGCAGGGAATGGCAGGACCCATGTCTGGGCAGTGCCAAGCCGCAGTAGTAGCATACCGCAGGGATGGAAGTATAGGAGGAATGACCTTATGGGGAGATTCTGGAATCTCCAAGAAGTTCATCAGGTTTCTCCTAGTGGCATCATCCTACTCAGTGTGGAAACCCATAGCTGAGTACAGCTGTTTCACCACATTAAAATAGGCAGGAGCTTCAGGAGGGGGACCTGGGAGTATGTTTAACAAAGCCCTTGCTCACCGAAGCAGCAGTGAACCTATTTGAGGAAAGAAGTTCCTCCTCCTCCACCTCAGGAAGGATAAAATCAACCGGCTCTAACTCAAGTTACGATGAACGAAATACTGATGGCACCCCAACAAGCGCAGACCAGGGAGACCAACTAGGCGGTAGACTGCGCTGGGGACCCAGGCCTGTATGAGCCCAACTGGTGCACTCTGGCCATAGTGATATGGGTCAAAACTGTTTTATAGTCAATGGCAGGAGATGGATGCACCGACGGTGGATGGGTCGTCAGCACAGGGTGCAGCTAACAGCCAGTCGGGACTGAGAGCCAGAGGGTTCCGTCTGAGGGCCTGAAGCAGCATCAGGCTGAGACAGTGAGGCAGGCGTGGACACAAGGGTCGACGGACAGGAGGCCAATGACCTGAGGGTTGACGGCCAGCCTGCCTCCCTCGGCAGTGTGAAGAGGCAGTGTCAAAATGGCCTGAAAAAGGCAGAGATCTGGACAGCTGTAGCAGAGTATCTCTAGAGGAAAAATAAGAGGCTGTCCGGGAGTGAAAATGCTTCGGAGGACCAGTCCCATTCATTGTCTTTTTTTGTGACACCCCCCGGAGGATCTGTCTCAGACCTTCAAGGCTTAGAGCTCAACGAACCCACCGGCAACTGAAAAGGAGGGACCCCGGAGGACCCCTACCCAGAACTGGGGTACCTGCTGCTCTGAGAAATTTCTTCAAAGCCTTTTTGTGTCACCTAAATGTGGTTTGGTTAAATTTCTGGCAGAGTTCACAATCAGACGTCGTGGTCAAGCTCGAGACAGCAGACTCAGGTTGTGGTCGTCTAAAGAAGTAATCTTTCTGCAGCGACCGAAGCGAGAAAGTAAAGGAATCCTTTGTGAAGAGATTTTGAAAGCTAGGGTAGTAAGAAAAACGTGTTATGCAAAAATGGCTCGAACCGCGTCGGAGCTTCTGCGGAGACCCATGCGAGCAGAGTTGACAGTGGGAAAGAACAGAGGAGGGAGCAGGGCCACTCATGCTTTTATAGGGTTGGTGATGTTGGCAGGTGACGTCAGTATGGGTGGGCCCAGTGGTACTGCTGGAAAATCTCATGTGGATCCTGCTTCACGTACAGGGAAGTTCCTATGGTGTCACCTGATGACAGATCCCTGGCGAAGATCAACTTTTATTTCAATTTTTCAGGAGGAAACTGTGCATACCAGAATTCCCATGATGTCCTGCTGTTTCGGGAGTTCTGCACCCTCCATGGCTGTTTTGGATGGTACAGTTTGTGATTTCAGCCATCCCTCCTGTATCAAGAATGGTGGAACCAATTATTTCCTTGCATGCATGTATCCCCAGAGGTATGGGGATGTACTTGCAATTCTAATTCCTGGCATGTTTCACATACATCTCTACGTGAATGGAAACACTGGTGCACAGTTTAATGCCGTCAGTTAACAGGACCTCAGCATAGTGCCTCATGATATAAGAGAATCCCAAGAATGAGGTTTAATGGAGAGGACTGCGAAGATGAATGGTTTAGGTTGCACAAACCTCACTAGGAGTCTCATACCATAAGGGACACCGAGCGCAGGCACAACTTAGAAACATAGAATTTGACGGCAGATAAGGACCGCTTGGCCCACCCAGTCTGCCCATTTCCCTACCTACTGGATAAGCTGCAGATCCTAGTTAACCAGCAGCCTACTTCTTCCTACACCCACCCCCTAGAATGGCCTTATGACTGTCCCATGCATGCTTGAATTCCACCACTGTTTTTGACGCCACAACCTCCTCCGGAAGGCCGTTCCATGCATCCACAACCCTCTCTGTGAAAAAATGCTTCCTTAAATTACCTCTGAGCCGCCCCTTCTATCTTCAAATTGTGCCCCCTTGTTCTTGCACACCTCTTTTTTTGAAAGATGCTACCCTCTTGGACTTTGTTGATTCCCTTGAGGTACTTGAAAGTTTCTATCATGTCCCCCCTCTCCCTCCTTTCCTCGAGGCTATACATATTAAGCTCCTTTAGTCTCTCTTCATATGTCTTCCAGTGCAGACCCTGCACCATTTTAGCTGCCCTCCTCCGAACAGCTTCCATCCTGTCTATGTCTTTGTGGAGATTGGGTCTCCAGAACTGCACGCTGTACTCCAGATGGGGTCTCACCAGCTGTCTGTACAGAGGGATAATAACTTTGTTTTCTACTGGTGATGCTTCTCCCTATGCATCCCAGTATCCCCCTAGCCCTCCTTGCTGCCCGCTCACATTGCTTGCCCACCTTTAGGTCATCTTATATGACTATCCCCAGGTCCCTTTCCATTTTTGTTGTTGTTAGTATCTCACCCCCCATTGTGTACTCTTCCCCTGGTTTTTGTTTCCCCAGGTGCATTACCTTGCACTTCTTAGCACTGAATCTAAGCTGCCATACATTTGACCATTCCTCTAACCTTGCTAAGTCCCTTCTCATCCGTTCCACCCCACCTTGTGCATCAACTCTGTTGCAGATCTTTGTGTCATCTGCAAAGAGACATACTTTTCCTTCCAGTTCCTCAGCAATGTCGCTTAAGGACATTGAAGAGGACCGGTCCTAATACTGAACCTTGCGGTACCCCACTAGTAACCCCCCTTTCTTCAGAGTGGACTCCATTTACTATTACTCTCTGTGTCCTATTCTCCAGCCAATTCTTTACCCAGAATGTCATCTTGGGACCCACTCCCAGGCTGGCTAACTTGTATATTAATCTTTTGTGTGGGACTGTGTCAAATGCCTTGCTAAAGTCTAGGTAGGCCATGTCCACAGCCCCTCCCTGATCTACTACTTTGGTCACCCAGTCAAAGAAATCTATCAGATTCGTCTGGCATGACCTTCTCTCTGTGAATCCATGCTGCCTTGGGTCCTGTGCCCCTCTGGCCTCTAGATACTCGACAATTCTTTCCTTCAGAAGTGATTCCATCATTTTCCCTATCACTGAGGTTAAACTAACAGGTCTGTAGTTTCCTGCTCCTGCCTTGCTCCCACTCTTGTGAAGGGGAATCACATCTGCCCTCCTCCAGTCCTCAGGTACCACCCCATCCTCCCATGATTTGCTAAAGAGGGTAGTCAGTGGTGTCAGTAGTTCTACCCTAGTTATTTTAGAATTCTGGGATGAATCCCATCAGGCCCCATTGCTTTGTCCACCTTCAGTTTTAAGAGTTCTTTCACAACCCTTTCTTCTGTAAATGGGCTGGTATCAACTTCTGTATCCACAGTGTTCCTACTGTTTGTTTTAGGTACCTCCCCCTCTTCATTTGTAAATACTGAGCAAAAATATTTGTTTAGTATCTCTGCCTTTTCACAGTCTCCCTTTGCCCACTCTCCTTCCCCTATATTAAGCCTCACTATCCCTCCCTTGGTCTTCCTTCGTTCCCTGATGTACCTATAAAAGGTTTTATCCCCCTTCTTAACCGAGTTGGCTATCTTTTCCTCGGTTTGGGCCTTTAAATTATTTAAAATGATTCAATTTAGCTTGTGTGATTTATATTAAGTTTTAAGTGTTTCAAAATTGAAATGAAGCTGCAATCCCTCTGACTGTGAAGCAGAAAACTCCATTCCTAACTTTCCTGCACAAGAAGCCACTGTACACAGGATAAGAGGTACATGGGCTCTGTGCGACGACTGGCTGAAATCATAAGTATAATTTAGAGAAGACTTACTTTGGGTGGCGGTGGAGGGGTGATTTTTACTGCTGGCTTCTCATCAGTGTCTTCAATGTCATCCTCCACATCAACATCATCCTCACCATCTGAGTCATCTTCCTTGGCAAAGGCAGCACTTGCTGAGAAAACCAGCAATGTTAAACACAACCATTGTTTCAGCTCCATGGTCTCTGGTGTGGGGAGGCAAAATAAAGGAGAGCAAATTAAAAAAATAAGTAATTCTGCTCACAGGAAGAAACTGATCAGCAATTCTGGACATAGGGAAACTAAAGAAACAGGTACTTTCTTGAAGCCCCCCAATAAGATTCAGATTTCCTACAAAACCAAGGACTGAGCCGAAAAAAGTACATCAATTTACTCAACTAAGCAAGAGTTTCAAGTGCATTAAAAAGGATCCTTGGCTGTTTCTATGGCATAATAGTAGCTTTAAACATCTTGTTTTGCACCCCCCCCCCCAAAATCAGAAATACACATAACTAGAGTGTCCTATTCTTCCATCCACTGAAAGATTTGTAGAAACAGATATGGGTGGTAACCGACAATTTTGGCCATGGACTCTTTAGTCCATTGCTTTCCACAGACCAAACCAAGAAAGGAGAGGGACTGTATTTTATTTATTTTCTTAATGTAACCTGCTTATGCCTTTTAAAGAGGAAAGGAAATAGTTTAAACAGTGCAGCCCTACAAATAGTATGATATTACTATTTTTAATTTTGTGTAAGTGTTCTTTCCTCAACGGAGTTAATTTTTTTCTTTTTTTTTTTTTTTTTTATAATGTCAACCAACAGGAAAAAGTAAATACGGTTGTTTATGTACTAGTTCGTTTTAGATTTCCTGTTTCAACTTCGGGAGAGGGAGCGAGGCAACCAAATGGTAACGTCATTATTCATGCATTCCATGAGCTCACTCAGACATGAGCTCATGAAACTGACAGCAACCGGGAAGGTAGTTCCTCATTTCTTGTAGATAATTTGTTATCCAGTTTGTGGATTTATTTTGGAAGCCTAAATAACTAACTACTTTTGCTAGTTCTCAAGTAAAATCTTCTAATGTACCGGATAAGAGTTAGGGTCAGTCTCAAAACATTCTGAGTACCAATTTTAAAATTAAAAAAGGTACTTGGACTGCAGCAATTTCACTTTCTGTCCCTGCTGGACATACAAGTTCAGTATGTAACAGCGCTTTTGTTAAAAGATGTGCTTTAAATAAGTTAAACCACTTTTTTTTTTTTTTTTATTATTTCAAAGATACAGCATTCCTTCTTATTGCAGTCCGGCCCCCCCAAACACACACATACAAACAAAGAATAAAAGTCCCGTTATGTCCTTTATTTGTTCTGAATTCTTTGATAATCCTCACACTACACTGAAGCCCGGATATTCAGACTGCACCTGGCAATGGCGCACATGGGGCGCAGCACATCCGGGATGCGCCAGGACCGGGTGATATTCAAACAGCACATCACCACTAAATAGGGCTCAGAATGCACATGGTGCAGTGACAATGTGCACAGCGCAAGCCACAGATAGGGTGGGAATGCGCCTGTGCAACTGTGGTTGCGCTAGGTGCAGCATCCGTGATATTCAGACAGGCATGCAAATGAGGCCATAATATATGCAAAGCTCAAATGGGTCAATTTGCATGCGTTACGCAGGGCAGCCCGGCAAACTGCACCTGGTACCCTGTGTAGCCATACCACTCCACCTCTGGCCTCAAGCATCAGGGACAAAGCCTAATGAAATCAGGACAGAGACCCCATATCAGGGACACATACTAAGAACTGGTACAGTCACCCAGACAGCTGATAGACTACAGGGATATGTGTAAAGGTGCGTTGTCTGAAGACTAAACAGTCCCCACTGTAATGTGTGCTAGTAAGTACCACTGTTCTGTCAGAAACACACAAAACGTTACAGGGGACAGTTTGAGGCACACTCTGGGACATCCCTGAACATCAGGGACAGTCGAGCGGTATGTGCAAAGCCGCCGTCCCCATGTGCCGAGCCCCTGGTGGTCCAAAAGTCTCCTCCCCCCACCCACCCATATGCCTGATCGCGGGCAGTGGTAGTGAACAGCAAAACACTGTGGCCCAGTGGTCCTCCAGTATGCCCGATCGTGGGCAGTAGTACGTAAAGTCTAGTACCTGGTGGTCTGGTGGTCCCCCCTCCCACCCTCAGAGGACCCCCAACCACCCAGCCTCCCCCTAGTCATCGGCGGGAGGCAGCACCCCGTCTGCATACCGCCCAGCTGCCTGCCGAATGACAGCTTACAGTATGACCTATGAGCTAATTGGTCCACAGTGTGGGCCAATGGGCTTGCAGACCATACTGTACTACACAGGCACAGATGTGCGAATGGACGTGATCATTCACATATCTATACCTGTGTAGTACAGTATGGTCTACAAGCCCATTAGTCCAATTAGTTTACAGGTCATACTGTAAGCTGTCATTCGCCAAGGTATGTGGAAGGGTGCTGCCACCTACCAATGACTGGGGGCATGCTGGGTGGTTGGGGTTGTCTGAGGGTGGGGGGGGGACCATTAGACTACCAGGTAATGGGTTCCGTTTATGGATGCCCATGATCGCGCGTGAAGGAGGAGTGGGGGAGCTCCACTAGACCACCTGGTACTGTTGTGCATCACTTCTGTCCACGATCGGGCGTGACACTGGGAGGGGGAACCACTAGACCACCAGGTACTGGGCTTTACATACTACTGCCTGCGATCGGGCATACTGAGGGGAGGGTGGGACCACTGGGTGCTTCATATCTATGCAGCTACTTGTGAACTGGCTTGGGGTGGGGGTTCCACTGGGCCACCAGGAGTTTCTGGGATGTACAGATGCCCGCGGCCGGACATTAGTGGGGCACTGGGCACATGGAAGGGTGTGGGTACGTGGGATGGTGTCCCTGCTGGGCGGTGGCTATCCACAGCAGGCGGTACTGTGCTGCACCCTGCATTACAGCAGCCCGCCTGTGGGTGGCCTGGCTTTGCTCCTATTTCCAGGCTCAATTTGAGCCCCCATATGGCGCATATCAGGGTGCCAGCATGTCGCCGTGCATACAGGCTGAATATCGGGATGTGGGCGATAGTGCAGGGGCACGCTCTGCATTTGCGCTGCATACATTATCCTTGCGCCCCAGCACAAGTCCCACCATTGAATACTGCACCGGGGCACATTGCTGGGGTTGCACCGGTGCAACCCCTTTGAATAACCTGGCCTGTTTTTATCAACTGTCAATTTTTTTTTTTTTTTTTTTATTTTTTATTTGCCACAGCTTTTGATGGGTTAGTTACCTTTTTCATTCATGTCTTTCCTCTGCAATATTTTGCTATTTTTATGGGAACTGCATTATTTGTGTTTACCAGCCCTGAACCTCCATGATCAGTCTGAACCATTTGTACCATTAGTCAGCTGATTAAAACAAAAACCAAAAAAAAAAATATCAATATTAGGTTCATTTCCATTCTTGCCAAACACATACTGTCCAATAGCATTATTTTATATTACAATCTCTCCATGCTCTAACTGTTCCCCGATTCGTGCCTTTAAAGTCCTAATAGACTTAGGTGCCAATGTCAATTCACAATATGAACCAGAAATACCTTTTCTGGGCACCCAAAATCCCCTTGTGCCCAGCTTAACAGGAGCCCTTCACCCACATTCCCTATATGAAAACAGCAGCAATTTCTCGACTTCTGCAGCCGCAGCTGAACTCATGCTGTGGGCTGCAGTGAGCCAGTTTCCCTGTTGTCTAGTGGCACACACACTACCATGCCCTCCTTTTTAAATCCCCAGTCTGGCACAACGCACGAGCCGCTCAAACCCATCACTGTTAAAAATAGTCCTGGCAATCAATCGAAACAGACCTCCTGCCATGTGTATAAATACTGCATTTATTAGGAAACTGCTGTGAAATTGTGGTCTGTGAATGAATTACTGCAGTAATAAAATATTTTAAACACAGTCTGCATGTCGTCTTTTCTCAAATCTCCGTGTCAGTGTCCTCATGCCTCCTGTCGAGTTTCCATGTTTTTATCAACAGAACCGACCTGAGTATGCTGTATGTCCCAGTGTTTTTCAGGGGTCGAAATTAACATACCCACGCCTATTCCCAGTGCAAGTAGGAACAGGCTGGTGCATGTAGTTTTGTCTCCTGCATGTACTGTGTACTGCACATAGCCCATTTCTTTTCTTGAGGCTGCAATGCCAAATGCAGTGCTGAGTAATGACATGCTGAAGCCCCACTTCACGTGGTCTATGCACCACTGTAAGGATTCGCAGTGAGCAGAGCGACCATAGAATAAGCACTAGCTGGGACTGAGAGCCATCGGCCCGACTACAAAAGGAAGAGTGTCCAGAGAAGAGAGGGCAGGATGTGGCAGTGAGGCGGAATCAATGCTATTCAGGTCCTGGGCTCTGGCGGTAAATGGTAATGAAGGAATTGGGGGTGGGCACTGCGCTGTAGTCCACTAGTGCAACCAATCAGGGAGGGATGCTGAGAGTGGAGGGCGGGGTATTCACAAAGCTCAAGGTGGGTCCTGGGGGCAAGACTGACATATCGCATGCAATCTTGACCTTACTGTACTATGTGTGCTTCTTTCTGCCACCCTCGTGGTACAGTAAGTTTCTGATAGGCATGATACTTCCATCTACTCATTTCTGTGGAGAGGCTGTAGTTGTTCTGTCACTAAGTGGGAAACTCAATGTTTGATCACGAGCAAATCAGTGAGTTAAATCTTTTTTCCTTGTGTGCAAATAATTTCATTACTAGCTGTATCTAGGCAGGTAGAGGGTGTATGTATGAGCTAAAGGCTTTTGTTTTCAGAACAAAAAAAAAAAAACGAGGATTATACCTGGCAGAAACAAGAAAGTGAATCGGGGCTTCTTCACCTCACCCCACCCCAAGAGGATTTTTCAGTCGTCGTTTACCTCAGAGAGACAGTTATAAAAGAGCAGTTGCTGTGATTTTTTTTTTTTTTTTAATAAAAAAATTAAAAAATAGCTTTAGTTTTATTAAGATAAAGCTGAGCAAATGTGGTTTTACCACAACCTTGCCACATTTTCGATTCCTCACTCATTTATTTTGTGGGGGCCAAAAAAAAAGACATACCTGCATTTCTTCTTCTAATGGGGCAGTTTGTAAAAAGCTAAATTTATGCAATAGGCGTGGACATAAATTCAAAATTTTACATTTATACACACAGTAGACGCATCACAGATTTATATACTTAGAAGATAGATCACAATCACTCCAGAACTCATTCAGAATGTTCAACCGCAGTACTAGCTATATTCAAATGCAAATAACTTTAAAAACGAAAAAAGACTGCAGAGTATGAGCATGAAAGTTGTGCAGCACAAAATTATCTACAAAATGAGTGGCATTTCATTTACAGATACCTTAGATTTTTTTTTTTATAATTAGAGTAGAAAATGCCGTTTTATGTTCACTTTAACAAACCTATGCAAAAAAAAATATAAGCAAATGTCCCTGCACTCACAAAAAGCATCCATATTGCATAAAAGAAATATACAACGGTGAGCTGTCATATGATTTCTCTACACTCGTGCTGTTTAACCTCGGACATCTCACTCGTGGCTAACGCCACTCATGAGGTTACCAGAGGTCAAACAGCACTTGTGTAGATACCATTCCCCTGTGCTGTTCCGCTGGATGGCCACCTCACCCCGACCCACTGCCCAGTGCTCCCCCCGCCGGCGTTTCAGACCATGTGGTCTGAAAAACCTTAAACAATATCTTGCCCAACAAGACTGGTCCCCCATTCACCGCGCTCCTGATAGACACTGCCCTTGCCTTCTTTACCCAAACCTTTAGTAAAGTCTGTGACCCCTTTGCTCCCCTCTCAGCCGTCCGAACCAAAAAACATAACCTGCCCTGGATTTCTCCCGCCCTTCTACAGCTGCTCAGGCATAGGGATAATTTATGGCACCTTGCCATAGAAACTGGGCAACAAGCAGACAGACAGGCCTACAACGCTGCGCGGAATAAGTGCACATGGGCAATCAGGAAAGCCAAGGCGACCACTATCAGGCCACCCTCCCGCCTCTGAGAGTGCTCCGCATTTCTGGGACAACGTCAAACAACTGAGTGGGAACACTGCCTCCCTCCCCATCCCAGATTGTTACTGATAACACCACCATAACGGACCCTGCAGACATTGCAAACCTCCTAAACACTTCCTTTACTGACCTTAGCCCCATCCTCCCCAGCAACTTCTTTGACCAACCACCCTCCAAACCTGCCCTTGCCCTCCAATGCCCTAGCTTCTACCTGCGAAGGGTTACTGCCCAGGAAGTCAGACCGCACCTGACCCGTGCACTAATAGGCAACAGTCCCGGTGACAACTCCCTGGACCACAGAATTCTCAGGCTGGTACTGGATCAGGTCCTTACCCCACTCACCAGCCTTCTTAACAAATCCCTCTGCCTGGGACAATTCCCCACTACTTGGAAAACCGCCACTGTTACTCCTATCCATAAAGGAGGTGACAGGTCCTTAGCTGGGAACTACCAACCTATCTCCATACTCCCACCCCTTTCCAAAGCCCTTGAAAAACTGGTTGCCACGCAAATCAATGAATACCTGACCAAACACAACATCCTCTGCCCTGAACAGCACGGATTCCGTGCAGGACACAGTACTAGCACAGCTATTGTTGAATTCTCATCATTCCTACACTCCTCCATGGACACAGGCTCCCTAGCCGGGGCCATGTTCCTCGACCTATCAAAGGCCTTCGACACGGTCTCACACCCCCTCCTTCTGGAAGCCCTCTGTCACTCAGGCTTCGCCACTGGGCCACTTGCATGGTGCTCCAGCTACCTATCCGCACGCTCCCAACGTGTCAATATTGGTGGGACACTTTCCAGTCCATGTCCTGTCCTCTCTGGGGTTCCACAGGGCTCCATCCCGGGACCCCTACTCTTCTCGCTATACCTTAATACCCTGCCCAGTGCCTGCACGGGGAAAATTCTGCTATATGCAGATGGCATGCGTCATCCTAGCCACTCGAGCCGTAACCCCTCCTCCCTCCAGTGATTCCCTGCAACGTTCCTATGACGGCGCTGAAACCTGGTTTAAAGAGCATAGACTGGTCGTAAATCTTAAAAAAAAAAAAAAAAAAATAAAACCATGCTCTTTGCCCACCCCCAAAACAAAGCATTCAAACCCTCTCCGTATCCTCTCCTACTCCAAACAGCAACTGGAGCAAGTCCACTCCTATAAGTACCTAGGGATCTCCTTTGATTCAGCCCTCACCTATCACACCCACTTTGATGCACTTGTCTCTGCTACCAATATACGGCTCGGTATCTTATACCACTACAAAAACTGTCTCCCCCCGATGCCCTCCGCCTTGCAGTTACATCCTCCATATTATCCCTAGTTGACTATGGGCAACCTGTCTATGGTGCTGCCAACACGACTGCCCTAAACAAAATCCACCTCATCCTAAATAAGGCATGCAGGCTTATCACGGGGGCCCCTAGGCTCACACATACGTGTCAGCTTTATGACATGGCAGCAGTACTAAACCTCGACGAACGGCTGCAGTATCAAACTTGCCCTATAGCTAAAAAAACCCTGCTAGGACTGTCACCACCCGGGCTGACAGCCTCCCTCCTCCTAGCCCAACCCCTAGTCAGTACTCGGACCTCCTGCAAGGCCACCTTCTTGGTTCCTTGATCTAGGACCTCATATGGACAGAGGTCATTCCGCCATAGAGCCCCTTCCTGGTACAACACGCTCCCTCTCTCCATCTCGGAAATCCCCACTATCTCCAAGTTCAAAACTGCACTCAAAAGCGAGCTAATCAACATGTGCTGCTGCACCCGTGTATAACGGGTGTACTACACCCTTTGCCGTGACAAGGCCCACTGGGCTGCACCCTCGCCATACCGCCTTAATCCTACCTCCTCGACATTACTACCTTATCCGACTGCCTACCTTCTCTCAGTTTTCAAGAATGTACCATGTATGCTAGAATCCTAATATACTGCTTCTAAATTGTCCCACTAGAATGCCTACTGTATCCAAATCAAACTATCTGCTGTGGCCTGAGTGCATGCTCTGCTAACTCTGTAACCTGTACCATGGAACTTGTTAAGCATGTTTTTTTTTCAAGTATCATTCTCTTATGCTGCTAAACTCTGTAACCTTACTTTTTGTCTACAATACCTGAATCTGCACCCTGTAATGTAAACTCTAATCTAGACCCTGGATCCATGTATGCCTACATCTTTATGTATTATGTTCTCTTTGTACCACACCAGACGAGGTACCTTTGGAAATGAGCCTCTGGCTCAAAGGTTGTAAACTGATTGCAAAATAAAATAAAAAATAAAATAAATGATTTATCTGACAGCTCACCATTGTATATCCCTTATTTATACTGCATATTAGCAGCAGCACAGTCATTTACATCCCTCAGAGTGTCACAATCTACAACAGTTGGCAGAGAAGCACTCCAGACCAGTTCAGCACTAACAGCTGTGTCTAAATAAGTGAGGAGGGGGATCTTAACCTTAAAATCATTAAATAAGTGTGTTTTATAAATATACCATATTAAAAAAAAAGCCAAGGCCATGAGAAATTTGTTGCAGCCCAAGCAGAATGGCCAAGATTTGTGCTGTTGTGTGTAATACATTTATTTCGTATATGATAATTGCCAAATCAGTTAAATCTTTTTCTATTTTTTTTATCATTTTGTCCACCAGTGCAAGTAACCCGACTCTGGTGCATATAACTTTTGCCATCATATGCACCTTGGTGCAGTGCAGGTGCCACAACAGTTAATTTCTACCCCTGGTGTTTTTACTGCTGACTTGAGTTATGCATGGCACATACCAGTGACATTCAAGTTTAATCGCAAAACCAATATGAATTTCAAGGGCCATGACTGACAGTTGTTCCTTAGTGATTTGAACCAAGATGTACTACAACCCACAAGTAGTAGTACCTTGTAACTGGTATTGGGCATTCTCTGTATGTCAGTATAGCACATTTCAAAAGCATCCGACTGACTGCACTGTTGGAATGTGTTGTGCTGATCACAAAAATAGGAAGAGGAGGTAAAAATAAGAAACAACTTCTGGTTATGTCTGCTTAGCTTATAGATATATTCAGACTGAAACGAGTAAATACAGGTTACTCACCTGTAACAGGAGTTCTAGGAATGGTATATGCTGTTCATCCACACTGTCTGGCAGGTTCCTTGCCACTTTAAATCTTGCTGGAAGGTCTTCAAGCTGGCTCCCCCCACCCACCCGAGTGATGAAACTCTCGACTCCGCCCCATGACACCAGATCTAGCCCGATGGAAGCCAGGTTGTGCGTCGAAGCCAGGGAGGCCAGGTGGGTCATGTGGATGAACATATACCATTCCTAGAACTCCTGTTACAGGTAAGTAACCCGTATTTCTAGGGACATGGATATGTTGTTCATCCACACTGTCTAGCAGACTCCTAGCAGTTCTCCGTGAGGAGGAAGGCAAGGCGCACACCCCCTACTTAGGGAATAATGACTGGAGAACCAAGGCCCCAAAACCAGCATCCCGGCGTGACTCGAGGTCCAAGTGGTAGTGGGTAATGAAGGTGTGTGCTGATTTCCAGGTAGCAGCCCTGCAGATTTCCTGGATAGGGATGTCCCTGGAAGCAGCCATCAATGCAGCGGTATGGCGGGTAGAATGAGCTCTTATCCCCCTGGGAGGCGCCATGCCCGCCAACCTATAGCAAAGATCTATGCAGGAGGTAACCCACCTGCCTATCGTCCGCTTGGCTGCAGATGTGGGTCAGGTGAGGCTTCAGCGTAGGTGGCAAACAGCTGGCGAACCTCTCCCTGAACTTCAGCCATCCGCTCCTTGTAATAAGCGAGCACTCTTCTAGGGTCCAAAGTATAGAGCCTATATTCGGCCTCTGAGGTGTGATTGGAGTAGAATACCAGCAGAGTCAACACCTGGTTAAGGTGAAACTCAGACACCACCTTCGGAAGGAATTTCGGGTGGGGCCGCAGGACAACCTTGTCCCTGTGGAAGACCAGATAAGGAGACTCTATGGAAAGCGCCTGGAGCTCTCCCATCCTTCTGGCTGACATGACAGCCACCAAGAAGGTGGTCTTCCATGACAGGTGAGAGATGTCACAACTGTGCATCGTTGCGAATGGCTTGCCCATGAGCTTAGCCAATACCAGCAGTAGATCCCACGGAGGTGGAGGTTCTCGCACCGGAGGGGATATGTGATCAATGCTTGGAAAAAAGCACCCGACCACCTTCTCCTGCACCACCGACTGCTTCCCGGCCAGCGCCCAGTAAGCAGAGATGGCTGCCAGGTGCACCTTAAGGGTCGTCGACTGAAGCCCTTGCTGAGAAAGGGACCACAGGTAGTCCAGCATGCTTGCCAAGGAACAGGAGGAAGGGTCCAGGCCCTTGCCCTGACACCAAATGGAGAATCTCTTCCATGTTAGAGGTCTTCAGGTACAAGAAGGGGGTAAATAGGGGAGGAACAGTCAGGGTGCTTCGAAGGAAGGAGGAGGAGGCCACTAGAGGACATGGGTGGAAGCTGGAGGGGGGAAGATTCAGGGGAAAAAGGAGGAGGTGCTACTTCACTGAGAGGGTGATGGAGCCATGGAATGTGCTGCCTAGGGGGCTGGTGGAGGCAGAGATGGTGGAGGGGTTCAAGAAGGGGTGGGACGGGTACAGGGGAAGGGTTCTGGAAGCAAAATCCAATGCAGCAAGAATATCCGGAACTGGGAAGGGAGAAGCCAGAGAAGGCGAGGGGGGCAGCAAGGTCAGCTCCCAGGGTGGGGGCTGACCAAACAAGCAGATGCAAAAGACAGTTAGGCCTAGTCTGCTGGCATTTTAGTATGTTAGTATGTTAAAGGCGTAGCATTTTCTGGTTGACTCCTTACAGGATGCCTCAACAACGTTGAGGACCTCATTGGAAAGACCCAAGGCCTAGAACTCTAGCCGCTCAGGAACCAGGCCATCAGGTGCAGGGATTGAAGGTCCGGATGGAATACCTTCCCTGACTGACTGAGGTCAGGTCCAAGCAGGCTGGAAGCTGCCTCGGGAGCCTGGAGCCAAGACAGAGGAGATCTGGATACCAGAACTGACAGGGCCAGTCTGGGGCTACCAGAATCACCTGCATCTTTGTCCCTCTTCACTTGAGGAGCACCTTGTGGATCAAGGGAAATGGGGGAAAGGCATAGAAGAGGCCCAGGGTCCACGGCCTCGAGAAGGCATCCCTCCTGCAGTGAGCTCTGCTGAGGGGGGGCGGGCATGAAACCGTCTCAGCTTCGCATTCTCCCTGGAAGCAAACAGGTCCACCTAAAGCATGCCTCAGTGGAAGAACAGATCTTTTACTACCTCCGGCAGGAGACCACTCGTGGGACGCAGCTCCTATCTGGCTTAGGGCATCGGCCAGAATGTTGGAGGCTCCTGAAACATGGATGGCAAGCAGATCCGCCTCCGGGCTGCGCACGAGGGACCAAATACAGAAAGCTTCCCTGCACACAGGCATGGAGCACGTCCCGCCCAGGCGGTTTAGGTAGCACATGGTCGTGCTACTATCCGTCTGGACCTGGACCACTTGACCACGTACAAACGGAGTGAAGGCGGTGAGAGCTAGACGAACGCTCAAGCTCCAGCACGCTGATGTGGCATCGAGACTCCCGAGGGGACCAGAGGCCATGCGCTCTGTGCTCCCCAACCCATCACAGAGGCATCGGTCGCTACAGAGGCAGTCGGCTCGGGCGGACAAACTGGATGCCCTCCTGCAGATGAGCTGGAACGGGCCACCACTGAAGAGCTTTCCACATTTCCTGGGTCACTGTCACTAGCTGATACAAAGGATCGGAGCACTGTGACCATTGGCTGGCCAGTCCCCACTGAAGGGGACGCATGTGCCAACGGGCCCACGCTGGTGCAGGCCGCCATGAGGCCCAGGAGGCATAGAAAGTTTCGGGCAGGGTGCAATTGCCCAACCTGAAATGACTGGGCAAAGGAGGAAAGAACCTCGGCCCCGTCAGCTGGGAGCCGTGCTCTGGCTCGCAGAGAGTCGAGCTCTGCCCCGATGAATTGTATCACCTGCTTTGGCACGAGTTCCGACTTGGCCTTGTCGATAAGGAGGCCAACCTGAGAGCAAACCTGGAGTGCCAGATCCCTGGACCGTTCCACCTCCATTCTGGAGGAGGCCGCAATCAGCCAGTCGTCCAGGTAGGGGGTACACCCGGACCCTTCGGCGCCGCAGGAATGCTGTCACCACTGCCATGCATTTGGTGAAGACCCTGGGAGCTAGAGAAAGGCCGAAGGGCATGGCCCGGAACTCGTAGAGGGACCCCTCTACCCTGAAGCAGAGGAATCTCTGGTGGGACAGACGGATTGGGACGTGAAAGAACATGTCCTGGAGGTCCAGTGAACAGAACCACACGCCTCGTTCCAAGGATGGAATGGTCTGAGCCAGAGTGACCATCCTGAAGGTTTGAGACCTTAGGAACCTGTTCAGGTTGTGCAGGTCTAGAATGGGGCGCCAGCACCCCCCGGGACCAGGAAGTACCTGGACACACACCCCGGGCTTGGTGGAGAATCCGCCACCTTCCTGATCACCTCCTTTGAGGAGCAGGGCAATATCGGCTCAACGAGCCGACAGGAGGCATGGATTCCTGTAGCCCCCCGTGGGGGGGATGGCTTGGAAGGGCAGGGCCTGCTCGAACTCCAGAGGCAGACCCTTTCCTATCACCTCCAACACCCAGCGGTCCGTGGTGATAGCGGACTAGGCAGAAAGGAAGTGGTGGAGCCGTCCCCCACGGTGGGGAACCCAGGGGAGAGCAACAAGGCTGGGGGCGACACCCCTCAACCTGTCACTGAGCAGGCTTGGAGGAGGGACCAGCCAAGGGACCTCCTGGGCCTTTTCCTCCCTGCTTCCTGTTGCAGAAAGCCGCAGGCTTGGCTTTGGGGTGCCAAGCGCGAGCCTGCTGGCCCTGATGCTGGTGTTGCTGGGCCGGACGTGCGGCAGGGGCAGAAGGTCGAAAGAACTTGTGTTGCTAACCGACGGACCTTGTCCTTCTGAGCGGAGGTGACCGAGTCCAGGGTAGCACTGGACTCTTCAATCCTCTGGAGGTGGCCTTCCACTCCAGGGCCGAACAGGTCATTCCCCAAGAAGGGGAAGTCTGCCAGTTTGTGCTGGGTATCCACCGTAAAGGTGGATATCCTCAGCCAGGCTCTGTGGCCACTACAGATCGGGCACAGGAGTCTCCAATGTCTAGAGCAGTTTGGAGCTGCTGTTTCGCCACTGCCCTTCCCTAATCCCATACCTGCTTGACTGTAGTCTGCAGGTCAGCCGGGAGATGAGGGATCACCTCATCCAGGGAGCCCATGAGGGCGTGGGAGAAGTTCGCCATCAGTATGGCCAAGCTGGCCTGATTGAGGCAGAGGGAGGACGCAGCATACACCTTGCGCCCGGCATAGTCCAGCTTTTTGGACTCCTTGTCGGAGGGTGCTTATCCACATCCTTAGCGTTCCCAGAGCACCGGAAAACGCTATCGGTGACCAACCTCTTCACAGAGGGGTGCTCCTAAAAACCAGACAAAGAGCCAGTAGGGACCACATACTTCCTGGCCATCCTGGCTGAAGGCGCAGGACAGGAAGCCGGCCGCTGCCAAAGCTCAAAGGCTGGGCCAAGAATGGCTTCAGCCACCGGAAAGGCCTCCATGGGAGAATCCCCTCGGTCCAGTATCTCCATGAGGGGATACTTGGTCCACTTGGATACAGGCTCAAGCTGCATCCCGGTGGACTCCGAGATGAGCCGAAGCAGACCCATGAATGATGATGGGCTCTCATCCATTGACTGCCCCCTGGAGGACTCCAAGTCAAGGGGCCTGGAAAACAGGGGAGAAGTCGTCGTCAGACTCAGAGGGTCTGAAGAGCTGCCTGGGGCCTGAGCCACCCTCCACCCGCAGGACACGGTCGGGAGTGAGGGTGACCGACAACCGGTGGGGCAGACCCTGACCCAACCAAGAGTCCTTGGTCGGAGCCCCCGATTTCAGTTGTGGAGGCGGAGGTTCCACCACAATCAGTGGGGCAGCAGGTTTCAGCCGAACAACTGGCCCAGGCTTGGGCACCTCGACCACTGCGAGGGTTTTTTCGGCCTTTCGGGTGACAGCCACTTAATGGCAGGGGAAGGCAACAGCGGCGACTTGTTCCCAGACAAAAGGAGTTGCTACCACATTAAGTCCTCGTAGCGCTGACGCAATTTGCGCCGAAGCCTCTCCTCTTCAGAGGAGGACGACGAGCGGCGCCGCTACTTGCCTCGGTGCCGAGACAGAGACCGCCAATGTCGGTGGGATCGGCTGGACCGAGACGATGTCCAAGACAGAGACCCTCGGCGTTTGAGGGTGGGTCTGGGAGGGAGCAGGGGACACCCGCTCCTCCCTCAGCTCAGGAACCTTGACCGGGGACTCCCGCACAGGAGGTGCAGTCAAGTCCTCGATTTCCACCGGGGGAACCGGTGACGAAGGGTTGTTGGCTTCACCAGTAGACAGCCCATCCGAAGGGTCGAGGAAAATCTCGACCACATCGACGGGGGTCTCGGCCAGCTGACCTGACAGGGACACCATGAAGCCAGCTGCCTTAGCCGCAACCTCGACCAAAAGTAGAGTGTCGACTGTCCAGGGAAGGGGACCTCTCCTGCTCCCACTAACGTCGACTGTGGGACTTACCCTTAGAGTCCCTTCTTTTTTCGACCGAGAAGTGTCCCGATGGCCCCTCTCCCTTCGTGGAGAGGGATTGGCAAAGCTCCTTAAAAGAAGCTGTGTAGGAGGATCCCAGAGAGAGCAGGATAAATGTCACGACCGAGGAAGATGAGGATGCGGCCTGGGCCGCCGCCTCCTCGAGGGCGATCATCTGCTAGAGTTGCTCAGCCGAGCCAGCTGCCGCGGACACCGCCCAACAGGCCTCCCTGGACTTCACCGGCGAATAATGTTTCTTGGGCGTCCAAGTTGCAAACGGGCAGGGCTGTCTTCAAGGACCTTAGCCAAGAAAGATCTACACAACTCACAGGCCTGCGGGTCGTGGTCAAGGCCAAGGCAGTAGACTCACCTGGAGTGCAGATCCATCCTGGACATCTTCTGCCCGCATGGGTACTGCTGAAAACCAGGAGTCAATTTGTCCATCGCAGCCGCGAGGGAAGAAGTTGACCGAAGTCTTGAGACTTTTACAATTATTTTCGGGTGAACCGAAGAGTTAGGATCCAGTCTATATGCACAGCGTTAAGGAGGGAACCTGAGCTTCCAAGCAGTAAGAAAGATCTGGCGTCATGGGGCAGAGCCGAGAATTCTGCCACCTGGGTGGGTGGGAGGAGCCAGCTTGAAGACCTTCCGGCAAGATTTAAAGCGGCAAGGAACCTGCCTGTGTATGAACAACATATCCATGTCCCTAGAATGTATTTTTCTGGCATATCGATAAACTGTGGATACAGATTTGAGAGTAGACATGTGGCTGAATTTCTCTTAGAATACTGTAGTATTAAATCATTAGTTTTAGTTATGTATCGTCAAAAGACTGCATTTAGATAATACTTTTCATCTACTATTTTGTTCAGTTACCAAACACCTCAGTGCTGAGAGGTTAAGTGATTTGCTCAGTTAAAAAAACACACACACACACACACACACACACACACACACACACACACACACACTCTTAACATTTGCAATCTTGCAAATAGGTTACTGGATGTTCAACCTATACATCACGAAGTCAAACTGCATTTTAGTTCATTACTTCAGTTATGCAGTACAGTATCATTTACTTTATAAAAAAAGAAAAAATAGATAAAGGGGCAATGGTCGTGGCAAGGAAACACTGAATTTAGGCACTAAATATTAGACAATTGAAAACACTGACAAGTATGTTACTTCTTGACAAGGGACATTTTTTTTTTTTTAAACTAACACACGAGACAAATACGTTGTGGAAATGAGACATCTGAATGAAATATGGTATATTTATTAATTGTTTTATAGACCAGTCCATGCAAGTTCTACATGGTATCTGAAGGGTGTAACACACTGGCACTTTAATATGCTTAGTGTAGCAAGATTTTTTGTGGTATTTTTGTAGCCCATAATCAATGAAATCGAATGACTGGTCTAGTGCCCTTTATAACATGTGGATGGTTTATATTGTAAATAGTTTACTTTAAACCACTATTTGCTCTCTTACAGTGCTTGTATAATTTAGCAAGTTTGTAATGGATACATTTGATTGCTTTGTTAGGTGGATGATGACTGGGGTTTGATGCCCACAAATACCGCCTGCACAGTGTGTCAGAATCTAATCATGATTCAACATGTCTTCACTGCTCCCAAGTTTTGCACTGCTATCAGGGATTTGACAGTTTGATTTAGGCAGCAAGCAGATACTTTAAAAGATGGGATTGGGTAGGTAAAAACAGTCAACTGTTAATGGACATCACTGCTGCAGAAAGTTTTAGAGAGGGATGAGACAGTGAATGTAGTGAGAAAAAAATACTTCTTGCTGGAAATCGCATTGACATTTGAGGTGTACAGCCAGTGGTAGATTACTGAAACAAATATTCATATGTGGCTCAGTTTCTGTGATCACTCATTATGTGACATTTCTAAGACACGTTTACACACATCATGAAGTGGTGTAAAATTAAACAGACTAATATTTTCTCAAATAAGTAAATAAGGTATTTGAATTCAATCTGTGCCGCTATTGCAGTAAAGCTAGAAACTGCATGGAATGATTGTATAGAGTCATGCTCACTAAACGGCGTCTGTTCAGAATCTCTCGTGCATTTTTATAGTGTGGATACTCAAATGCACCTGTTAGACAGAATAAGCAGAAACAACTAAAAATACAAAAAACACTTTTTACATGAAGATGACTTTACGTCCACCTGGTTGGGTAATCTATAAATAAGTTAAATTTCTGTCCCCTTTAACTGCACTGCTGTAACTTTTATCCAACTGTAGTCATATTTCAATTTCTCACTGTATTTACTATGGCCTTTATGTAACTTTGCACCATGAATCATTTACTGCCATTCCTGTCCCCCCCTCTCCCCCCATACTGCTACATAATGTTTGACAAACCTCGATTTTACTTCGAGAGGGCTCTTGCAGTAGCTTATCACCTGGAGGATTGCGCCCCCCTGGCGTCAGGACCAGAGGGAAACTTTAGCTAGCAGTGTCTGTCGGGAGACTGCCCACCTGACGTCAGCATGACCCTACATATTGGGCGGTCCTCACGCCCGCCTTCCAGTTCTTTCCCGAACTGTGCACATCGAACCTTGTGGAGACAGTCGCTTCAGTCGCCCGCCTTTTTTCGGATGAGTATTGTTTAACATAGAATAACAAATCCACCCTCCCCCCCCTCCAATTGCTTAGTTTGTTATTTCTCCTTAGTTTCCCAGCTCAGGAGTTTCTCTGACTGCACCTCTCTTGCGATGCCATTTTGCTCTCATTCTGCTTTGGACCCTCACCCTCCTGTGGACCTCGATGCCTGCTTTTTTGTCCCAGAAACAGAATACCAGTGCACAAACCCCAACCCCCCAAAGACAAGGCACATATTAGTATTTAAACAATTTAATATCCTACTTACTTTAAACTCCATGTACAAAAGAGGATCGTTAGTTTTCAGATTGGAATTCCAAAGTGAGCAAGCTATTCCACCTTTTCACAGTGGGACCCTTTTTGTATCTCTCAAAACTAAGAGGACCCTTTTTCATGGAGTTTAAAGTAAAGCTCAATAGGCAGTTAAATTGTATAATTCTGAATATGTACCATTTTGAAGCTAGATGCCACACATCAGTAGCACCCTTCACCAGAAATGTGAATTGCATTTTGAGCAATGCAAAGGTGTTGAGCGTGCTTTTTGGTTGTTTTTTGTCCCAGGCCTGGTGAGCTGGTCGCCTGCACCCCGAACGGGCTCCATGGATAGGGAGTAGCACTCAAGGTGGACCTAGTGGTCTTGGTTAGGAAGAGTTCAGGGAGTCCAAGCAGAAGGATCTATGGGACACTGAGGATATTCGGGGCCGGTCTCCTTGACGCCCACGGGTGCAGAGGGGCTGTCCTCTGTCCAGGGTCACCTCAAGCCCCTTCAGTTCCCTCTTTGGGGGGAGAGAGACTTTTGGGGCCCCCCCACTGGAGTCAGTCTTAGTTCAAGCAGTGTCTCCGGGCTACTGGGCACTCTCGCCACTCTGGTCCTGCTCTTCTCGCGTGCCAGATACCCGTGGCGAGGCTGCTAAGTCGCTCGCTGGCTCCTCTGGTGAGTGCCCTCCCTTAGCTGGCAAGTTGCTCGGTCCTTCTGACGACCGCACAGCATTGGCTAAGTTGCTTGCTGGCCCCGCCAGCAGGCACCCAGCCTCAGCTGTTCTGCCACTTGCCGGCCCCTACGGCGAGCACACAGCCCAAGCTGGTGAATTGACTGCTCCTCTGGCAAATGCCCAGCCATAGCAGGAGATCACCCACTAGCTCTTCCAGCATCCACCCTGCCTCTACCGTTAAGTCACTCACAGGTCCTTCTGATGAGCACCCAGCATAGGCAGCAACATCACTGGCTGGCCCAGTCGTTTGCCTGATCCTCTCCTGCGGACCGCTCGCTGATGCCTCTAGCTTCGCTTCGGAGGGCGAGTCACCTGGTGACCACCCAATTCCAGACGCTCCACCAGGCACCGGCAGAGGCCAGACATAGGTCAGACTCCCCTATCTGGGCTTTACTTTACCTCAGATATCCAGGGGCTCTTTGGAGCAGATAGTTCCTTCTCGGAGACTAGACACCTAGTCAGGCTCCGCGGGGCCTTTAGCCTCTACAGGGACCCACGTCAGGTTTTCAGGCTGTCGGACCAGTTGTTTGGCCTTCAGATGCAGAGTAGTTCTGCGTGAGACCCACCTTCTGCAGGGTCTGTGCTGGCAGAGCTCCCGTTGCCAGGGTTCCTTTCGTCAGCTGGCCTGTCGTAAGGGGTTTCCCTCCCTTTTCGGTTGTCTTGGTCCCAGCCCTTGGGGTCTCCGATGTCAGGCCACCCTCCACCAGGGTGTAGATGTCTGTCTCCCTGACCAGAGATTCTGCCCCTCTGCAGACCGGCAAGCTGTTTGATCCAGGGGAATCTCAGGCTCATGCCCAGCAGTCTGTTTTTCAGGCTAGACGAGAGTACCCTTGTCTTGGCCAACTCCCTACCCCAAATTTGGGCTGACGTATCAGGCCACCTCTTTGGACACCTGCACTGCCCTGGCAGGGTGGGCTGGTACTATCTGCCCGGGGTTCAGGTCGCTCCTTTGTCTAGCCAGGGGGCCTCAGTCCCCAGGGGAGTCTTGGCAGACATCTGTTTACCAGGTTCACTAGCCGCTCCATTTGGAGGGCTTTGGTATGGGTCCTCTGCCAGGGGTATTGAAACTGCTCTAGGCCTCTGGGTGCGACACTTGGTTCCCAGAGTCCAGGTGGGCCACTCGGGTCACCCCCTTAGGGGTCTACCCTGTTCTGAGGGAGATAGTTTTGCCCCAAGGTCGGCCCATGTTGAGCCCGGCACCCTAGTCTGAAATCTGCTTGTCGCCAGTCCTCTCGACGGTTGTTGTGACACCAGAGAGCCAGACGTCAGGTCCTTTGTAGGGCACTTCTAGCTGCAACCTCCCTTCCAGTTTTAATTCATGGAGATGCCACAAGCTTGACATCTGCCAAGCAACGGACATCCTGGCATCAGCCCAAAGTCTGGTACCACTAGCCTCAGCCACCTCTCCGGTGGAGACCCAAAGAGTCTCCGGTGTGGCTCCTCTGCCCTCCCTCGGCTAGTGGTCCGCCCACCCTTCTCCATACCCTTCAGAGGAGCCAGACGGCAGAAGGTTCACTAGTCTTCTGCCAGAGTGGCAGGCAATTTCTACCGGCTTATGGGTCTGTTCAGTCGGACAGCGCCATACTCTGGAGTTTCAGGGAATTCCACCACACAGACTACCAGTAGTGTTCCCTACTGAAAGGAGCACATCCTCTGTTAGTGAAGGAGGCAGCAGGCTCTGTTACAAAGAAGGTGATGGATCCTGTTCCACCCAGCAGGGTAGTAGGACAGGGATATTACTCCAGGTCTTCCTGGTCCTCAAACAAAACTGAAGTCTTGTGACCCAATTTGGACCTTCTGGTCCTGAACCTGTGCACAAAGTATGAGAGGTTCCAGACTTCACTCTTCCAGGGACGCTGCCCCCGCGAAGGGGAAGGTGGCTCTGTGCTCGGAATATGCAGGATGCCTATCTGCATATTCCAATTTTTTCAGGCTCTTCGCAGCTACATCTGGTTCTCCTTTTGGGAGGAGCATTTCCAGTTCGGGGCCCTCCCTTTTGACCTGTCCCCAGCACTTCGGGTTTCTAGTGCCTGGAGGTAGTGGCAACAGCCATCTCACGGCCGGGCCACTGCAAGCTCCCCTACCTCAATGATCGGCTTTGGTCAGCCTTGTTGAGGCAGCAGCTGGACCTTTCCTTCCAGTTTCCCAGTTTTTCTTTGAGCAGGTTGGGATCACTGTAAATCCCTTGAAGTCCCAACTTACTCCTTCCCAACGCCTCAGATTTCTTGGGGCAGCATTGGATCCCACCCAGAGTACAGCTTTTCTCCCTCAAGTCAAGGCGGGAACATTACAAAGAGACAGGCTAATGTGGCAGCCTCCAACAGGTGGGTTTCAGCCAAGTCGACTCTTCAACGGCTTGTCCCGACAGCTGCTGCCACTCCCCCCCCTCCCCGTCACTTTAGCCAGGCTCTACATGTGCTTCTCGCAGTGGACGCTCAAGGCGCATTGGAATCAGAGACTGGATGTCTTGGACAAATGGTCTTGGTCTCCAATTCGATGCAGCAGGATCCGCTGTGGTGGCAGGATCTAGCCAACCTAACAGCGGCCCCTTTCCAGTCACCACCTCCCTCTCAGACCCTGACTACAAATGTGTCAGGAAAGGGTTGGGGTGCTCACCTAGGGTGCCACAGAACCTAGTGTCAATGGTCTTTGGTAGCATCTCGGCTAAACATACATGGCTGGAGACGAGAGCAGCACTATGTGCACTGCAAGCTTTCCAGCACCTGCTGGGCCAGGAATCACTTTTTGCCCAGTCTGACTACATGTGTGTAGTGTGGTTCCTTCACAAACTAGGGGGCACTCACTCCTACCCCCTCTACTGGGAGGGGATAAGAGTGGGGCACTGGGAGGTTAGGCTTCGAATTCACCTCACAGCACTTCACATTCTGGGCTTGCACGAAGTCCTTGCAGACAGTCTCAGCCATTCCAGAGTCAGGCCTCTCGAGGTGGGGCTCAAGCGGGTAGCGGTTGAATGCATTTTCGACTTGGGGGTCATCCAGATTTAGGTCCGTTCACTTCCCCATACAATGCAAGACTACCCAGGTTTTGCTCGCTCACTTCAGGCCTGGTGTTTTTTGGGTGAGATGTGTGGTCACTTTCCTGGACAGGGAGAATTTTATGCACTTTCCCTCCCTTTCCAACTTGGCAAAGGGTGCTGCTTAAGCTTCTGGCAGCAGGGGCTTACATGATTCTTACTGCCCCTTATTGGCTTTGCCAAATACGGTATCTGCCTTTCAGCAGCCAGCAGGGGAACCCCAGTTCCCCTGTCCTTCTGTCACCATCTCCCGACTCAGGAGAGAGGCACTCTGATCCATCCAGGGCCACAGCCTCTTCATTTTCACGCGTGGCACTTCAGGACTTGGCTGCTTCACGGTTTGGAAACTCTTCCAGTGGTACAGGTCCTGGTAGAGGTCAGAAAGCCTTCTACAAGATGTCGAGTGCCATGGCGTGGAAGCATTACTCCATATGAGCCACCTCGAAGGATTGTGACCCTTTGTTCGTGCCTGTTCCTCAAATCTTGGGGCATCTCCTGTACCCTTCTGGACTTGAGCCTGAGCTACTCTTCCCTGAAGGTCCACCTGCCGGTTGTTTCTGCTCATCACACCTGGGTGGAAGATAAAACTGACTCAGCTGGAGGTTTCTGGCACTGTCAGGTATCCTCCACCTCAATTTAAAAACATCCAGCGCTCCACGAAAATTCCTCCACATCATAATCCCGATGCACAGTCCTGCGCCACCATGGGGCCTTATTTTTATTTTGGGAAGTCTGACCCTGCCTCCCTTTGAGCCAGCTGGCTCTTGTGATATGTCCTACTTGTCGTGGAAATACAGGGTACTCACCTGTAACAGGAGTTCTAAGAATGGTATATGCTGTTCATCCACACTGTCTGGCAGGCTCCTTGCCGCTTTAAATCTTGCCAGAAGGTCTTCAAGCTGGCTCCTCCCACCCACCTGGGTGGTAAAACTCTCAGCTCTGCCCCATGACGCCAGATCTAGCCCGATGGGAGCCAGGTTGTGCGTCGAAGCCGGGGAGGTCAGGTGGGTCGTGTGGATGAACATATACCATTCCTAGAACTCCTGCTACAAGTGAGTAACCTGTATTTCTAGGGACATGGATATGTTGTTCATCCACACTGTCTGGCAGACTCCTAGCAGTTCTCCGGGAGGAGGGAGGCAAGGCACACACCCCCTACTTAGGGAATAAAGACTGGAGAACCGAGGCCCCAAAACCAGCATCCCGGCATGACTCAAGATCGATGTAGTAATGGGTGATGAAGGTGTGTGCTGACTTCCAGGTAGCAGCCGTGCAGATTTCCTGGATAGGGACGTCCCTGGAAGCAGCTACCGATGCAGCAGTATGGCGGGTAGAATGAGCTCTTATCCCTCTGGGAGGCTCCATGCCCGCCAACCTATAGCAGAGATCTATGCAGGAGGTGACCCACCTGCCTATCGTCCGCTTGGCTGCAGGTCTGCCAGGTGCGGCTTCAGTGTAGGTGACAAACAGCTGGCAAACCTCTCCTCGAACTTCAGCCGTCCGCTCCTTGTAATAAGAGAGCGCTCTTCTAGGGTTCAAAGTATGGAGCCTATATTCGGCCTCCGAGGTGTGATTGGGGTAGAACACCAGCAGAGTCAACAGAAGTTAAGGTGAAACTCTGACACCACCTTCGGAAGGAATTTTGGGCAGGGCGCAGGACAACCTTGTCCCTGTGGAAGACCAGATAAGGAGACTAGACAGAAAGCGCCTGGAGCTCTCCCATCCTTCTGGCTGACGTGATAGCCACCAAGAAGGCGGTCTTCCACGACAGGTGAGAGATGTCACACCTCTGCATCGGTTCGAATGGCTTGCCCATGAACTTAGCCAATACCAGCAGTAGATCCCACGGAGGTGGAGGTTCTCGCACCGGACGGGATATGTGATCAAGGCCTTTGAAAAAGTGCCCAATCACCTTCTCCTGCGCCACCGACTGCTTCCCGGCCCGCGCCGGTAAGCAGAGATGGCTGCCAGGTGCCCTTTAGGTCGCCTAACAAGCCCTAGCTGAGAAAGGGACCACAGGTAGTCCAGAATGCTTGCCAAGGAACAGGAGAAAGGGTCCAGGCCCTTGCCCTGACACCAAATGGAGAATCTCTTCCATTTGAAGGCGTAGCATTTTCTGGTCTACTCCTTACGGGACACCTCAACGACGTTGAGGACCTTGTCTGAAAGACCCAAGGCCTGGAACTCTAGCCACTCAGGAACCAGGCCGTCAGGTGCAGGGATTGAAGGTCCGGATGGAATACTTTCCCCTGACTGACTAAGATCAGGTCCGGGCGGCCTGGAAGCCACCTCGGGAGCCTGGAGCCGAGACAGAGGAGATCTGGATACCAGACCTGATGGGGCCAGTCCGGGACTACCAGAATAACCTGCACCTTGTCCCTCCTCACCTCGAGAAGCACATCGTGGATCAAGGGAAATGGGGGAAAGGAGTAGAAGAGGCCTGGGGTCCACGGCCTCGAGAAGGCAGCCCCCTGCAGCGAGCCCTGCTGAGGGGGGCGGGCATGAAAGTCTCAGCTTCGCATTCTCCCTGGAGGCAAACAGGTCCGCCTGAGGCATGCCCCAGTGGGAGGAGAGATCTTTTACTACCTCCAGCAGGAGAGACCACTCGTGAGACACAGCCCCTATCCGGCTTAGGGCATCGGCCGGGGTGTTGGAGGCTCCTGCCACGTGAATGGCAAGGAGATCCGCCTCCAGGCTGCGCATGAGACCAAATGCGGAGAGCTTCCCTGCACAGAGGCATGAAGCGCGTCCCGCCCTGGCAGTTTAGGTAGTACATGGTCGTGGTATTGTCCGTCTGGACCTGAACCACTTGACCCCGTAGAAACGGAGCGAAGGCGGTGAGGGCTAGACGGAACTGCTCGAAGCTCCAGCAGGTTGATGTGGCATCGGGACTCCCAAGGGGACCAGAGGCCGTGCGCTCTGTGCTCCCCCAGATGGGCACCCCAACCCATCAGAGAGGCATTGGTCGATAGAGAGACAGTCGGCTCGGGGCGGACAAATGGGATGCCCTCCTGCAGATGTGCCGGAATGGTCCACCACTGGAGAGCGTTCCACATCCCCTGGGTCACTGTCACTAGCTGATCCAACGGATCGAAGCGCTGTGACCAGTCCCCATTGAAGGGGACGCATGTACCAGCGGGCCCAATGGACCACGCTGGTGCAGGCCGCCATGAGGCCCAGGAGGCGCAGGAAGTCCCGAGCAGGGTGCGATTGCCCAACCTGAAATGATTGGGCAAAGGAGGAAAGAACCTCAGCCCTGTCCGCCGGGAGCCATGCTCGGATGAAATGTATCACCTGCTTTGGCACGAGTTCCGACCTGGCCTCGTTGATGAGGAGGCCAATCTGAGAGCAAACTTGGAGGGCCAGGTCTCTGGACCGCTCCACCTCCACTCTGGAGGGGGCTGCAATCAGCCAGTCGTCCAGGTAGGGGTACACCCAGACCCTTTGGCGCCGCAGGAATGCTGTCACCACTGCCATGCATTTGGTGAAGACCCTCTGAGCTAGGGAGAGGCCGAAGGGCATGGCCTGGAACTCTTAAAGAGATCCCTCCGTTCTGAAGCGGAGGAATCTCTGGTGAGACGGACGGATTGGGACGTGAAAGAACGCATCCTGGAGGTCCAGGAAACAGAACCACACGCCTCATTCCAAGGATGGGATTATCTGAGCCAGAGTGACCATCCTGAAGGTCCGAGACCTTAGGAACCTGTTCAGGTCGAGAATGGGGCGCCAGCACCCCGTCCGTTTTGGGACCAGGAAATACCTGGACACAAACCCCGGATCTGGAGGAGGATCCGCCGCCTTCCTGATCACCTCTTTTTCGAGGAGCAGGGCAATATCGGCTCGGCAGACAGATAGCGAGGTTGTGGACCCCGTGGACCCCGAGGCGACAAGCTCGAAAGGGTGGAGCCTGCTCGAACTCCAGAGGCAGGCCCTTTCCCCACCTCCAACACCCAGCGGTCCGTGGTGATAGACCAGGCGGAAAGGAAGTGGCGGAGCCGTCCCCCCACGGGGGAGTGACGAGGCTGGGGGCGACACCCCTCAACCCATCACTGGGCAGGCTTGGAGGAGGGACCGGCCGAGGACCTCCTGACCTTACCTCCCTGCTTCCTACTAGAGGAAGCCACGGCCTTGGGTTTGGGATGCCAAGCGCGAGCCTGCTGGCCCTGGTGCTGTTGGGCCAGACGTGCTGCAGGCGCAGAAGGATGAAAGGGCATGTGCTGCTGCTGTCGGCAGCCTTTGTCCTTCTGGGCGCAGCGTATACTTTGCGCCCGGCATAGTCCAGCTTTTTGGACTCCCTGTCGGGGGGCTTGTCCACGTCCCTAGTGTTCCCGGAACGCCGGAAAACGCTGTCGGTGACCAACCCCTCGGCAGAGGGGTGCTGCGAAAAAACAGGCAAAGAGCCAGTAGGGACTGCATACTTCCTGGCCATCCTGGCCGAAGGTGCAGGACAGGAAGCAGGCCGCTGCCAGAGCTCCAAGGCTGGGCCAACAATGGCCTCAGCCACCGGAAAGGCCTCCGTGGGTGAATCCCCTCGGTCCAGTATCTCCGTCATGGGATACTTGGCCCGTTTGGATACGGGCTCGAGCTGCATCCTGGTGGACTCCGAGATGAGCCGAAGCAAACCCATGAAGGACGATGGGCTCTCGTCCATCGACTGACCCCCCTCCCGGAAGACTCCAGGTCAATGGACCTGGAGAACAAGGAGTTGTCGGATTCTGAGGAGTCCGCGAAGAGCTGCCTGGGGCCTGAGCCACCCTCCACCTGCAGGACGGTCGGGAGTGAGGGTGACTGACAACCTGTGGGGCAGGCCGTGACCCGACCAAGAGTCCTTGGTCGGTGTCCCTGATTTCGGTTGTGGAGGCAGAGGTTCCACCACAATCGGTGGGGCAGCTGGTTTCGGCCAAACAACTGGCCCAGGCTTGGGCACCTCGACAGTGAGGGGTTGTTTTGGCCGCCCGGGTGACAGCCACTTGATGGCCGGGAAAGGCGACGGTGTCTACTTATTCCCGGACAGAAGTAACTGCTGCCACATCAGGTCCTCGTAGCGTCTATGCAATTTGCGCCGAAGCCTCTCCTCTTCAGAGGAGGAAGACTAGGACTAGTGGCAGAGCCGCTTACCTCGGTGCAGAGACCGCCGATGTCGGCAGGATCGCTGGACCGAGACGAAGTCAGAGACAGATGCAGAGAACCTCGGTGTTTCCGAGGACGGGTCTGGGAAGGGTTGGGGGACACCCGCTCTTCCCTCGGCTCGGAAGCCTTAACCGGGGACTGCGGCAACGGAGGCGCAGGCAGGTCCTCGGTCTCCAACGGGGAAACCGGTGAAAAGGTGATGTCGGCCTCACCAGTCGACAGCCCGCCCAACGGGTCAAGAAAAATCCTCGACTGCATCGACGAGAGTCTCGGCCGGCTGGCCTGACGGGGATGCCGCCGTGAAGCCAGCGGCCTTAGCCAGAACCTCGATCGAAGAGGTCGGTCGGCTGTCTGGGGAAGAAGACCTCTCCAGCTCCCACGAACGCAGACGACGGGACTTACCTTTAGAGTCGTCCTTTTTGGACCGAGAGGAATGTCCCGATGGCCCCTCTCCCCCTTCCTGGAAAGGGACTGGCAAAGCTCCTTGAACGAAGCTAAATAAGAGGTACCCAGAGAGAGCGGGATAAATGCCGCGACCGAGGAAGAGGATGATGCAGCCTGGGCCGCCTCCTCCTCCTCGAGGGCAATCTGCTCGAGTTGCTCAGCCGAGCCGGCCACCGCAGTAACCACCCAACGGGTCTCCTTTGACTTAACCGTCGGGAAGCGCTTCTCGGGGCGCCCAAGCTGTAACCGGGCAGTGCGGTCCTCCAGGACGTTGGCCGAAAAGGAACAGCATGACTCGCAGGCCTGCGGGTTGTGTTCTAGGCCGAGGCAGTAGACGCACATGGAGTGCGGGTCCGTCCTGGACATCTTCTGCCCACAAGGGCACCGCCGAAAACTGGGAGTTGATTTGTCCATCGCAGCCACGAGGGAGAAAGATTACCGAAGTCTTGAAAATTTTAAAACGAGTTTCGAAGAATTAGGATACAGCCTATCACGCAGAACATTAAGGAGGGAACCTGAGCTTCCAAGCGGTAAGGAAGATCTGGCGTCATGGGGCAGAGCAGAGAGTTTTACCACCCGGTTGGGCGGGTGGGAGGAGCCAGCTTGAAGACCTTCCGGGCAAGATTTAAAGCAGCAAGGAACCTGCCAATAAGTGTGGATGAACAACATATCCATGTCCCTAAAACTGTACTTTCGATGCCTCAATCCCCTCTGCAGCCACCTGCTCCAGCTCCTTGGCAAGCTGGTCGGGGGCCTGTTTAGCCAGAGCCAGCACAGTGTCCCACCTGGACTTCTGGTACCTGGCTGTATAGGCCACATAGTTAGCCTGCCTGAGTCCCAAAGATGCTGCCATGTCTTGTTTCTTTGCCATGGCATCAGTCTTCCTGGAGTCCTTGTCTGGGGGGTGTGATGCCAAGGGAATGTTTGCCTTATCACAGGCAGCAGCCTGCACAACCCCAACATGGCTGCATTGCTGAAAAAGGAACTGTGTCTCAGCCCGAGAGTGTACCTCTTGTCCATTCGTCTCTCCACAGGAGGTGTAGAATTAGGAGACTTAAGAATTTTGTGTGTCTGTTTCCCAAAGGATTTGTGGAGGAGAACAGACAGTCTCCTGGACTCTGGGATGTCCATCATCAACATGATCAGGCTCTTCCTGATCCTCTACTGCTTCCTCCAGAGGAAGCTGGAGGGTATCAGCACTTTTTTGTAGAACATATAGTGTGAAGGGGACTCTGAAAGCCTAGGAGGAGAAACACCTGAACGTCTGTCTGGGGAGATGTCCGGGTTAAGAGGCACATCCAGACTTTCACCATCACCATAATCATCCTCATTACTCCCCCTCCTCCTCCGGTTCATAAAATTCTTCCAAAGTATAATCCGGAACCGGGGCAACAGACCGAACCGAGCCCCTGCCAGATGGTGCCAGTTCAGTCAGAACTGAACTAAGCGATTGCACAATCCTTATCGCCTTGGCTATCTCATCGGCGGTCAGAGTATGAAATTCTGGGTCTGAACCGGTCGATTTGTGTCTTTTTTTTTTGTCAGAACCAATTCCTTTTGCCCGAAGTAGTATCGCCCTGGTCAGAGGGCACCCCTTCTGGTTCGGTCGGAACCGAACCGGGCTGGCCATCCGGGTCAGCGGACTTCTCGGCCTCCCTTTCCCTCAGACTACCTAATCTCTTTTCCAGGGTAGATTTGGGGAAATATTTGCAAATTTGGCAGTCTGACTAGAGGTGGTCAAACCCCAGACAACACAGGTGGTGTGGGGATCAGCCTTGGCAAAGACTTCCACACACACACACACACACACACACACACACTGCATTGTTGAAACCCAGTGGGCCTGGTTTTTTTCTTGGGTTCCTCAGACATGGCCAATCCTAACCAAAAACTTGCCCTTTTTTCAGCAATCCGCCCCTAACCACGCCACGGGTCTTTTGGGGGAACAATAAAGCCCTTTTTTTTTTTTTTAGAACTGCTACGACCAGTTACTACACTCTAAAGTAAAGCACAAGTTTTTACCTCGAATTGATCAGTTCAGCCGAACCGATCCATAGTTTACAAGTTCCACACAGAAACAGAACAAAAACCTATCTAGTACTCACAGTACCACAGACAGACTTGAACAGACTAAGCAGAAACAGCAATTCGGTAGAAACCAACTGAAAACCGACACTTCAGACTTTTTGAACCGAGCAGCAGGAGAAATCTCATGAACAACTGTTCAGTGAGGCGGAGTAAAGAATCTGATGGTTGCAGTTTAAACAGCAGACGGTGGCTTCAACCGAGCTCATGATTAACATTCTATTCTAGGCATAGAAAAGTTAATTCTTCATTCTCTGGGGCAGTTGAAACGCAGGACCTAACTGCATGTCAGAATACAGCAAGACATGTTGTTTGAAGTGGGAGGGGGATGTATATGCACTGTTTTTGGTCATGCAGAGTGCTTCACACCTTTTGGGTTGAAGTAATCTGGGAGGTTAGTAATATGGCAGGCTATCCTCTGCAGGTAGAACCAACTGTAGGACTATTTGGAATGGATAAAGGAGAGGAGGGAGAATGGGACCCGTTACCACAGTGGATTAGGGTACTATTAATGCTGGACAGGCACTGCATATAAACACTTGGGTCACCTGTGTAACGCCTTCCATTATGCAATGGCGCAGGCTAATACTTTAGACACTGGCTTTAGAAAGACTGACCCTAATGATTAGAGATAGGGTAGAATACTTCTATAGGGAATGGGCTCCCTTCTTGACAACACTTAGTGAGGAAGAGGAGAATACATTACATGTGAGACTAGGATGAGGAGGTAACAGGGTGACTGGAGGCCTGTAGCTCACTGGATAGATAAATTTGGGAATGTATGGAATAGAAATGCAAATGAAGTCATGTACGTATGAACTGGTAAAAATAGTTGTTAATTACTGACTGTAACTATTGTTATATGGAATGCATCAGTTTGTTAGACGTGTTTATATTGTGTTTGTTTAAAAAAATGTTTCAAAAAAAAAAATTATGCAAAAAAAATAAAATAAAACACTATACACCAAAGATTAGGAGCTCTATAAAGAGCAAAGTCCTTTTTGACTCCCGAATCTGAATCAAAGAGGGTACTCACGCATACTTTAGGAGTCAGCATGGCTCAGTTGGTAGCACATCTGCCTCTGGACCAGAAGGTTGTGGGTTCTCGTCCCACACCAGGATGGACTTGCACCTAAAAATCGCTGGCATCCAAGTGCAGTATTGGGGGTGCTGTACTGCTGGGGTGTGCAGTCTTTCGGATGAGACGTTATACTGGGATCCCTTCTGCCATCCTGGTGTTGTCCAGGTGGAAGTAAAAGAACCCAGGGTACTCTTCGTAAAGAGCAGGGAACATTCCCGGTGTCCTGACCAACACTCCCCTTCCCACAAACCGGTTCATGCAATTATCCAGGCTGTGTGTGGACGATGATGTGCGATATGGCCGCCACCACACATTCAGTCACTTCACTACCAGTCTAGCATTGCTTGTAAAGCGCTTTGGGAAACTTTTCTACTTAGAGTGTTGGACTATGGTCTAACCATCTATACAGCAACCAGCAAAAAGGCCCTAAGCTGAAGGTCACCTATAATAGTGTCCTTAGGGTCATGACCAATCTCACTATTAGAACACATCATTGTGAGTTGCTTAAAGGAGAAGTCCACCCAGAATCTGCAGAAACACACATTATGCAGAGTGTTTTGATATGTATGTTAAGTCCTAGTGTGCCCGTCCCTCTGTCTGCTATTGGAGTCTTTACTAAATTAGCCTGCTAGCTGTATGGTAGTTTTACGATCCCTGGGGATCTCCATCACAAATAGAATAATAGATAGGTTACAGTGAATTACAAAGGCTGTAATTCCATCGAGAGGTTCTGGGGACATAGATAACCTCGAGAGCGAAGCTCAAGAGGTTTATGTCCCCAGAACCTCGAGATGGAATTTCAGCCGAGTAATTTACTGTAACCTATTTTTTTATTTTTTGTAATATATGGATCCGATTCGAAAAATGTGCTGCTTTTTTAAATTCTGTGAACTGGGCTGGCCGCCTGTTGCACTGAAGATGTGCTCGCTCTCGGCCGACCACCCACAGTATTGAAGTTGTGCCCGACCCACATTTGTGACGAAAGGTTTTAGTTAAATTTGGTAGTCCTACCGTTTACTTTGTTTGGCAGGTAATCCGCTTTTCTGAGGAAATAAAAATGAAAAAACGAACTGGCCGTAACTCGAGTTGGTCTCGATAAGCAAGAGTAAACGTCCGCCATGTTTTCCATTTGGTTTGCCCGCCTACTCGAAGTCTGCCAATGGCATTGCACGTTGTTACATTGGGTGCACAAACTGGAACGTGGCACTACGGCAACCGTGTTGTGTGGCAGGGAGACTGGCGCATGCACTGTGGAGTTTCAGTGATAATACTATCATTTGAAGCAGAAACGACAGTCTTATCAGAAACGATAGTATTAGCAGTGAACAATACTATTATCACTTGAGGAAGGGCAGTATTATGGGAAAGAGCAGTGTATTAGAGATTTTTTTTTTTATATGCTTTTTGGGGGTATTATTTTAACAATCCATATATTACAAATAGATTATTGGCTTTCCTTCTCCTACGATGCACCCTGTCTCATGTGATACTGATGTAGCCATGCCCTTAAATTTAGGACATGCACTGCTTTAAAAATCAGTTTAAAATCAGTTCACAACAGCAAGTAACTGTTCTTACCAAGGGAGCACAAACGGCAACAGTTAAAACAGATACTTGTGAGCAAGCTAACTGGGATTTCTATAAGACAACAGCTGCTAAAATAGCTCTAATTCACTATTTGTTTTCTATGTGCATCAGATCAAGCTAGCAGGAGTTTTAATTTTACCAAACTATACACAACCATAAAAGCACAGAAACTGCCCAGATCATCAATGCTACCTAAAATTAATAGACTTTAACTGTTTTCTTACAGTGCAGGGAAATTTGTTATTGTACGAGCACAAAAGCTAGCAAATTAGTCAAATCATACAAAAGAAACAAACATGAACAGTTCCTTAAACAGTAATGCAAATTTCAACAATACATCAAACGACAACCGCAGCTCAAACACAAAAATGCAAGCAATTCATGCAGCAGTTTGATAAACCCTCAAACAGGAATATGGGCACAGCCAATCCCCCTGGTGAAGGAGAAGGAGCAGGCCTGGAAGGGGGACCATCCTGAAACGTTGTGTACTCTATAAACTTGTTCAGGTGGCCGAGAACTAGGATAGGTTGTAGGTCCCATGATTTCTATGAAACCAGAAAAAAGTGGAAATGAAAGCCCCTTTCCCTCAGAGCTGGCAGAACCTGCTCTATGACCTGCTTCAGCAAGAGTGCCAAATCTGCCATATCATAAGATGAAAGTAGAACATGAGTACCTATGTCTGAACCACATTTCAAAATGTGCAGCAACTCAGTTTTCCGAGAGTCATCCTGCTGAACCTGAACCAGCTCCATGTCCTCCTCCTACAGGGCATTCTGATACTGGACTATGTGGGCTAAGAAATTCAGGGACCAAATGGCACAGGTGGCAGAGGGAGAGACTTCTGCCGAGTTGGTCCACCTGCTTAGAATCCTTGTCTGCAGGTGGAGTGCTGAGGCAAGGCAAAATTTATTTCTTTGGCACTCACTCCCAGAGGCTCTGGGCGACTTACATAAAATTATATAAGGAAGCAAAACATAAAAATACATAAAAACCACAGCAAAACACTAACGCAGCTACAGGATTAATATATAATCCAATTCATCAGTCTCGGTATTATATTTAAATATCTGTCTCTGGGAAAGCCAATAAAAAGAGATGGGTCTTAAGGCGGTTCTTAAATACCTCGACTGAAGGCACACACCCCCGGATGGATGAAGGAAATGATTTCTACAAGACGGGGCTGGTGACACTGAAGGCCCTGTCGCCGGCAGTTTATAGTCTCATCCTGGGAATTGCAAGGAGGCCCCTAGAGAGGAACAGAAGGAGCGGACTGGGGCAGCAGGTGTTAGATCCGACAGACAGTAAGGGCCTAGTCCATGTAGGGCCTCAATGGCGAGTAAACCCACCTTAAAGAGAACCCTCCACCTGACCAGCAGCCAGTGCAGTTCACACAGCACCACGGTTACATGGCAGAACCTCGAAAGGCCTGTCAGCAACCTGGTAGCTGCGTGCTGCAGCCGGCAGAAGGGTACCTCCAGAGACCCCGAAGTAAAAACAGGTTACTCACCTGTAACAGTAATTCTAGGAGTGGTATACGATGTTCATTCACACTTCTTGGCAGTGTCCTTTCCCTTTAAGATGTGCCGGAAAGTCTTCAAGCTGGCTCCTCCCACCCACTTAGGTGGTAACTCCCTTGGTTCTGCCCCATGACGCCAGATCTTGCTAGCTGGAAGCAGAGAGAGTGTGTGAGTGGAGTGGAGAGGTCCGATGGATCCATGAGGATAATATACCACTCCTAGAATTATTGTTGCAGGTGAGTAAACAGTTTTTCTAGGGACATGAGTATGTTCTAGCCACACTTCTTGGCGGACTCCTAGCAGTTCTCCAGGAGGGGGGAGGCAAGGTGCACACCTCCTACTTAAGGAACAGAAACTGGAAAAATGAGGCCCCAAAACCAGCATCCTGGCTTGACTCTAGGTCAACATGGTAACAGGAAATGAAAGGGCGTACTAACCTGATCACAGCCCTGTAGATTTCCTAGATAGAGACGTCCTAGGAAACAGCCAACAACGCAACAGTATGGTGGGTGAAATGAGCCCTTAGGCTTCCAGGAGGCTCCCTACCCGCCAACCTATAGCAGAGATCAATACAGGAAGTGAGCCACCTGCCAATCGTCCACTTGGCTGCAGGTCTGCCAGGTGTGGCTTCAGCGTAGGTGACAAACTGCTGGTGAACCTCTCCCCGAACTCCAGCCGTGCGTTCTTTGTAATAGAGCACTCGCCTCAGGTCCAGAGTATGGAGCCTGTGCTTTGCCACAAAGAAGCGATTGGCGAATTACACCAGCAGTCTCATCACCTGACTAAGGTGAAACTCAAGACAACCTTCAGGAGGAACTTCGGGTTGGGGTGCAGGACAACCTTGTCCCTGTGTAAGGAGACTCCACCGAAAGCGCCTGGAGCTCACCGATCCTTCTGGCTGCCACAATAGCCACCAAGAAGGCCATCTTCCATGGCAGTTTAAAGATATCACACCTGTGCATCGGTTCGAATGGCTTGCCCATGAGCTTTGCCAAACCCAGCAACAAATCCCACAATGGTAGTTCACACACCGGATGGGAAATGTGGTCAAGGCCTTTCAAAAAGTGCCAGACCACCTTCTCCTGTGCCACCAACTGCTGACCAGCCCAGGCCCGGTAAGCAGAGACGGCTGCCAGGTGCACCATAAGGGTCGGTGACTGAAAGAGGGACCAAAGGTAATCAAGGATGCTAGCTACTGGATAGGACAAAGGGTCCAACCCCTGACACCAAATGGAGAATCTTCCATTTTAAGGCATAGCACTTCCTGGTCGACTCCTTCCAAGATGCCTGCACAATGGTGAAGACATCTTCAGAGAGGCCAAAAGACCTGGAACTCTCGTTGCTCAGGAACCAGGCCATCAGGTGCAGAGATTGAAAGTCCAGGTGGAGTACCTTCCCCAGACTGATAGAAAGCAGGTCTGGGCGTAGAGCAAGACACCCTGGGAGGCTGCTGCCGAGTCTTAAGAGACCGGGGTGCCAGAACTGGTGTGGCCAGTCCGAGCCACCATGATCACCTGTGCCTTGTCCCTCTTGGTCTTGAGAAGCACCATATGGATCAAGGAAAGGGGAGAAAAGGCATAAGAAGCCCGGGGTCCAGGGCCTTGAGACGGCAACTCCCTGCATTGTTCCCTGCTGAGGAGGGCTGGCACAAAACAGCTGCAGCTTTGTGTTCTCCTTGGAGGTGAACAAGTCCACCTGAGGGATGCACCACTGAGAGAACAGACCGTGAACTACCTCTGGATGGAGAGGTCACTCATGAGACTCCTCACCCACCCAGCTGAGGGCATCCACCAGTTGATGGATGGCCAGGAGATCTACCTCCAGGCTACACACAAGGGTCCAGGCACAGAGAGCTTCTTTGCACTAAAGCAGGGTGCACGTCCTGCCCTGTTTGTTGAGGCAGTACATGGTCATAGTGTTCTCAGTCTGGACTTGGGTCACTTGACCCCAAATGTGTGGAGCAAATGCAGTCAGTGCCAGTCGAACTGTTCAGTTCTCCAGCAAGTTGATGTGGCATCGGGACTCCTCGGGAGTCCAGAGCCCGTGGGCTCGTGTTCCACAAGGTGGGCACCCCAGCCTGTGAGAGAGGCATCAGTCGTCAGGATGCCCGTCAGCTCTGGGCAGACAAAAGGGGTCCCTTCCTGCAGATGTGCCGAGACCAGCCACCACTGGATGGCATCCCACATCCGCTGGTCACCATGACCGGCTGGCTGAAGTGCCCCTTGCCCCAAGACCACAGGCTGGTCAACTCCCACTGCAGGGAGTGCATCCTCCAGCAGGTACAACGGACCACACTGGTACAAGACACCATGAAGCCCAGCAGGCACAGGAAGTCCCAGGCAGGTGCAAATGCCCAACCCAAAATGATCGAGCAAAGTAGGAGAGTGCTTCCACCCTGTTCACTGGGATCCGGGCTCTGGCTCTACAAGAGTCAAGCTCTGCCCCAGTGAAGCTGATCACTTGGAAGGGCAAGAGTCCCGACTTGGCCTCGTTGACCAGGAGACCAAGTTTGACTCGGGTCTTAAGGGCCAGTTCCCTGGATCGCTCCACCTCCTGATATTAGCCAGTCATCCAGGCAGGGATAAACCCACACCCTTTGGCACATCAGATAAGCTGCCACCACTGCTATGCACTTGGTGAAGACCCTAAGGGCCGAGAAGAGGCCAAAGGGCATGGCCTGGAACTCTTAGAGGGTACCCTCAGCTCAGAAGCAGAGGAACCTTCAGTGAGACGGACAGTTTGGGACATGAAAGAACGGGTCCTGAAGATACAGGGAGCAAAACCACGATTTGCCCTAAAGATGGTATGATTGAGAGCCGACAGCGTGTCTGCAGAGGCCAAGTCCTCCTGTGGGGTGCAGGCTCAGCAAGGAAGGTACTGCTTGAACTTTAGAGGCAGACCCTGACTCACCACTTCTAGTACCCACCTGTTAGTGGTAACAACGGACCAGGCAGAAAGGAAGTGGCGGAGCCAGTCCCCCACGGGAGGACCCAGAGAAGGCGTGACTGGCATGAGGGAGGCACCCCTCATCCTGTCACTGGGCAGGCTTGGAAGAGGCGGGTCTGGCTGAGGGTCCACTGGAGCCTCTCCCTCCTGACTTACGGAAAGCGGAAGCCACTGAGTTGGGCCGAGGTCGCCAAGCCAGAGCCTGCTGACCAGACGGTTGCTGGGCTAGCTTGGCCAAAGAAGTGGAGAAGGACCGAAAGGGCTTCTGTTTCTAAAGCTGCGTGGAGCCCTTGAGGTCCTTCTGGGCAGATGTCAGAGTCCAAGGTGGCACTGGACTTAGATGCGTGCGAGGCGACCCTCGACTGAACAGGTTGGTGCCTAAGAAAGGGACATCTGCCAGCTTGTGCAGAGTGTATGCCGTGAAGGTAGAGATCCTCAGCCAAGCCCTGCAACGTATGACCACTAAAGACGCCAGGGAGTGGGCACAGAAGTCCCCAATGCCCATGGCAGTCTGGAGCCATTTGGCCATAGCCTGCCCCTAGTCTCCGATTTATTTGACCGTGGTCTGAAGATCTGTAGACAGACGAGGAGGCACCCCATCCAAGGTGACCAAGCAAGACATGGGAGAAGTGGGCCATGAGGGCGGGCCACAATCGCCTGGCAAGAGGCCAAGCGAGGATGCATCAGACCTTTTTAGAGACACATTGTCCCACCTCTTGGACTCCTTATCAGGCGGGTTGTCAACATTCCCGGTGTTGCCAGAGTGCCAAAACAGAGTTGGCCACAAGCCCTTCAGCCAAGGGGTGCTCTGTGAATCCTGAAAGGGAACCGGTGGGCATCGCATACTTACGGGCCGTCCGGGCAGAAAGCACAGGGTAGGAAGCGGGGAAACAGCCAGAGCTCCAGGGCAGGGCCAAGAATGGCTTCTGCCACTGGGAAAGCCTCCGGAGAGACTCTCTGGTCAAGGATCTCGGTCAACAGGTAACTAGTCTGTTTCTGGACAAGCTCCATCTTCATACCCATCGACTTACAGAAGAAACAGAGGCCCATTAAAGAGGATGGACCATCGTCCGTTGAAGAGATCCCCCACAGACACCATGTCGAACAGACGAAAGTGCAGGGAGGAACCCTCGAACTCCAAAGAGTCAAAGAGCAGTCGACCGGAGTCCTCACTGACCCTCCACGGACGGTTAGGGGTGATTGCGACCGACAGCAGATGGGGAAGCCCCTTGGCTGCCAAAGACTCCTTAGTTGCAGCGCAGACCGGCTATTTGGGTGGTGGTTCCATCACACCAAAAAAAAAAAATTGGTTCCGTCGGCGGAGTTGGTGTTGGCCTTTCTGGCGACAGCCAAGTGATGGCAGGCATAGAAACCGGGGTCAGTTTGGCACCGGTAAACACCAGCTGTTGCCACATCAAGTCCTCGCAGCGTTGACTCAACTTGCACCGAGCCTCTCCTCACCCAAGGAGGATGAACAGCAGCGGCGCTGCTTCCTGTGGTGCCAAAAGTGTGAGCGCCAGCGACGGCGGGACCAGCTCGACCCATGGGAAGACTACCTCGGCCGCCAGGGGGACCAATAGCAGGATTCTGAAGTAGTCTGCGATTGCCGAGGCTCCTCCTGGTCGGGGACCAAAGGTGGTGGGTCAGTGGACTGATCTGTCCCTCCAATGGTCTGCATCAGGACCGGGGTCCTAGACAAGGAAGTATCGTCTACTTTGGTCTGTCGCCTTGAGAAAACTCTTGGCTGGGACAACCAGCATCTCAGCAGACAGGGTTACCGTGGAGCCAGCAGCCAAGGCAGAAGATTCAACTGAAGCCAAATCTGGAGACCCGCAGGAATCAGAGGCCCCACGACCGACATTGCTCTCGATCTCACGATCAACAAGTCTTTCCTTTTCTTAAGACTCTTTTTGCCGGTGGGTCCCAGACTAAAGTTTGGCAGGGACTGGCACAATTCCTGGAAGGAACTTGTAAAAGTGGAGTCCAGCTGAAGTGGCACGAAGGAAGAAGCCAATTAGGAATATGGCCGCAGCCTGGGCTTCCTCCTTGAAGGCCGCCAGCTGCTCAGAGCAGACCTACCAGTCACGGACACCATCCCAAACAGGCATCCTTGGATTTGACCAGTGGGTTCTGTTGCGCCAAGCAGCCCAATTTCAGGTGGGAGAGACGGTCCTCCAGGATGGAAGAATGAAACAAGCGGCCTGGTGATCGTGGTTGTGCCCCAGGCAGCAGACGCATGTGGGTCAGTCCTGGACATCATCATACTGCAACTGCACCAGCATAACCCGGAAGCGAACTTATCGTCCATCGTGGTAGCGACTGAAGATCAAATTGAAGACTAAACTTGCGAGAGTTAGTTTGGAAAATTCCTAAAAATGTAAGCACTAGGACCTACTCAACGCAGGAGCGGTAAGGAAGGATCCCGCTTCCTCCAACGGAAAGGAAGATCTGGCATCATGCAGCGGAGCAGAGGGAGTTACCACCCAGGTGGGAGGGAGGAGCAAGCTTCCAGACTTTCCGGCATATCTTAAGGGGAAAAGGACACTGCCAAGAAGTGTGGTTAGAACATCATATCCACATCCCGAGAAAGGGCGTTACAGTAATCAGCCTGGATGTCACAAAGGCATGGACTAGAGTGGGCAGGTCCTCAGGCGGAACTAGGGGTTTCATCCTGGCAATACTTCTCAAGTGGCAGAAACCACTCTGGACAACAGATGACACCCGAATTTCAAATGTCAATCCGTCATCCAGGAAAAAAAACACCAAGATCTCGCACCCTAGAGGAAGCCAGACTTGCCGCACAGGAGGCATTCCTATCACATCTTTGGCCCGATCCCAGTACCAGAGCCTCAGTCTTGTCAGAGTTCAGTCACGACCAGCTGGAGGACATCCAATCATTGACTGGAGACAGGCAGGTGTTTGGCACTTCCACAGCATCAGATGTTCCAGGGGCAAAGGACAAATACAACAGGGTATCACGTGCATAGCAGTAAAAACCCACCCTGTACTTCCTAATGAGCTCACCCAGGGGCAGCATTTACACTGCATACAACATTAGCAACAAGACTGATCCCCAAGGTACTCCGCCACGACAGGCACTTTGGGGAGGAGGAGAAGAAGTTCCCCATCACTACCAGTTGCTTCTCTTCTGAAATAGGACTCAAACCAGCAGATGACAGTGCCGGCAAGCCCACAGTACTCCGAGATGAGCAAGCAACACAAAGTGGTTGACAGTGTCGAAAGCTGAGGAAAATGAGAACTGTCCCATCTCCTCCATTCCTTGCCCCAAGGAGGTCACCATGCACCCGAACTAACACAGTTTCTGTGCTATGCCTAGCTCTGAAACCAGACTGGAATGGATCATTGATATCAAAGGTCACGAGGTACTCAAACTGTTGCGCCACCCCCTTTCCCAAAAACAGAAGGCTGGAGACAGGTCTGTAATTCGCCAAGATGTCCACGTCAAGAGGTGGTTTCTTCAGAAGAGGCCTCACCAGAGCCTCTTTCAAGGAATCTGGGAAGACCCCCGACAATGGACACCAGACAATCAGGGTGAACACTGGGCCAACAGAATCAATGCATCCAATTAAGAAACACGATGGCACCAGGTCCAGTTCAAAATGTGTGCTTCAGTTTTGAAATCGACCTCAATGACCTGAGCCACCTCCACCACTGGTTTAAACTCCTCCCAGACAGGGAGTGCCTCAGTTACCTCAAGGCGATCACTGGCAGGATTCCCCAACGGATAAAGGACACTGTCAGTGAAGAGCTGAGCAAACATCACACAAGGTGACGGGGTTGGGGGAGAAGACACATCACACACCTTTTTCAGCTGCAGACAGACCAGGTGTAACAGCCTGTCTACAGTCCCAAAGAGTACAGCTGGCCAGTTCTTCCCTGCAGCAATCTCCCTGGACAGGAACTCTGCTTTCTTAAGGTCGATTGCTCCCCGATGCTCACCATAGTGAGTACAGAGGGCCAGCTTGTCCTTCTCCAGCCCAGTCCCCACCAGCAAAGCTCTAACTTCTGACCCCTATTCTTAATTGCCTTGAGCGCCCCATCAAACCAGGGAGACCTCAAGTGAGAAGATTTGGGTCGTACACTGACCGGTGAGAGTGCATCGAGTGCTGCGCATATCACTTTATTACAGGTGGCAACCGCTGCACTCGTGCCATTAGCAAGTGCAGAATCTACACTAGATAGATCACCCACCACCAGAAATCCCTCTGATGACATTCCCCTCAAAGGGCGGTAGCTGACCATGTCAACAGGGGAAGGGGGCCCCCCCCCCCAAAACGAGAACCTCACCGTGCAATGATCAGATCATAAGATCTGATCAATCTTGAGGCTGCACACCTCAAGCCCCAGTGAGAACATCAGGTCTAACATGTGGCCGCCGTGGTGAGACACGGAAGTAACTTGTGTCAGGCCCAGAGATGATATCATCTGGAGGAGGTTGGAAACAAGCCTGGAGGATTTGTCGTCGGCCCAGGCGCTGAAGTTCCCCAGTACCACACATCTGGGGGACTCCCAACACCTCACCAACGATAAGATCCATTACCTCCTGCAGGAACTCTCCCCCTGCCCCCGGGAAATACAGAGGATCCTGCAGCCGGCACCCAGTCTCCCACGTACTGCCACACATTCAAAGGACCTGGTAGTTCCCACTGGGTGCACAGTGAAGCCCAGGTTGGATCTAAAACAGAGGGCCACTTCTCCACCCCTTCCACCCTAGGGCAGTGCACTACCGAGTACCGGGGGGGTGGGACAGCTGCCTCCAAAAGTGGCCCAGCATCGTCACCCACCCAGGTCTCCGTGATGCAAACCAGATCAACTGTGGAAATCAAGTCCACCATAATTGCAGTCTCGTCTGCTCAATCTGGCATTGTAAAGCACCACCCTAAGGAGACTGGTAGGCACTTTAGCCCCTCTGGGTATCTGCCCACTTGGTCTGGTGGGACTCCTGGGGACAGGAACCACACACATCTGACCTCACTCCAGGTCCAGTCTAAACCCAGGGCGACTCCTGCACCCAACTACTGCTATGCTACTCACCTCCATCAAGCCTACGGGGCCTCCTGGATTGATCATGGGTCACCATAATGATCCATGAAGTTTGCAATGGGTTGCTCTCCCAAGAAAGGCTCATCTCGGGGAGAATTATAAAGGTGATCAGCTTTCTTGGAAACAGTAGGGATAGTAGACAGGTGTTTCCAAGCCAATCTAGTGACATCCTTAAATTGATCCAGCAAAGGAGGAACCACCACAGGCTTCGAATTCTTTTGACAAAGGAAAATGGCCAAACGGCGTCTCTCAGAGTCCAAGTCTTCGGTGTCCCAGCCCATGTTGGATGTGCCGCATGACCTCCATGAATGTCAGGTCATCAGGAGGAGATCTAGAGGTGTCCTTGGGGATCAGAGGAGGGGACACCCCCAAGTCAGATAACTGGGCCATACCTGGTTATCAAAGAAAGACCCCACTCCAGCAGACGGGTTTGATTCCCACAGCCTCAATACTGTGGGACTCTGAGCAAGCACTTAACCCCCCTAGAAAACAGGCACTTGTATTGGGCCATAATTGTTTACCAAAGAAAGACCCCATTCCAGCTGACATGGGTTAGATTCCTACAACCTCCACTGCATACTGTGAGACTAAGTGTTCGCCTCCTCAGGTCATGGCAAACTGCTCCACACGATGCAACGTGGCGCCAACACACGGAACCAATAGGCGCCAAGGACAGCGGATGTGCAGCAGTGGGGATGGGTGGCACAGTCAGTGCAGAGGAACCACTCCAGAACCGGGGGGGAGTATTAGCTATTTTAACTCCCCTAAAGTATGCCATGGAGTTTCAGTGCCACCCATAATATACTAACAATCTTACCGCCATGGCCCCAAATGCCGGCAATCACTCCAGTAGTGCTTTGCGATATCGCAAACCACTACCAAGAGCAACTGCCAGCACCCCGGATCTGTGGCGCTGAGTCGGTTAGTATATTATGGGAGGCGGAAGAGGCTCACGGAATGGATCGCACTTTTTCGCAATTCTAAAAAGAAATGGTCGCATGTGAAGCCAGTTCGCATCACAAGGTGTGATGTAATATCGGCTATTTTAAAATCCTGAGACGCGTCCAATAATGTTGTACAAAGCACAGCACAGGGCACTGAATCAGCGTGCTGGCATCCAAGCCATATATTCATACATTAGCACTGCCCCTATCCAGCACACACTGCACATATGTATATGGTCATGGTAGCGCTGCACAAAGTGCAGAAGCGCAGTGCAGCATAGCTCCTGCTGGCAAGACACCCAGGAACAAAGGGGGACAGTGTGTCCTGAACAGGATGCCACCTTTGCTCCTGGTGCCATATTCCAATGCCAGCAAGCTAATAAGCCCACAAGGCATGCAAAATGGTAAGGGATCATCTGCATATCATTGTGACCGTAACAGCAACACATAATTCCTCTACACTTCTGTATGCAGGAAGGCATTGTGCAGAATGGTGTCCGGTGCACCATCCCACCCCTGAACCTCATGCCAGTCGCCAGATACAGGATCCTTAGTGGTGGTACTCTAATCCTTCACCTAATGCATATATGATTCCTGGTGCTAGTTGTGCCACCCCCTCCTCACCAGACTGGTACTAGGTGTACCACTCTCCCGTACTTTGTCCCCATGCAGACAGGTGAGAATGAATGATGTCCTCACAATAGCACCTGATTTGCCCCGGTGCTACTACAGGCAAGGATGTTATTGTTCATTCTGTAACAAGACACTGAACAAAGCGAGAGAGTTCTCTTCCCAGGTATTATGGTGGCAGACAGCATCCTTTATTTTCATAAGACTATTGGAGAGGAGGGAAGCCGAATACTTGGGTGGGGGAGAGAGAAGAGGTATTTGGCTTATAGGCCTTGCGGACAGGAACTGGGTGGTAAACGTGTGTATGATGCCTTTTTTTTTTTTTTTGGAAAATACAAAGTCAAACTACTTTTAAAAATAAAAACCAAACAAGGATTTGGGGGCAGGCAAAGTATGCCACAGCCTGTGGGTTGTTTTTAAAAAGCTTCTTACAAATATGACAAACACTTTGCACAAAGTTAAGGTGCAGTCATGCAAACTTCACCATGGTACAAGTCACATGAACTTCCCGACTTCGCACTGCCTTTTCCAGAGAAGTTTAAAATTCACTGCATCTCTAGCCCCTACCTGTTGCATAGCTGGCTTATGACCTAAAACCAGGTCAGCAGTTATGTGGCAAAAAAGTTCATTATGTTCAGGGTTCATGTTTGGGTGAGGGGGATTGGGACAACTGGCACACAGTTTTTAAATTCTGACCCACTTTTTCCTCTACCTTAGGGACAACTTGCTCACTGTTAAAGGTTTTAAACTGCTATTTTATAAATCTAGGCTCTGTTAAACAATACGACCCATTTTCATTTGACCCTTACTTTTTATACTCAGTGGGTCAGTGTCCCACAAAGATAAATATCTGAAGCAGGCCCGTCGGTGCAGTGATGGGATTTCCTCTTGCTACACCGGTGACCCGGGTTCAGGAACGGATCAGGGTCAGAGGGTCGGCCGGGGGAGAAGGATAAAGCGTCCCAAGACTGCTCTTCTTCTGCCAGGGGAGGAGGACCAAGTGTTCGGTGCAGTGGTGACACCCAGCGAAGGCTGGGTTCACCACTACACACAGACACCACATAGAATTCAGGAGTGGGTGCACACTGGTAGTCACTGCACGTCCCCACCCCTTTTTGCGGGGAACAGTCTGGCTTGGGAACAAAACCAGAATTTTCACTTCACTGATCAGCAAGTAATCTTAACCCAGTTTATCACTAATCCCACTACACCATCAATAAAGGGCAACAGCCACACGCTTGATGGGATTTATTCCAAATGAAAGGAGAGAGACTCCTTGGCGCTGGTAATCTTGCAGATTCAATCAGTGACTAGTCTCCTACTCCCCCCACCCCACCAAAGAGCCACCTGCACCACTGCTCTCCCAGTCCTCTCCAGAACTGCAAATTGGACAGAGGAGCACATGCCAGTCTGTTCAGCTGCTGCAGGGTGCCACTGCTACCATGGCTGGCGAACTGGCTATACTTTTACGCTCCCCTCATCCCCCATCAGGAAACTGATACAAATAATGAGAGAATTTACGAATTTGGGGGGGGGGGGGAGAGAAGAGATGATAACACAGAAAAAGGTAGGGATGAAGTTTGGAAAGCTATGTTCACCAACACACATAGCCTATCAAATAAAATAGCCATCCTCACAGCCATCATTGTCGAAACAGATCTGGACTGGTTCTCCATCACCGAAACCTGGTTAAACAATAACCACAATTGAGAAAGGACTATCCCAGGATACCGTCTCTTCCAGAAGGCCATAACTGGGTGAAGGGGGGAGGGGGGTAAGCTATGTACATTAAAGGAAGCCATAAAAGTGACAAATCCAAAATAACAGAAACTGTGTCACTTTGGGCCACTAGAGGCTAGAAATGGAGCAATAACTGAGGTTGGAGTGCATTTCCAACTACCGATAACAGGGATGGAGGGCGAATAAAGAAATATTGAAAGCCATTCAAAACATGGAGTGCTGAAGGTGAAGTAATAGTGCTGGGGGACTTCAATTTACCAGACGTAAATTGGGGTATCCATACAGCAAGTTTAACCAGAAGCAAAAGACTTTCTGGAGGCTCTGTGCTTATTAGGCCTGAAAGAACTGGTAAAGGACCCAACAAGGGGGGGCATGCTGTCCTTGACCTGCTGCTAACAAAACGGGGACAATGTTGCGGAAGTAGAGGTGGGAAGCCACCTAGGGTCCAGCGATCACTGCATGGTGCTGTATCATGTCAGGACAAAAAACAGAAAATACACTCAAACTAAAGTCATGGACTTCAGACAAGCAGATTTCGCAGCACTGAAGGAAGGTCTTAAAGAGAGACTCGCAAATGTGGTTTGGGGGAGGGACATCGAAGAGTACTGATCACATCTCAAGGGAGCTATACTTCAGTCTGCAAACCATTGCATAAAGAAGTTGAGAAAACCAAAAAAGAAGAGAAAACCACTGTGGTTTACTAAGAAACTAGTCACCAGGGTTAGGGAAAAAATGGCTGCTTTCAAGAAATACAAGAAAACAGGATTCTGACAAGGACCAGAAAGACTACCCCACACACACAGCTGCAAGCAAGGAAATCAGAACAGCAAAGGCAACAGAGGAGAGGATAGCCAGAGAAACCAAAACCTTCTATAGATACTACTGAAAAAAGAAAGACCACAGGGGATACTGTCAAACTCACGAAGGAAGATGGAGAGACCACTGAGGATGACAAGGACAAAGCGGAAATCCTAAACAGATATTGCTGCCCCGTATTCACAAAGGAGCAGGATGGCTGTGGAACCACCATTACAGGAGACAGTGAAAGGCAGCTACAGAGTATACTCAGGACCTAAAGTTCCTAAAGGAACTGGAGAAGCTCGACACAAGCAAAGCAATGGGACCAGACCAAATGCACCCTAGACTACTAAGAACTGAGAGGAATCAACGGCTCCATTGGCTGATCTTTAACTTATTTGAATTGGGCGAGATCCCACAAGACTGGAAAAGAGCCAGTTATCCCTCTACACAAAAAGCAGTAGGAGAGTGAGTGCGGGCAACTACAGACCGGTAAGCCTCACAAATTGTAGGCAAAACAATGGAAACCCTTCACAAAATATTTATTATATCCTTTCTCAAGGACAACAGGAAGGTCTAAACAGCATGGCTTTACCACAGGCAAGTCATGTCAAACCAGTTTACTTGACTTCAACTGGGAAACGAAAACAGTACACCAGGCAGGTGCAGTAGTCGTAGTGTACCTGGATTTCAGCAAAGCCTTTGACTTGGCCCCACACAGAAGGCTGCTAAACAAATCAGAAAGCATGGGAGTAGGTCAGGCAGTAAACTGGTACAAGCACTATGACTGACTGGGTACTAACAAGTCAACCAGAAAGGCTAACTGATGTCAAGGTAGTCCCGGATACAAGTGACAACTCACCTATCCAATGCGAGTGGTTGACAAAACGGGCCAGCTCCCCATACAAATTGGTGAGGAACAGAAAAAAAAAAAAAATAGCACTATGACCAACTTCAGGAATCAACTTTCAGGCATAGACTGGAGGTTCCCTGACTTATGCACTTCTGTTGACACTGCCCTCCAACTCTTCCTCACTCATTTCAACGCAGCTGCAGACAAGTTCGCCTCATACCGTAAGATGATAAAAGGTCATAGTATGGACTGGGTCACCCCTGAGCTTCTCCGTATGATGCGGCAACAGGATCTCCTTTGGCACCGGGCCAGCGCAACAGGGATAAAGTACAGTTATGTAAAACCTTACTGTAACAGTAGATCTTCGAGAGAGGCTCTTGCAGTAGGTAATTACATATATGACTGACGTCAGCAGGCAGCAGGACCCCACGGAAAAATTTCTAGCTAGCAGTCCCTGGCGAGGGACTGCCCCCATGTCAGGTGACTGGATTCAGATAAAGTCGGTATAAAGGGCCGGTCCCGGACGCCCGCCTTCCAGTTCTTTCCCACCACAGGCCCGGACGAGAGAGAAGCAGATATTTCCTTCAATGGAAAAGAAGCTGAAAAAACCTAGGGGGATGGAGGCCGGGAAGGTATTACCTACTGCAAGAGCCTCTCTCGAAGATCTATTGTTACGGTAAGTTCTTACGTAACTGTACTATCTTACTTCAAGAGGACTCTTGCAGTAGGTAATTACATATAGGACAGAATCCCAAGCAGTCTGGAACAAATGAAAGGTACCAGGAGGAGGAACTACTCCAAGAAGTAGCGGAAAACTTTGCAGACCTCAAGCCAGGAGGCCCTGCAAGACCACTAAGCCGAAACCTGCTCTACAGCGAGAGGCAATGTCCAAATTGTAATGTTTCGCAAAGGTATTGACGGAAGTCCAAGTGGTGGCAGCACAGATGTCCGCCGCAGACACATTCTTTAAACAAGCCACAGAGGCTGCTACTCCATGAGTGGAGTGACCTCTGACTTGACCCAGAAAGGTCTTGTTGTACTTGTCATAACAGAAAGTGATGCAATGAGCCAGCCACTTTGACAGGCATTGCTTGGAAACAGCATTGCCTTCCCTTTTGTGAGCAAAAGAGACGAACAACTGATCAGTCTTTCTGAGATCCTTTGTCCCATCGGAGTAGTATCTCAGAATCTTGAGAACATCCATGGTATGGAGCAAATATTCTCCCTCATTGGAGTACTGCGTGAAAAAGGCAGGTAACTCAAACTGATTTAAGGTAGACTCCGCTACCACTTTCGGAAGAAACTTAGGATTCGTGCGAAGAGCTACTCATTCTTTGTGGAAAATCAGATACGGGACCTTACACACAAGGGCCTGGAGCTCGGAAATTCTTCGAGCAGAAGTAATGGCCACCAAGAAGAGCGTCTTCCACGATAGAAACTTCAAGTCTGCGGAAGCCGCGGGCTCGAAGGGAGGAAAGGTAAGTTTCTCGAGAACAAAGTTCAAATCCCAAGGGGGAGCAGGAGTCCTAACAGGAGGCCTGAGATGAATGACCCCTCTGAGAAAAGTCTTGGATACCTCTAATTGGGCAAAGGTTTTATCAATGAAAGGAACATGCTAGGCTGAAATAGCAACCATGTGAACCTTCAAAGAGGAATGACTGAGACCCAGGTCGAAGAGGTGACATAAATAAATAGAGCAGAATGGCCACAGGACAGGAGAAAGGCACCATGTTCCTAGAAGCAGCACAAATGGAAAATCTCTTCCATTTCATGGCGCGTAGGTGGACCTAGTGGAGGGTTTCCTAGCCTCCACCAAAATCTCAGCCTCCTTAGGAGAGACGCCAAATCTAGATTGGGCTAGGTCTGCAGGAGCCATGCATGAAGTTGAAGGGACTTGAGTCCTGGATGGACCAAGGTTCCCTGATCCTAGGTCAGCAATCCAGAGATAAAGGAAGAAGAGAAGGAGGAACCTCTTAGTATTGTTGTAGAAGAGAACCAGATTTGCCTGGGCCAAAAAGGAGCAATCAGAATCATTCTCGCTCCTTCCATTGCAAGCTTCTGCAGCACACGAGGGACCAAAGGAATTTGGGGGGGGGGGGAGCATAGACGAATCTGCCCTTCCAGCTTAGAGACAGAATGTCACTCCAGAAAGCGCCTGGCTCTGGAGCGAGCGAGCGAGCAAAAGGTGGGAAGTTTTGCATTTTGGGAAGAGGCGGCGAACAGGTCTACCTGTGGAGTCCCCCAGAGCTGGAAAATGCCGTCTAGAACCTTTTGGTCCAGTTCCTACTCATGTGGCAGAGCCGAGGAGCAACCTAGCTTGTCTGCCAGGGTATTGTCGACTCCTGGAACGTGGATCGCCATGAGGTGAAGGTTGTGAAGTGTTGCCCAGTCCCAAATCCTCACTGCTTCCCTGCACAGCGGGTAGGATCAAGTCCCTCCCTGCTTGCTGATGTACCACACCACGCACATGTTGTCCGTTTGGACAGCTAGGTGACCGGGAAGGATGCATTGGTGGAGAGCTTGGAGAGCATACAGAACAGCTCGTAGCTCAAGCACATTGATGTGGAGAGCCAACTCCAATCTGGACCATAAACCCTGGGTTCGGCGAGGACCCAGATGGGCTCCCCAACCTTCGCCCGATGCGTCCGTGGTCAGGGTCTGAGAGGGAGGAGGATGACAGAAGGGAACCCCCCCCGAAACAGGTTCTCGCGAACCATCCACCACTGCAAGTCTCTTGTCAACGGCAAGAAGATCAGCACCAGATGATCTAGGTAGTCTACGAGTTGATCCCACTGAGAGCGGAGGATCCACTGAGAGATCCTCATGTGGAGCCGCGCGCGTGGAACCATCGGGATGGCGGCCGCCATAAGCCCCAAGAGACGGAGCACCGACCTCGCCGGAACCTTCCTGCGTTCTGAAAGCAGAGAAATCTGTGACAGTAGGGAGGCCGCCCTGTCCGAAGGGAGGAAGGCCTTGCACACTGTCGTATCGAGGATTGCCCCGATGAACTGAAGTCTCTGGGAGGGGTCCAGATGAGACTTGGAATGGTTGATGGTGATACCCAGCCAAGTCAAAACCTGCTGGGTGGGGGAGAGAAAATGCAGGAGTTCCTCCCTGGACGAAGCCGCCAGGAGCCAGTCGTCCAGGTAGGGAAACACCTGGAATTCCCAAAGTACGCAGGTGGGCCGCTACCACCGCCAGGCATTTGGTAAAAACTTGGGGAGCAGAGGAAAGACCAAATGGGAGTGCCCGGAATTGCTAATGGTCCCCCTGGAAAGCAAACCTGAGGTACTTTCGGTGAGAGGGACGAATGGGGATGTGCAGATATGCATTCTGCATATCCAGCACACAAAGCCATTGACCCGGCCGAAGAAGGGGCAGAAGGGTTTGAAGGGAAAGCATCCTGAACTTTTTGTATTCTACATAGAGGTTCAGGGAGCTGAGATCGAGAATAGGTCTGAGATCTCCCGTCTTCTTTGAAACAAGGAAGAAATGGGAATAGTAACCCGTCCCGTGAAGGTGAGGAGGAACGGGTTCTATGGCCTGTTTCGCGAGAAGGGCAGATATTTCTTCCCTGACCAAAGGATGATGGTCCCTTGAGTAAGAGGACTTCAGAGGTGGGTGGCGTGGAGGCTTCTGTAGAAATTCTATGGAGTGCCCCTCCGCGATAATCTGAAGCACCCATGAATCCGATGTTATCCTCTCCCAACCCGGAAGGCGGAGGGAGAATCTCCCTCCTACCGGTTCCTCCAGGGAGTCCGGAGGCGGTGGGAGAGGGAAGGAGTCAGGTGGTGTGGGGCAGCGCCGCAGCTGGGGCACCCGCTGCTTTTTTGGGCGGCGGGGACCTGGCAGCTGCGGGGGCCCGGCGTTTGGTGGCCTGCCTTCCTTGGGGTTTCGCTTGAAGCCAGCCGAGTCTGCAAAAAAGACGGCACTGTGGAGGATGGGGATGGTACATGGAATCCACAGATTTCAGGGCCATCCCCTTCTCCTGCAGATCGGTGATGATGTCCTTGACATCACCACCGAAAAGCACTGAACCCCTGAAAGGTGCTTCTTGGATTGCTGATTGCACCTGCGGGACCAAACCTGACACGCGGAGCCAGGCATAACGCCAAAGACTTACGGCGAACGCGGAGCTCCGCCCTGCAGTCTCCACTGCATCGTAGGTCGTCCTCAGAATGTGACTACTGGCCGAACAAGCAGAACGGACTAGGTCAGCTAACTCCTGCTTGACTTGGGAGTCAGGCAAGGAGTCAATCTTAGATTCCGCCTGGGTAAGGATAGCCTTCTGGTAATCCCCCATATGTGCTACATAATTCAGGGCCCTGATTCCCATTGTGGAAGAAGCATATATCTTCCTTCCATACTGATCCAGAAGGCGAGATTCCTTATCCGGGGGAGACGAGCTCAAATGTTTAGGGAGTGCTGATCGGCCGTGAGCGGTGCTAATCACAACCGAGTCTGCACGGGGTTGAGAATCCAAAAAATCTACGCCCTCCGGAGCCTGATATAGCCTGTTGACTTCTGAGGAAGTGGGGCTAGAGCCGATGGTTGTTTCCAAATCGTGGAAACAAGGTGGGCGTGAGGCTCGATCCAGGGTGGCACTAGAGTAGGGGTCGTTAAGGGGCAGGTCCAGATGTTCAGCTAGTTTAACCCGCTGAGGATCTGGTTCCAAAGAACGCCACTGATGTCCTCCTGGATCTTCCCAGTAACTCATGGAGGGGCGAAGACTCCTCCAGAGATTTCGAGGAGTCCCCGCCGGGCTTGACCGGAGAGCGAGGCTCGTAGTCTTTCTCCGAGCATCCATTGGAGGAGTCTGGAGGAGGAGGAGGAGGATTAGAAGCAGATTAAGACTCCCTGGCTCGTCTAGGGGGAGGAACGGGTTCCTTAGGGGGAATCCCTGGACGCGTGTCCTGCCCCTCTCTGGATCCCGAGGGAAGAGCTCGGAAATCCGGAGGTGGAGAGAGAGTGTGCCGTCTCGGGCGTACGGGGGCCAGAGGTGGCACCGTCGCCATGAGGCAGCTCTCTACTTCCTTGGCGAGACAAAGAATTGAATGTGAGCCAAGTACTCAAAGGGGTTTCAATTTATTCATGGTGTACTGCGCAAAATACAGTATGTTGTTTTTCTTTGGGGAGGCCCAAGATTGTCAAAATTTTTGGGGGAGGCTCAAAATCTTTTCCATGGATTTAGGGAGGCTCACTGTGACAAAGTCTGAGAACTATTGGCCTAAAGTGACGACCTTTTGTTGCCTGTGTGTGAAAATGGCTGATATCACAGTAGAGCAGAGAATAAAAATATCACATTGCAGAGGATGATACACTTATCTCACTCATTTACCACTCACCCCTAGTGTGTGTGTGTGTGTGTGATATAACTATACAACACACACACACACACACACACACACACACAGAGCACTTGCCTCAAGTTGATTAGCAAAATTTAAAAATAGTACAAAACGAATAACGAGATTAAAAAATGTTTGAACCTGAATAAAATCGAAACTGAAATGAGCTCAGTCTTTGCTTCATTCCCCCCCCCAAAAACACACACGCACACACCGGACCCCTACTACTCAAGACACTGGTCTCTTGGCTAGTCCAACTAAAGCAACAGTTCTCAAACTCTGTCATACTGAGCCTCACCTAAGCCATGGAAAAGATGTTGAGTCTCCCCCAGACTACTGAAATATTTTTGGGCCTCCCCATAGAAAATTAGCCTATTTTTCACAGTACATCAGAAATACATTGAAATCTCTTTGCATAGCTGGCTTTCATGTTATTACGCTTATTGTAACCTTCCCCCCACCAAACAGGACAAACTACTTGCTCCAATATTTTGACTCTCGAACCATTGTTACCCATTACTGCAATACCTTCATGGGTCAGACTGCTTTTTCTGTTTCTCCTCTTACTGGAATAACCTTCCTGCCGACCTCTGCCTCTCCCTCTCACCCTGCTCTTAAGCAACTTCTCAGGGATCATTTTGCTCCCTCCTGCTCTTATTCTTAGTACCTGTATGGTTAACTCTTGTATTTAGACAGTTCTGCTGCCAATCTAATTGATCAATTGTTCCTTGCATTAGTTTATTGTTCTTAATTTGTTTGCACTTTTATTCATTTTGTATTGCTTAAGTGTTTTGCAGTTACATTTTAAATTGTATTTTCTCACTGCCCTTCCCTGGGTACACCTGAAATAAGCCATGGCTCAGTGTACAGTACCGTAGGAACCAGGCACTGACTGGCAGCTGTACTCCTTGGCTGATTTTCCAACGCCTGGTGCTTCCTGGTCTCAGGGAAAATCTCTTTCTGTGCTTTGTTCTGGACTGAATTTTTTCGCCCACCCCTCCTCCCCTAGTATTAAATAGACCCTTACTCCACCCCTTCCTCAGCCTAGCAGCAGATTGGTCACTCCACTGCTGCACATTTTCATGCTATTGGCCTCCCTGTCTTCAATACCTGACTTGACCCACTTTCTTACCGCCCCTTTTTAAAGCAGTCCCACCCACAGGATCCCACATTTCCTCTCAACCTTTTCTCCAGCCACTCCATCTAACTCCTCTCAATTACTGCTCTACCTGCCCTATTGTTAGGGACCTCACCCTAATTCGACTATATACCCTTTCAACTATAAACCAGCTTGCAGTTAAGCAGGCCAGCAACACCAAACAAACTACCTTGGGGTGCAACCACCTACTACTACTACTACTACTACTACTAGTCACTACCTCTTTTGGCATTGCTGGTACCATACACATCCTTTTGTTCTGCAAATTTTGGACTCCCAGCTGTTCTGTCTAACCCTTTATGTGAATCCACTTTATTAACCCTCACTCTCCTTCTCTCCCTCAGCCGAGAAACTGTCGCCCAGGCTCCCAGCTCCTAAGCCGCAGGATTCCGCTACCGGGCGGTCGGCGCCCCTCTAGCCGATGCTCGATACCGCAGACACAGACCCAAGGCCCTACAAAGTACGGCAACTGCCGCAACTTTTGACCGCCCCCCTCCCCCACCTCCGCTGATTATTAAATACAGTAGCTCCTGCCAAAATATTAGTCCACGTCCCCTGGCGCAGTGCCCCACCAATAGAGACTTAGCTCGTGATCCCCCTCTTCTCTATCCAGCCTACGGGATCCAACTCTCATGGCCTCGCCTTACTAAAACGCATAGGCTCTCCTTGGCTGTGCCTTCACCACTAAATATCTTTAATGCTATCAAATTTGGGTCGACCTGGATCGGAAAGCTACTGATAAGCTGCATTAATCCAGCAACCCCACTGGCCCCTGGGCTGAGTGGCTCCTTTTTGAGGTACCATCATGTCGGGCCCTATATGGCTCCTTTTACTGCCACTACTTCTGCTGATACCAGCTGCCCAGCATTGGACACCTGAACTACCATCATGTTTGGTCTACAACGGCACCTTGTGCTGTATACCACATGGCAACTTATCCTTTAATTGCCTCCGTGATTCCAAGTACCAGTACCTCGAACCCTGCTCTTGGACCAGACATACCAGTAGTACTTATAACACTCCCCCACCACAAGGCCCATCTCCCACAACGCAGACTTCTATCTCCTCCCCGCCTATTGTGGTAGGGGTACTAGCTCTAGCTACATCAGATCAGCTCTTCTATGGTGGCTACTTTCCAGTCCCTAAAAACATCAGATCTACTAGACTGGAGAAAGACAGGAATTACAAGCTTATAATTAGCGCTCTTAGAAAAATCCTGCTTATCCTCCTGCTTTGTTCAGGAAACGCAGAACTCAACCCTGGCCCCCCAGAAGCTATTGCTTTGCCAGCAGAACTAGCAAATTTAAAAGGAATAAACTTCTTGCATATTAATGTATGTAGCCTCCTTAAAAGATAACCTTAATACAAACCTGGTAAATCATACCTCTCCTGACATACTTGTGATTTCGAAACTTGGCTTAGACCCAGCACCACTGATAGAGAAGTAAAACATACCCAACTATGCCTTGTTCAGAGCTGATAGGCATGCCAGAGGAGGAGGGGTAGCTATCTACGTTAAAGAAATTTTCTGCCTCCTGCTTATCCTCGGCATCTGTCGCCAGCGAATTCGAATGCCTAATTCTCAAAGTGGAAATTACACAGACTACTGCACTCTGCGTAATAGGATGCTACAGACCGCCGTCTGCTGGCCTACAGCTTGTGTCATATCTAAGTGACAAGTTGGGACAGGAGCTGCCAAAAACTATTATTTTAGGAGACCTCAACTTTGACTGGCTCTCTAACACAGCTGCCCCCCTTGCATCCTTCTGTGATGAACATGAGCTGACGCAACTTATTACTGAACCAACACGCCAAACGTGAAGAACCCCAGTAAAAGTACACTTTGGATGTGCTAATATTGAGCAAACCTCATCTCTTCTCCCGCTGATGTCTTCTTCTCAGGCGTAGCGACCATATTTTATTGGGAGTAAGATCCACCAACAACCCAGCACCCATCAGCAAGTTCTCTATGAGATCCAGGCGCAACTTCAATGAACATGCCTACCTAAATGAGCTTAAGTACTCCCCTGAGTGGCAAGATTTCTACCTGGCCAAAACAATTACGTCAGCTTACAATATCTTCCACAACATTCTATCAAGGGCCCTTAATAAGTATGCTCCCCTTATTAAAGTTCGAACTAGGACCAAAACCTGTAAATGGTTCACCCCTCAGATCAAGTCCTTGCTTCTAGAAAGAGATAAGCTCTGGAAAAAAGCACGCAGACTGAACACTGCAGAGGATTGGATCCAGTTCAGGAGACTACAAAATTTATGTACCAAAACAATCAGAGAATTGAAGGCCACCTTCTTCAAATCCAAACTCGACTCTGCCACAAAGAGCCCAAACAATCTCTGGAACACAATCAGTGATCTGCTAGGCCACTCCCCAGGAAATTCACTCCCGACAAAGATTACCTCTGGCAACTTGACTATAACCGAAAAGATGGATATACTTGACGCATTCAATAACCACTTTGCTACTGCAGGCATGGCATTTGATAACTCCCCTGCAAACATACTTCGCTCCCAGACTGCCAGCCAACTGCCTGAAACTCCGATAGCTTCGCCGCCTTTCTCACTTTAACCTGACACACTGAAAGAGGTAGAGGACCTCTTGCTTCAGTTGGATACTAGAAAAAGTGCTGGGGCAGACTCCCTTGACGCTTACTTCCTAAAGATTGCCTACCACACACTAGCAATACCAGTCACCCACCTTTTTAACTTATCCCTGTCTCAGGGCACCTTACCACCTATATGGAAGACAGCACATGTCATACCACTGTTCAAATCAGGTGACCGTGGCGATCTCAATAACTACAGGCCAATTTCCCTCCTTCCGGTCCTGTCCAAGCTCCTAGAGAAAATTGTAAATGCACAGCTGAGGACTCACCTTGAGTCTAGGGAACTGCTAAATCCTATGCAGTCCGGATTCAGAGCTAAACATAGCACTATCTCAGCCCTCGCCAAAGTTACTAACGACTGGCAGCGTAATCTTGAGAGCAAAAACTTTATTTGTGCTGTTTTCCTCGATCTAAGCAAGGCTTTCGACGTCGACCATAGTCTGCTCCTCTCCGCCCTTCAAACCATAGGTGTTGACCCCTCCTCTCTGCGTTGGTTCACTGATTATCTTACAGGGCGCCTTCAACAAGTTAAAGCCGAAGGAGGCCTGTCCCCCTTAAAAACTCTGCAAAGAGGGGTACCTCAAGGTTCTATATTAGGGCCCTTACTTTTGCAATCTACATTAATAACATCGACTACTGTATAAAAAAGCCAACATCCATCTGTTTGCAGATGATACAGTTCTCTACGTGAGTCGCTAACACCTGAAGCTGCCTCACGATGACCTACAGTCAGAATTCAACCTTTGCAAAGCCAACTCCTCCAAAAAGCTACTCCTTAATGCCAAAAACTAAAGCGATGGTCCTCTCTCCTTTTATCCATACAGCTAACCCTGTGTCCAGTGGGACAGTTCCCCAAATTACCACAGTTCTAGGTGAAAAACTAGAATTTGTTACAAAATTCAAGTATCTGGGAGTTTGGATAGACCAAAGACTCTCCTTCATTGAACATATCGAGGACTTGCTAAAACAACTTCGGCAAAGGCTTGGACTGTTTAGAATCAGCCAATTTCTCACCAGAGATGCCAAGAAACAACTGGTCCAATCCATTTTCCTATCATTGGTTGATTCGCTGACTTCCTCTACAGCCAATGCCCAACTCTTACATGGCTAAACTGGACACACTCTACCGCCCGAGCACTGGGGTTTATAGCAGGACTCACCTTGACACACATCACTGCACCCTATATGCGGCAGTGGGATGGACATCACTAAAGTTCAGGCGCCACAAACGCCGCTCTCTGGACCTATAGAGCCATCTCTAATAAGCTGCCTTATATATCTCCTGCTGTCTTCACGGAGTATAATTAGGAAATACTGGCGTAAGAAGTTACTCAGCTATTACTTAAAGTACCCAAAGCAAAATCCCGCTTGCAGGGCAGCCATAAGTTGCATAACTACCTTATGGAACCATCTACAAAACCCTCAAATTAAGCACTTAATCGGTATAAATGCTTTCAAGATGCTTTATTTCCGCATAATCAGAGAAGTATGTAACTGCTTCACCCACTCAGACCCAGTACCGTGTCTGCACTGGTATATAGCCACTTAGACCCAATTTTAAGTACTGACCCCCCAGCTTGCTCCTCACCAGTCTAATTGTTCTCTCTCTTATCCCCCTGTCTTATCAACACTAGCCCATCCATCCCCTTATTCTTCCTTTCCCAACCTCGGATAGGAGCTCACTACCCTGGGTTGTGACATCCTACCATGCCCGTGCTTTATAGCATTCAATCCCAGGGCTCACACATACTCCTTTTCTCCATCCACCTTTCTACATCCAGCTTACCAACTCCTTTCTGTGCACCATGCCCTCCTAGCCTTTCTCCCCTACTTCCTCCCTCTTCCCCCTACCTGGTGTATATTTTTATTTTTATTTTTTCTTCCATACTTCCTCCTGCAACCTTGGATAACCTGCTTTATCTTCCTATAGACACTTCTATTTATGTAAATACCGTGTAATCTTTACAATATCTGTATAATTCTATGCACATTTGAACTTTTTTTTCTCTCTCTGTAAAGAGTGTTATCTCTATTGCCTTGTAAACACCTGTGTTGACCTGTATATACAATTGTTCATGCTCCACCCAGGTCCATCTTGCAAATGAGCTTCTGCTCAACGATGAACGCCTGGTTAAATAAAGACTTGATTGATTGATTGATTATCTGGTCACAGACTTGTGAATAAAGACAAATTCACCTACTGTTATCCTCTTTCAGTTTGTCTCATCACTTCACACAAATTCTATAAAGTTCAAAATTGCAGTATAATACTTTTTCAAGACGCGCTTAAACCTCCCCTGGAACAGGTTGGGGCCTCCCCAGGGAGGCTGGCCTCACCATTTGAGAACCCCTGAACTAAAACCTGTTCTACTGTTCTTCAATATCAGCACTGCCATCTTCCCCACACATTAAGCACTGAAGTCTCACAAATTCTGACATTAGCCCACAGTGATTAAGTCACTAATAGCTACAAAAGTATGTAGTACTTTTTAACTAGATTAGAAACTAAACTTAAGCGCGCACACACACACACACACACACACACACACACACTACAGAGATGTGAAAAACACTAATTACACTTTGAATTTTTCAGCAGAGTCCCTTGAGAGACCTCACAAGCTACATCAGCCTCCTTCCCTATCTGAAGAATGGACTCCTGCTCAGTCTCCAGACTGTTTGGTCAGCATTTCCCTCACACCATCTGATAATTCATCCTCTCCCCACCAATCTCAGTAGGACCACCCTCACCATTCTCGTCCCCTGCAAAACTGCCCGATTAGCCTCGGACACATGCACACACACACACACACACACACACACACACAGTTAACTGCTGGCTGCAGGGGGTTCCACCCATTCAGGGCGCCAGCAGCAGTGCACCCAGTAATTAGGGCACCAAGTCGTGAAGTCACCAACCCCTCTCTTTGTAGGGGGCTATGCCCCCGGTTGGACCTCGGGGAGGTGGCAACGAACTCCCAAAAGTTGGCACCCTAATGACAGGCACACAGCCACCAGCGCACAGATGGCCAGAAGAAGTTGCAGGATGCCTCCGATAGTAATACCAACTATCTCACTGCCATGGCCCCAAATGCCAGCAGTCACTTATGATACTGCAAAACATTCCTGCGAGTACTTGCTGGCATCTGGGACCATGGCAGTGAGAATGCAAGTCATCTGAAGAAAATTCACTACTTGGCGGGGAGTGTCACAAAATGGATCGTATTTGTTTGCAATCCAAACTTAGAAATGGGCTGCATGAGCAACCGGTTCACATCGCAAAGTGAAATGCGATACTGGCTACTTAAAACCCTGGCAAGAGTCTGGTTCGGGTCGAGTCAGGTGCAATTTGTAAAGCACACTTTCTGGCTCGGGTCAGGCATTCTCTTAGCAGAGTGTGGGTGATTATGCTGTTTGTAGTCTTAAACCAGCGAGTCTTTCCTTATTCTTTTCTGTATACAAGTTCCTAAGACCTCCTCAGACTTCCTTTTTTTGCCAGTCTTATCACGCATGAGTGAACTTTAGTGTGGCTAGAAGGACATTTGACCGGCAGAGGACTGTCTTCAAGCCATCGACTCTATTCTTAAATGACATTTTATGACTTTATCATCACTTTATTCTCTGCGAATCAGAGTGCATTTAATTAAAGTGTTTTCCACAAATTAAAGTGCATTTTATGTTAATGTGCGAGTTATAAATCAACATTTCAACAGCCACTAAATTTTAGGGACTGATGTATGTGGCTAGGCCATAATAATCACGAAGCTGCCAAGCTTTGGTTTCATCTTTGCATTGTTTGGTTACAAAGCAAATGAGCTACGATTTGTTTTTCTCCTTCTTATAGTTTATGTTTTAACTGGAAATTGTGAGCAGACTCTACAAAAAGTGCCTAAGTTTGAGGATTATTGTATTTGGGAAGGTTTTCAGGGCAGGTATGAAAACAACTAGATACTCTCAGGCTTGGGACAGGCTTTAAAATTAGGCCCGAGCAGACCTCTAGACTAAACCGGAAAAGGACCTTGGTGTTATATCTGAAGACCTCAAAGTGGTAGAGCAGTGTGACAAAACAATGGGTAGTGTGACAAAGCAATGAGTAGGGTCAGTGGGATGCTGGCGTGCACAGGGAGTGCATCTTCAGCAGAAGAGGAAGGTGATGTTGCCACTGTATCGCTTGCTTGGGAGACACCATCTGCAGTACTGTGTCCAGTTCGGGAGGCTGCACCTCAAAAAGGACAAAAATAGATAGGGTAGAGGCAGTCCAGAGGAGGGCAACTAAAATGGTGCAGGGGCTGCACCAAAAGCCCTACAAAGAAGAAACAGAGATTGCAACATGTACACCATGGAAGAGAGAAGAGGGAATGAGAGAGACCTACAAGTACCTCACAGGTGTGAACAGGGTGCAGGAGGAAAGTCTCTTTCAAATGAGACAAGCCAGAAGGATACCACGGGGGGGGGGCGCACGCGTCACAGGGATGTGAGGAAGTATGGCTTCACTGAAACAGTGATGAGATGCCTGGAACACTGCCAGCAGAAATGGTGGAGGTGAAAACAGCAGGGGGCTTCAAGCATGCATGGGACAGACACAAGGGAATATCAGTAAACTGGCAGGAAGGAAGGAGGGAGGGTCGCCTAAGACCAGAGCCTGCAGAGACAGACTAGGCACCAACTATCTTGGAAAACTTAGTGGGCCATGCAGTCCTCTTCTGCTGACAAACTGTATGTTTCTTCAGCTGCCAATGCTCTACACTACCGAGTAGTGACAACGCTAGGAGTTTTAAAACATGGGTCAAATTAGACCCACTGATGTTAAAAAAATAAATAAATAAAAGGGGGGTCAAAATGAGAAACAACTGGCTCAAAACCTAATCACAAGTACAAATTTCACCAGTACAGAAGCTTAAATTTGTCAAGTGAAAATACTTTTCTATCGTTTACATTTCCATCTTCCGGCTGTTGTTACAGACAAGTGCACCACTTTGGACCCACTGTCATGTGGAAAGTGGATCATGCCTGGGCAAGCTGCAGCTTCACCCCGTTTTGCCCCAACTAGCACTGTTCCTGCCACCGAATGTCCTGCACTTCCTGTTTACATAAGGGATCATGGAGTGCAGCAGAGGATTATGGGACACAGGCGTGACATTAATTCAAGTAGCGCTGCCGCCAGTCAACAGGGCAGCTTACACTGCCCACTTTGCGTCCCCAATTCTGCTGCTGCTCTGGGAGAGGATTATGGCTTACCTTGACTGAGTGTTCACACTGTCATATTTAGACAGCAGCTACAAGAATGGTGGGGTCACTGTGGTGCAAATGTGGCACTGTAAACACTCCTCTAGGTACCACCGGTACCCTAAAAATGCTTGCTAAACTGTGTGTTAAAATGTTCTTCACGATATATAGCTATATGGGTTGAAACTGGCACTGGATCACTAACCAAATGCCTTTAGATTTTGTGTCGTGCCTGTACTGGAGAAGGTAACATTTCAATAAATACATCAGCTGGGCAAGTGGAAAAGTCTGTGGGGCTAGCGGATTTTCCCCAGTTACTAGCCCTACTGGCTAGTGGCTGCAAAACTTAATTTCTACCAGAACTAGGCTTTTTCACACAAGAAAACCTGGCACAGCAGTGAAACTCTGCCGCCAATGTAACAATCCCAGGAATAACACAAGAGCAGATGAAGCCTCCAGAAGAACTTTGAAAACATCGTATTTAAACATATTTCAGTTAGCATTTCACGTTCTCCAATCTCCCTTTTATCACTGTGGACATATCAAGGTTTTAAAGAGAGAGTATCGCATCACAGATCCGGCTACTCAGGCGATCCATTCTCACATCTGCACTGCACAAGAAACAAAAAAAAAAAAAAAACTGCGATGCATTCTGTGACCCCCCATCTCAGCCCCACCACTCTCCCCACCCATGTCCCCAAAGACACTTACCCATATAAGGTACTTCATTAGATTAGCACCACTCAGTCTCAGTAACGCAGCCACTAAATAAATGCTAGCAAACGCTCCCGTAGCTAGCTGTGTAAGTTAGTAATCCACCTAGTTGTGCTGCCCATAGTATCCTCAGTCGCACTGCCACGGCACCGAATGCCGGCAGTCAGTTCCAGTAGTGCCTTGAGCTGGGAGCAACTGCCGGCATTCGGGCCGTGGCAGTGAGACTGAGGATACTATGGGCGGCACTCCTAAGTGGATTACTTAACTTATACAATTAACTATTGGAGCGATTGCCGGCATTTATTTCAGAGCTGCAGTGATGAGACTGGGCAGTGCTCTAAAGGAGTCTAAACCAATAGTTCTCAGACTTTGTTACAGTAAGCCTGCCCAAATCCGGGGCAAAGATTTTGAGCCTCCCCAAAAACTGAAATAATCTTGAGCCTCCCCAAAGAAAACATACTGTACTTTGCGTAGTACACCATGAATAAACTGAAACCTCCCAGTACTTGTCTCATATTCAGTTCTTTGTCTTATACTGAAATGGAACCTTTAAAAAAAAAAAAAAAAAAGTACTCCTGTGCTCAAAGGCATTCTGAACAATAAATAAATGTTATTCAGCTTACTGTAACGCCCCCCTCCACCCCACCCCCACAGGCCAGCCAACTTGCTCTGCTATTTTTATTCTTGTACCATTACTACCCCTTGTCGTAGTACCTTCATGGGTCAGACTACTTTCTCCGTTTCCCCTCGATACGAGATAAAGTATGTAGGAAGGTTGCCTCTCCCTGTCTTTCCCTGCTCCGAAGCAACTTCTCTGGGATTACTTTGCTCCTCCCTGCTATTGCTCTTAGCACTTCTACGTTCAACCCTTGTATTTGGGCTGTTCTGCCATCAGGCTACAAATTGATCAATTACCACCACTCAATATTAGTTTATTGTTCATATTTGTTTGCACTATTGTTCACTGTGTAGTTCTTGATTGTTTTGCAGTTACCTTTTGAAATGTATTGACTCCCTCTCCTTCCCTGGGTACACCTAAAATGAGCCTTGGCTCATTCACCGTTCTTTGTCAACTATTAGTAAATAAAATACATAAGATTTACCTACTATTACCCTCTTTCAGTTTGCGTCATCTCTTCACATAAAATATAAAAACCTCAAAATTTAAATGCAGTACTTTTTCAGACTTGCGTGAGCCTCCCCTGGAACAGGTTGCCCCCCCGCCCGGGAGGCTGACTTCACCATTTGAGAACCCCTGCTCTAAACTAACTAAGTACCTTATGTGGGTGTCGGTGGGGAGGATGCTAGCATAAGTGGGTTCCGAGTTACAATACCTCTCAAATGTCCCCGATTATGAGGGATAGAACATATAATTTGACGGCAGATAAGGACCGCTTGGCCCACCTAGTCTGCCTATTTCCCTACCTAATGCATAGGCTGCAGATACTAGTTAACCAACAGCCTACTTCTTCCTACCCTTCCCCACCCAAACTATAATTGCCTTATGTCTGTCCCATGCATTCTTGAATTCCTCCACCGTTTGAGTCCACTACCTCCTCAGGAAGGCTGTTCCATGTATTCACAACCCTCTGTGATAAAATACTTCCTCACATTACCTCTGAGCCATCCCCCTCCATCTTCAAACTGTGCCCCCTTGTTCTTGCACATCGCTTTTTCTGAAAGATGCTACCATCTTGGACTCAGTTGATTCCCTTGATGTACTTGAAAGTTTTTATCATGTCCCCCCAAGTGTATACATATAAAGCTTCTTTAAATTTCTCTTCATATGTCTTCTGGCGCAGACCCTGCACCATTTTAGTTGCCCTCCACTGGACAGCCTCCATCCTGTCTATGTCCTTGCAAAGATGGGGTCTCCAGAACTGGACGCAGAACTCCAGATGGGGTCTCACCAACTGTCTGTACAAGGGGATAACAACTTCCTGTTTTCTACTGGTGATGCCTCTCCTTATGCAACCCAGTATCCCACCAGCTCTTCTTACTGCCTTCTCATATTGCTTGCCCACCTTAAGGTCATCTGAAATGACTACCCCAGATCTCTTTCCATTTCTGTAGTTATCTCACCCCCACTGTGTACTCTTCCCCTGGATTTTTGTTTCCCCATGTGCATTACTTTGCACTGAATCTAAACTGCCATATATTTCACCATTCCTCCAACCTTGCCAAGTCCCTTTGCATCCTCTCCCACCTTCTGTATTAACCCTGTTGCAGATATTTGTGTCACCTGCAAAGAGACATACTTTTCCTTCCAGTCCCTCTACAATGTCACTTAAAGACATTAAAGAGAACCGGTCCCAGTACTGAACCCTGCAGTACCCCACTAGTAACCCTCCTTTTTTCAGAGTGGACTCCGTTTACTATTACCCTCTATGTCCTGTTCTCCAGCCAATTTTTTTACCCAGGCTACCATCTTGAGACCCACTCCCAGGCTGGCCAACTTGTATATTAATCTTGTGTGGGACTGTGTCAAATGCCTTGCTAAAGTCTAGGTAGGCCATGTCCTCAGCCCCTCCCTGGTCTACTACTTTGGTCACCCAGTCAAAGAAAATCGATTAGATTCATCTGACATGACCTTCACACTGTGAATCTGTGCTGCCTTGGGTCCTGTGCTCCACAGGCCTCTAGATACACAATTATTTCCTTCAGAAGCAATTCCATCATTTTCCCTACCACTGCGGTCAAACTAACAGGTCTGTAGTTTCCTGCCTCTGTCTTGCTCCCACTTTCGTGAAGGGGAATCACATCTGCCCTCCTCCAGTCCTCCGGTACTACACTATCCTCACATGATTTGTTAAAAAGGGAGCTCATTGGTGTCACTAAGTCAACCCTTAGTTCTTCTAGAATTCTTGGGTGAATACCGTCAGGCCCCATTGCTTTGTCCACCTTCAGTTTTAAAGAGTTCTTTCAGGAACTTTTCTTCCGTGAATGGACTGGTATCAACCTCCCTATCCAGAGTGCTTCTATTCTTTGATTTAGGTACCTCCCCCTCCTCTTCTTTTGTGAAGGACTGAGCAGAAGTATTTATTCAGTATCCCTGCTTTCTCACTGTCATCCTCTGCCCACCCTCCCTTCCCTTTAATAAGCCTCACTATCCCTTCCTTCATCTTTCTTCGCTCCCTAATGTACCTATAAAAGGTTTCATCCCTCTTCTTAAGTTGGTTCTCTTTTCCTCAGTTTGGGCTTTTGCTATTCTGATTGCCTTCCCCACTTCCCTCTGCTTTAAATGATAAAGTTCTCTGTCCTGCTCCTTCTGCATTTCCTTATACTTCCTGAATGCTACCTTTTTCTCCTTAACCTTCCCCGCCACCTCTTGAGAACCATAGTGTTTTTTTTCCTTTGTTGATTTGCTTCACACAAAGGCTTGTTGCCTTCTGTGATGGCAATTTTAATTTTTCCCCATTGTTCCTCCACCCCTCCTTCCTGCCAGTTTGCTAGCGCTTTTCTGAGGCACTCTCTCATTTTCCCCAAAGTCAGCCCTCCTGAAGTCCAACACTTTTGCTTTTGTATGGCTTGACTATATGGCTGATCCTCATTTCACCCCTCAAGATTGATTTCTTCTTCCTCCGTCCTTCACAGAAAAGATGCAGCCAACACAGAAGGTGCGGTAAATTCAGACTTTAAAGCAGCAATACATAACATGATGACTCAAAAATAAACACAAACAAGTAAAGGCAATGGGTTCAACAGCATTAAACATAAAAGTAGCAGTATTTAGGTCATCAATGGTTGAGAGGTATGATGATGGGAAGGAGGGCTGACACTGTGGCAGGTGACTCAGAGCTTTAAGTTTCTGGCAAAGGGGCCATGGCTGGGGAGGCTGAAGTGGGTGGGGGTTTTGGCAGGTACCCCATGGGTGGGGTGGGTGGTTAGCCACAGATGGGTGGGAGGAGGGTTTTAGAGGTTCTGGCAAAGGGGAAAAGGGTGAGGAGGGTGTGATACTGAGATGGGTATGTGCATGTATCGGGGATACTGAAACAGATGAATCCAAGACAGAATTGATTTTAACAAAGGGTTTTGTTTGGTTACAATATTTAAGCATTTTTGATTTTGCTAATCAAATCGAGGCATGTGCTATTCATTTTCATAACTTGATTTTTTCCAAGCGTATTTAAAACCCTGATGTCATATTCAAGAAAAAAAAAAAGGGATCTTTGTTCCTCAAGAATTCATTAATGCCTAATACAGGGGTTGAAACTGCCACTTATGTACCAGCGAACTGCTGGTAGAAATGGCATCAGGACAGTAACATTTTCCCTTAACTAGCCCTGCTGGCTTGTACCAGATAAGTTAACATTTAAATAATTACACCAGTTGGGCTCATGGAAAGACTGCACAATCAGTGGATTTTCCCCAGTCACTGCCCCCACTGGCTACCAGCTGCAATACTTAATTTCAACCCCTACTATTGCTCATTCCCCACCAGATGTCTTACAGTACTCTTCTAGGGACATTGCAGTTGATCCCATGACAGACTGACATCACAACAGATAATTATGACCTCAAGTGGGGAACAAGGTGTAAGGGTAGATTAACTCCGAGGAATAAAAGATGCAGGTTTCACCCAGATTTGTTCAGTAATAAGAGGAGGAATCTAAAAATTAATAATTGTGTCCAAATATTGCTTTGGAAAGTTTTTTCTTAGCAGGCAATGTTAGTACTATGAGGTTTCAAAATTATGCGTGCATTGGTATCTATATACTGTATATAAACTTTATTTTCCATGAGTTACAGTTATGTAGTCAGTTCAAACGTGTGAAATCATTGTTAGGGAATGCTACCTATGTTAATAGTGGATTACAGATTTTACAGACCAAATTGTTCAGTGGCTACAATACTTAAAGATGCAACGTCAAACCCCTTTGGCTTTGAAGCATCTTACATTTAATGACTGGTTGCACTTTGTTGAGAATGATGTAGCTAGCAGTTTGACTCAGATTCATTTTTTTTCTTTTTAAAAAGGAAAAACAGGCTGCCCACCGTACTGGTGTTACCACACAAACATGTCAGTTTATATTCCTTGATCAACATCTACTGCATCTTTCCTGAACTCAGGAACACCCTCCCTCCCCCGAGTCTAGCCGCTTACAATGCAGTGGGAGGAGAGGAGATTATTGCACCATAAGAGGCAAAACTGTGGGTGTAATGTTCTGGAAGCATGCAAGAAGTGTAGATCCAGGATTTAAACCAAAATATGTTTAGTTACAATTATGCTATTAGCATGCATTTTAGTTTTACATAGAAAGGAAGCAGATCAACCAACCAGCAACATGAATTTTAATTAAAGTAAGGCAACACATTTTGTAACTGCATTTTTTTTTAAACTAGAAATATGATGCACAAATGGTTGACAGAGCCTCTCTAAGATGCCATATTCCACTAGATATAAAATATATTGAGCAAAAATAGAAAAAAGGGATACAGTTCAGCATTTTGATACTGTTTTCTGGTGAAAATATTCCAAAATTAGAACAATTTGTTTATCTTATCTCAAACTTCCTACTGGGCTTTTCTTAAAACTGCAAACTCAATAATTTAGTTTTATTGGCAGCTTGCACCAAGGAACTTACTAGAAATGGAAAAGGTCCTGCACAGTCTGATCAATAAAAACATCTACACTTTGTCTCCCCATAACAGGAAAGAATATATCCAATTACACGGATATCAGACACTAAAATATCATCAAACACTGGAATAATAATAAAAAAGAAAAGATGTTTGTAACAGAATAAATAAGAGCCAGGACAAGTTACCATTTCAGAGTGGCACAAAGGAGAATGGTTGCAGATTTGAGGATTGAAATTAGGAGTAGTAATTGATAAATGCCTGGACCAAACCGGAGTGGGGGGGTCAGCTGGGAGAATTGCAACAGGGGCAAAAGGGGGAAAATAATGTGCAGGAGGAGGAAGAAGAGGAGCTGGAAATGAGAGGGAGATGAATGGAAGCAGGGAGTAAGAGTGGTGGAATCTTAGTGCTGGGGGATTCAATACTAAGAGGAGTCAGGTGGGGTAGCAAGGGGAGAGGCATAGTCGCATTTGGGTGGAGGCCATGCTAGGAATGACAGCAAAAAGGGTGGGACAATCTGTTCGGAAATATGCTAGAAGGGGTACGGACAGGCTTCATTTAATTATACATTTTGGGACAAACGACCTGGTTAACAACACAGTAGATATAGTCCAGAGGAGGTTTGAGGAACTAAGACAATTATGTGAGGGGGCAGGAAGATCAGTAACTTTTTCGGAGATACTTCCAGTGCCCAAGGCAAGCACAACAAGAAAGCTGAGAATAGAGGAATTTAACGGATGGCTAAGAACCTGGTGTTGTGCTAAAGGGTATGGGCTGTTTGGGGGGGACCTGGGAGGACAGTAGTCTCTATGCCAGGACAGACTACACTTGAGTGAGGAGGAAAGGTGTTGAAACAAGAGGATGGAGGAATACACAGAGGAAGTAGGAATTTAAACTAGGAGCCGGGGGTGGTGGCAACTGGACAGAGACATGCAGAGACCACAGGTTGGGAAACCATATGAGCTTACCCCCCATAACAGTGACAAAGGACAAATGGCAAGTACTACTGGTGATGCTAGTAAAGGAGGGTAGGATGGGGGATTGGGGGAGGGTGGAAGGTGGTTACCCTTAATGCACTAAAAATACCACCAACAGCTTAATCTGGTTCAAGGTCAGTTGGCATTCATCTGTTTCCCCCTCCCCCGGGTCATGCCTGAAAATAGGCAGGATTTGTCTAGTGCACTTACCCGGTCAACAAAAGCTAAATAAATAAATAAAATGCTAGGAGCCTTGGAAGGAAAACTGCAGAGTTACAGGTGCTCATGGTAAAGGGTGAGGTGGACACTGCAGCCATCACAGAAACATGGGTCACCCAATACTATGACTGGGACCTGTCTGTACCAAGGTACAGGTTATTTCGTAGGGATAGGGTGATTGGGAAAGGAGGGGGTGTGGCACTATATGTGAAGGAAAATACTGAAGTGTGTAAGGGAGGAAGGAGAAGAGAGTAGTATAGAGTCTATTTGGATGCAAAGCCAGGATTCCAAGAATAGGATTCTTAAAATGGGAGTGGTGTACAGGCCGCCATCTCAGACAGGGGAGTTAGACAGGGAACTAGCGGGACAGATCAGGAGGACCTCCGAGAGGTGTAGTGTGGTGATTGTGGGGGACTTCAACATGCCAGGAGTGGACTGGAGTACCCCCAACAACCAGGAACAGAAGGGAGCAGGTACTGCTGGATGCCTTCCAGGACAGCTTCCTGCTGCAAATGGTCAATGAACCAATCAGGTTAGGGAATACCCGTGACTTTGTGCTGGCAAATGGGGACTTTGTGAACGAAGTTACAGTGGAGGAACCGCTGTCAAGGAGTGACCACTACTCAGTATGGCTCACATTGGATATGGGCAAGGAAGGAGTGGAATCTGGCACAAGAGTGCTGGACTAAAGGAGGGCAGACTTTGGGAGGATAGGGGAAGTGGCAAAAGGATACCTGGCCAGAATTCAATCTAGTATGGACACTAACCAGAGGTGGGAGCTCATAAAGCTGGGGATAGTGGAGGCAACCAAAACCTGCTGCAAGGCCCAGAGCAAGAAGGCTAGGTCTAAGAAACAGAGCTGGTTGAGCAAGGAGGTCATGGGAAAGAGCTGCCTTTAGGAAGTACAAGAAAACAGAGAGAGGGGAGGACAGGGAGGACTACTTGACGGAATCAAGGGAGGTGACAAGGGCAGTAAGGGGAGCCAAGGCATCTACAGAACTCAGGCTGGCACAAGGCATTAAGAAGGGGGAGAAGGACTTCTTTAGGTACATCAGGGAGAAAAGGAGCTGTAAAGACCACATAGTAAGGGGGGGGGTTGGGTGGAAGCAGGGTACAATAAGGCAGAAGCACTAAATGAGTACTTCTGCTCAGTATTCACTAAAGAAAAGAGGGCGACACCAAGGGGAGAAATGGCAGAAACAGGGGAGGGGTGATAGATGGGAAATCATGGAAAGCAGAGTTTGGGAGGTTTGAAGGCACTGAGGGTGGATAAGGCACCAGGCCCAGATGGCATCCACCCCAGGGTACTGAAGGAGCTGGCAGAGGTCCCTGCAGGACCTTTGGCAGACCTATTTAATGCCTCACTACATTTGGGGTATGTACCTCAGGAGTGGAGGATGGCTCATGTGGTGCCCCTCCACAAGAGTGGCCCCAAGGATTAACCAGGAAACTACAGACCAGCGAGTCTCACATCCATCATGGGTAAGCTAATGGAGACTATCCTGAAGGAAAGGCTGGTGGCCCTCCTACAGGCCAAAGGACTACAGGACAGCATGGCTTCATATGGGGCGGATCCTGCCAAACCAACCTGGTGGAGTTCTATGACTGGGTAACTAGGCAACTGGACAGGGGCCATGCAGTGGATGTCCTGTATCTGGACTTCAGTAAGGCATTTGACTCTGTGCCACATGGAAGGCTGGGAAGTGTTAGTAGGCACAGGGGCAGGTGCAAAGCTGGTGAGATGGGTAGGGAACTGGCTTCAGGGAAGGCAACAGAGGGTGGTGGTGGGTGGGGAGCTCTCACACCCAAGGGTAGTGACGAGCAGTGTTCCACACGGCTCGGTGTTGGGACCAGTGTTTGGGATATTCACTGCAGACATATCACTGGACATCAAGAGCAAGATCAGTCTGTCTGCTGATACCACCAAGGTAGGAGCAGTGGTGGGTGACCTACGGCGATGGCAGGGGTTGCAGGATGATCTGGCACAGCTTGAAACCTGGTCAGACACCTGGCAACTGGGGTTTAATGCCAAAAAGTGCAAGGTGCTGCATTTCGGGATAAAGAACCCAAGGAGGAGTTACCAGCTGGGGGGAGTGCAGCTAATCCAGACAGAGGAGGAGAAGGATCTGGGGATGCTCATTACAGGATCAATGAACAACTCGGCACAATGTAGGAAGGCAGCTGCAAAGGCCAACAAAATGCTGGGTTGTATTGCAATGGGTATATCCTCGAGGAGGGAGGCGGTGATTATGCCACTACATAGGTCAATAGACCGCACCTGGAGTACTGCGTGCAGTACTGGTGCCCGTATCTGAAGAGGGACATTAAGTTACTGGAGGGGGTGCAGGGTGACAAAGATGATCAAGGGGCTGGGGGACTTATCAGGTGATTGCATAGTTTGTCAGCACAGCGGCTGAGCTGCGCTTAATGCGTAACAGACAATGAGCATACGTCATGTTGTGTACCTACCTGCGCAGATAGCCCGAACTAGAGGGGTGGTGCGGGGGGGCACAGCCCCCAGATGAAAGGTTAAGTACGTTGATTAAGTCTGCTATTATGTTTGTTTTGTTTCTTTTCTACACTTTTTCATGATAATTTATTTTATTTGTGGTTGTGTCAGTTGGAACGCGTGTCTCATTATGCAAGCGTTATGCTAAGCTTACATTTACAGTAGACAGCAGCTTGCGATTCCCATAGCTTTTGCGCTACGCAACCTGGGTGGTCCGACACTACACAATCCCCACTTATCATACAAGAGGAGGCTGAGGGAGTGCAACATGTACTCACTGAGGACAGATGGGGGCCATGATTGAAACCTTTAAGTACATGAAAGGAACAAACAAGACAGGTACAGAGGGGCTGTTCAAAGTAAGGAAGGGAGGGACACAAGGGGCCATGATATGAGACTGGAGGGAGGAAGGTTCAGGAGGAAGATGGAGACTTTTTTTTTATAATATATACACACACACACACACACAGAAGGTGGTGGCTGGGTAGAATGACTTACCTGCAGAAGTGGTATCCAGTACAACAGTGGACTGCTTCAAAATGGGATGGGACAGGACAAGGGTCAATGAAGGGGAAGGGAGGGGCAGCTGCAGAATAAGGGGTGCTAGCTGCCACATTCGAGCAGACTTGATAGACCTCTAGGCCTTTATCTGCTGGCAAATTTCGTATGTTCGTATTTCCTGGGGAAGAGTAACAAAATGATAATTCTAAGCGTATTTTATAAATTACTGTACACACTGGTTGTTCCAAATCTGAATGAAAGGGCAATCTTCTCAAGTATTAAACCTGAAGAAGGAAGTGAGTAAAATAAAAGGCCTGCCAGGTATGGTAGTTAATTAGTATAACAAAGAAGAAAAGCTTCCAAGGCCCAAAATCCCAGTCACACCCCCTGACACGGTTTCCGAAGCAGTGAGTCCGCTTGACATGTGGACTATAACTGTAGACCGGCCATCAGCCCTGATACCCGCTGACAAAAGACATGGGGCAGCGGTCCCCTTCCTTCCGACTGCAGAAACCCTACCCTTGGAAATTACTTTACGCGCAGCACTACACTTTTATTCCAACGTGCTCCTCCACTGCCGGCACAATGGAAGAAAAAAATAGTTTCATTAGTCTTCTACTAAGTAACATGGAATCCCCCCGCTGCGCTGGGCCACTCTCCACACCACAGGGGTGTGGAAATCCCAACAGCCGCTCAACATCACTTAGGTCATCATACAATCGCCAACCAGCCCACTCCCCCACCCCAAAGCCATTACTGCCTGCTGTGCCGGCCCAGTGTGGCCTGGTGCGAGTGCGACCTGCCCCCAGTCTCTGTCCACTAAAGGCTCATCCCCTCACTGCCATCCACCTCTATTAGCAGCCTTTTCCCCTCAGAAACTCACATTTCAGCGAGAGAGCAGCAGACTCCCCAAAAGTATCGACCCCTTCTACAGAATGCACTTACCCTCCCTTCACCGCCCCTACAACACCTTCAGATACTGCACACTCACGTGCTTGAATACAATGTTACAACCAACCCTGGTTAACAACTGTCGTTCACCCCACGGCGCGACTCGATGAACGTTTGCATAACCTCATTGGCTGAAATTGTTCATTCAATTCCCGCCCAGTGAATCTTCTGGTTCTTTAAATGGACAATAGATATATCAATCAACGAGTCGTGTCGTGCACGGGCCGTGCTCTCGTGGATGCGTATGATTGGCTAATTTTGCGAGGAAGTAGTTCGGTGATTGGGTAAGTGTCTATGACGTGAACGTCCTCATGATATTATTCCGTAGGTGAAAAAAAGTCGCATGCTATGGATGCGTATAAAAGGAATGGGTGGCACTAGTGTTCGCTCAGATGTAGAGTATTAGCATGTCCAGTGGAGGGTTTTATACTGCACCGGTTGCTACAGGTGTGACGATAACAGGATGAAGGCAGCTATCCATATGCATTTATTGTATATGTATTTAGTTTGTTTTATTAACACGATTGTTTAATAGTAATACTTTACTTTAGCAGAGCATATTATTTTGCAAAAGCGTAAGAGCAAGACGGCTCGTAAGTTAACGCGGCAGTACTAATTAGCAAAAAAAAATTCACTCTACCTTTTGCAGTAATGTATTCCTGATAACTTTAGATTCTTCACTGGGGCGATTTAAATTCATTCAGCTGTTTAAGTATAAATGTTGTAATTTGCATGGATGTACAATAAAAATGGCCGCGCCCCAACCTCTTAAAAATCTCCCTGGCGGTCATCCTGCACCCACTATATTCATAGTACAAATATGTTTCGGCGTTATCAGCAAATCATTCTGATGACCAACAGCACAGCACCACCCAAATCTGCTTACAGTCATGATGGTGGAACTGACAAAGGAGCAAGAACTTTTACAAACATCAGAATCATCTCTTGCCTCGGGAATGAAATTACAAGCAGATTTATTGCTGTTTTTGGTTTATTCTGCCTGCCAACTAAATTACTGAATTTTGTAGTACTGCTGCTTTAAACACAAACAACATCAGAATATAATTTTAGAAATAATCATAACTACTTGTTTTTAGTGCAGCCCACATCAGGTGTGTGAATACAACCTCCTGCTTTTCTGCCCTGGAATAGGGCGGGAAAGGTCCGGGGAACATTCTGTGTCTGCAGGATAGGGGATATGCTTTGTTTGCTTGATATGGTTCGCTTGCTGTTAGTTACTTTGCATTCTACCACATTTCACACGCTCAGGCCTGAATCTCCCCAAGTTACGCTAACACCCTATCTGCTACTCACAATAAACCAAGACCACTCAAAGCTTCCTAGCACTTGCATTTTACTGGTGATTTTAATTGTATGTTCAACACATTAGGCTTGTACCATACATTCAGGGTCCTCTCCCTACTCTGAGGGGTCTGGTCTGGATTACAGAGTTTATGCTACGTAGGGTATGCAAGTCCGTGAATGAAGTGCCTCCACCTGGGGTGACTGGATACCTGCTTGCTGAAAAGTCTATCACCCAACACCTGTAAATACTATGGTTCCACTGCCCACACAGTCCCTCCCTGAAGCAAATGACGCTGTAACACAACAAACCCCCCAACAAGGAAACAGTACAAACGTGGAGCAATTTAAAGATTGAGGGAAGGAAAATACAGTGGGGCAGTATGGAAAATGGGAGCAGAGAAAGTAGCAATCAAAACTTGCCTAACCTCAGCAGGTGGTATGGGGAGGACTTTGTAGCGTTATTCCGTGTTCTGTTGCAGGCATGTGTAACTCCTAGGCGATGCTATTCTAAGGACTACTTCCCCTGCCTGTATGGCTATGCACAGGTTGAGGGGCCTGAGTTCTCTAATAAGGTGCCTCCACCAGAGTAGTGGTATTGGGGATGCTTGCCTGTTCTGATATAGACCACTGGGAAGCTATAACCCCGTCACCAACCCTCCTAATGGCCTAATACCAGATGCAGTAGTAAATGCGCAGACTGTATGGAACCATAACACTTTGCACACATCCTTCATACATCGCCAGGGTTAGATCTGCAGCAGCTGCCCTGGAGACCCCCTGTAAAGTAAGGTTAGCAATGCAATGGCACACATGTAACACAGTAATCCAGCTATTAATAGGCACACTAGCCAGGTTTAACGTGAAGAAAGATGATCAGGTTTATTTAGGGGTAGTGAACAAGGAACAGTCATGAATTTAGTCAAATGATTTAAACTCTGACGTACTTCGGTGATTGGATGCACTTTTAGTCCCAATCTGACAGTCACACAACACTGGGTACCCAGGATGGTAAATCTGGCTAGCCAGAGGCATTGCCCAGGGGTGGCCAGCATTGCAATTGATGGTGGGGGCCTTGATGGAAAGAAAGGTAGTTAACATTCAGAACACTCAGATTACTTGTAATCTGATCCAGTTGCCTCAGTCCTTTGTAAACCCCAGAAAGTGAAACAATTAGATGATACCACAGATTATTTAAATACTCATTGCAGGGAGCTACCCTAATTGTACTCACACTACCAGTAATCTGCTGCAGGCAGGAGATATGGAGACCTCGTGGTGATGACCGATGGGCATAGGGAAACAAGACCAACACAACACATCTCCTCTTCATGGCCTTTCCTCCAGGTGGCTGCAAGCTGCATGGTGTTGATGCACAGCGGCTGGATCCCCAAGCCGGTCTCTCGCCGAAACAGTCTCTGGTGCAGGAGTAGCAGCATAGGCCAAATTGGCAAGGCCCAGGCGGGATGAGCAGTTTGACAATGTCCGTGATCTTCTGCTGGCGTAACAGGTTTGGGTTGAGGGAAACTGGTCTCGGCCCATAAAGCACATTCAAAATTAACAGCTGTCTCAGAATACAGTTCGGATATAGACTGATTGCAACTCAGCAGCTTTACTGAGCAAACCTTCCAATCCAAGTATGTCTAGCACACGAGCTGGGCCGATTGCTTCAGGAGCAAGTCTTCGGTCCAAATCGCAAGTAGCCTAACAGACTTCTTCTTTCTTCTGCCACAGTTCCAGGCTGGAATCAGACAAATCTGACTTTTGCTATAGGCAGTCTCAATGCATTAGAAAGGTGACAGAAAGGCAAGTTGGGCCTTTTCCTGCTGATTCCCCATCACTCCTACTGGGAGCAGCTGCCCAAAAGCTTGAGCTGTTCACACTTCAACCTCCACCTCTAACTGATCCACTGTCTCTTGTCCCTCTGGGGATTTCCCTTGTAAATCCAGGCTTGTGGTTCGCTGAAGGAGCTGTCAGTTACATTTAGGACTCCCCCTCCAGGCCAAATTGGCACCAACTGAAAAACTACAGAATTTCCTTCCCACAGGACATTGGAGTTTGGATCCATTTTATGTCCCCAGTGGTTCTTTTGGTCCAGTTGCTGGAAGTTCTGGATCTAACATGGTGGCTGCCATCCAAATGAATGATCTGTAAATAAAGCAGGTTAGACAGACTTCTGTAACTCTAATATAACAGTGCACAAACAGGAACTAAGCACAATTCTTACATAAGTTCTCTCTGCGCAAGTAGCAACTGCAGATTGGAGCAAATTCGAGTACTGGAGCAAATTAGAGTACCGTCTGGCTGGTCACAAGCCCTAAATTACTTGAACCCAGCACAGACCACTTACTTAACACAGATTAGCTAGTCTCTTACAGGGTCAGGCACAGAGGCTCCATAGGACACTCTCACGCAGATAACAGGATCACACTATGACAGGACACCAGCCTGACAGTGGGCATTTAAGAGCCCAGGAAGACATTAGATAAACCCCCAAATTGGTGGGGGGGGGGTTACACTCTCTCCTGCCTGGAAAAACTAGGTGTCCACGTCAAGTCTACACACACTACTTAATTTTTATATAGAAAACATCATACATAATTACATGCATGTTTGTTTGATATACCATAAAATTAAATCTGATGCATCAGTAGAATACAGTAATATGGTTATAACAACAGCAGTATTATAGTTTTTATTTAGCAATGACATTTTCATAAGAATACATTCTCTTAAGCAATTTTCATAAACAGGTTAACAGACTCAAGTAGCTAAATACAGTTTTTTTACAACCCTTGTTTGTACTATCTCCTATACACTAACCCACATGGCTTGGGGCCTATCCCTATCAGCTGCATGGGGCAAGGGCATCAGTATACTGATTGGAGGGCTTCACAGTTTTGAGGTGGCAGAGTAGCGTAGTTTTAAAAGAGAATTTTCAGAAATGTACACACCTTTGTGAACTACATTCATTGGGAGATCTACAGGCCTTCCTTGGGAGTCATAACTAAGGTGCACTACAGGTTTTGTGGCTCTTCTAGACTTTCTGGGAGGGGCAGGCACAAGCTCAGTCCTTTCAGCATTGGCACTGGGGTTGATTAGTCCTGGCTCATTGCTTATAAGCAGGTCAGCTTCTGATGAAAGGGGTACCTCTGCCCGATAGTAACCACGTACGGCGACACCAACACAGCAGAATACACTCCTATCAGCAAAATCGACACTTTGCTGACAGGTCGCTGTGTTGGTGTGCCTGAGACAGGGACACACTGTCTCCCAGTCCTGCACCCCTGCCCCAAATCAACTCCGACTGAAGTTGAGAATCCTAAAGATGGGGGGTTCGGGGGCAAAGCTCCCCAAAAAAAGGGACCAGGAGGCACACAGGAATCATGTAAACCGCAACTTGCGGTCAACATGATTTCTGTCGGTGAGATGCCGGTCAACAGAAGTATTGTCGAACCGGCATCGTGGAGCCCCTCTGCCCTGGCTGGCTGTTTTGGAAAAGAAACACTCTCATTTTCTTGCTCGGTTGGTTCTGGTTCAGCAGAAATACCTTAACTTGTTCTAAAGTTCCAGGTTCGTCATTAGGAAGAAATTCCATGGAATTTAAATCATGTAACACATTGCTGATGCTATCAACATCATCATTTTCAATAACATCATTGTCCATAATGCTATCAGGATCATTAGTTGCAATCAATTCAGAGCTACCTGGTATGTCACCAGTTGTGCTTTCTTGGTCGGAATCTATCTCTTGAGGCTCATGTAGTTCTACAAGAGACAGAGTCGACTATGTCAGATGTTACACTTTGCACCTCGCTTTCAGGGGACACAGGAGCTGTGGAGAAGGCTGGAGGATTAGGCAGTCCTCAGTGTCCAGCTTCATCTCCCATATTACACAGGGGGTTTCCTTGAAATAATTGACTCAGTTCATAAGACATGTATAAGTGGCTTCACACTTACTGTCATCAGACTCAGACTGGCATTCGATTTCAATGAGAACATGGCTGATAGAAGGCCCTGAATCTTTCACAACCGACCTAGAGGTTAACTGTTTCTTTTTAGCTGCAGCTCGGGTTACAGGCCTGAGAGTGGCAGTGTCATGTGGGGTGCAGAATCTATGACGATGCTACATGTCGGCTATCTTGTATTTTCCATGTAGTCCTAAATTTCTTAGCAAGACTCAATCTCCAGGTTGCAGCTGTTGGGCCTTGACACGTTTGCCATGCTTTTCTTTATTTACTAAGTTTCTTTTGGCCACCATGGTGTTGGCTAACTGGTAGGCATGGTTTATCTGAGCTTTCAGTTTCTGGACATACTGGAGGTAGTTTTCTGCTTTGACTCCATCAAGGGACACTCCAAAACACAGGTCAACTGGCAACCTTGCTTCTCGACCGAATATTAAGTGTTAGGGTGAGAACCCAGTTGCATCACTTCTGGTGCAGTTATAGTCATGAACTAACATGCTTATCTGCTGACTCCATCTGGACTTATCTCTGGGATGAAGTGTGCCGAGCATGTCTACTAGCATGCGATTGAGTCTTTCAGGCTGTAGATCCCCCTGAGGGTGATAAGAGGTAGTTTGAGACTTTCACCCCCCAGAGTGAGAACATCTCTTTAATCAGACGGTTTTCAAAGTCTCTCCCCTGATCAAAGTGAATTCTCTGGGGTGCACCATAATGGACAAAGAACGTTTCTATTAGAACTTTTGCCACGGTGGATGCCTTTTGGTCCTTGGTTGGATAGGCCTGGGCATAGCGAGTAAAATGAGCAGTCACTACCAGCATGTTATCAATATTTTTTTATTTATTTGCATTCAGTCTAGGAATTTCAACCCTTTGAGTCAGGGACTCATTTACAAAGGCTCCGCGTCAATGACATTAGTTAGGACATACACAGAGTAAAATTACTGTACAGAGGCAACCATGGGCTAAAAAAAATTCAGGGCACCATCGGTTGAGCAAAATGATATATTACAATATTATTGACAGAATTTTGATAGTTACAGAGCGACAAAAGCTATAAATAGTAGTTTAGATTAGCAGTCACAGTTACTGTTTTACAGGATATGGGTGCACAGCACTAGCTTAAACGGCCCTATCCTAGGGATTTTGAGGGCAGCATCCGGGAGGGAATTCATCCTGTGGGGGGCCCTGTAGGAAAATATTCTTTTGATCTGGTTCTAAATACAGAAAGTCAGTACATACAAGCTCAATGGGCACACTGGTAGAAATGTTAACTAAGGGTGCAGCCCTCTGGGGCTGAGCTTTCCTCTGCAGACAACGGTTACAAGTTCTGATGTGAGTCTCGATGTCAGCTCCCATTTTTGGCCAGTAGAAATGAGCATGGGCCAGATCAGTAGTTCTGTCACAACATAAGTGCCCCATCTGGTCATGGCGGGCACGTAGAACCGCACGTTTAAAAGCTGTAGGTAATACTAGCTGTTGTTTGGCGACTTGATCTTGTCTGTTGGTAGTCTCTCTGTAAAGCAGTTTGTTGTGCAACTTTAACCTGGGCCCCTCTCTGAACAGCAGAGCAGTTCTGGAATTTGAAGAGCGAAGTTTGGATATATTCCTTCCACCATGAATGGCATCTAACACAGGCTTAATCATGGAGTCTTGGGATTGAGCCCACTGAATATTGTCAGGAGTAAGTTGAGGCACAGTACTGAGATACAAAACCTCAAGATTTATTTTATTTATTTAAAAGTTTTACCAAGAAAGGCATACTGAGCAGACTTCCGCTCGATTCCAGATGCGTCCTGGGGGTTGCTGGGGACGGGATGATACATATCAGATACAGAGATACAAAATACAGAATATTGAAATTTCACAGATTATATACAAAAGATATATACAAGAATATAAACAGTATGTACACAGCAAGCAACAGAAAAATCTGAGTAGATAAGGCAGCAATTGGTAGAAAGTGCAGTGACAACTAACTGGGTCAGAGTTAAACATTTCGAGTAAACCACAGTTGGAGCAAGCTGGAGAGCTGGCCCATTCTAGTGTGGGTCTAGGCAGCATGAACAGTTAGTGGAGACTTGCCCTTTAAGGAGGGAAATTAGTTGCCGAGAGGAGGGGGCGTGCCGAATGTCCACAGGCAGGGAGTTCCATAGTTTTGGTAGTTGGGCTATAAAAGCCGACTGGCCGGCAGAGGTTGCCATATACGGGACCTGAAGGAGCCGGGAGTCGAAATTCCTGAGTTACTATGTACTGTAGTTGGTGTTTGAGCAGTTAGGGTAGAGGTGAGGTAGGAGGGCAATAACTGGGCCCAGAATGAGTCTATTACAGTGGGACTGGCGAAAAGCGAGGGGAGGTTAAGGGACCAGTAGAGGTCGCAGTGGAGGGTGGAGGGTGAACAGCATGAAACGACAGAAGGAGTTGAAAAGAGAATCCAGTCTAGCCAGGGTGAACTTAGGGGCGGCACTGTAGACTTCGTTCCCGTAGTCAGAAATAGGGAAGATCATTTTCTGCAATATTTCTTTGCGGGCTGACAGAGGAATGCAGCTACAGTTCCGGTATAATGCACCCAGCCTGGGGTGCAGTTTTTTGTGGGTTGCTTCGATATGTGTAGAAAAGTCGAGGTACTGGTCCAGCCAGACCCCTAGATATCTGAAGGAGGTACAAACTTCTAAAGGGGTCCCATCAAGGGTTTTGAAAGTAGGGGAGGCAGGGAGTCGGGAGAGTCTCTGCCTCGTGCTGAAGGTTAAGGAGACCGTTTTCTTGGCATTGAGAATAAGTTTTTTAGCACGAAACAAGAGCTGAACATCGGTGAAATCTTGCTGGAGTCGGTGCTACTTCAAGGGGGAAGGGGCCTGAGGTATGCAGTACTGTATCATCTGCGTACATGTGAATGAATGTGTGCGGGCAGTCTGATGGCAGGTCATTGAGGAAAATGGAGAACAAGACTGGGCCAAGGACAGAGCCTTGGGGGACACCAGTGGCGATAGGGAGGGGGTTGGAGGTGGAGGCACCAATTCTGACTGATTGGGACCTGTATGCCAAGTATGATTTAAACCAGCTGATGGCCGCACTGGAGAGTTTTGACAGGAGAAGGGCATGTGAGACAGTGTCAAAAGCCTTAGCAAGGTCAATGAAGATGGCAGTAAGCTGCAGAAACACAAGTGTCACGAGGGTCCAGACAGTCCACCAGGCAATCAACGGTGTCAGAGAATGGGTGTTCATCTTTATCGAACTTCTGACAAAGGGCTTTTACAGATTGTTCAGACATTCTCACCCACTCAGAGATGGTGTCAGGTCTTCTTCTCGAGGGGGCGTCAGCATCAATGTGATTCAGGCCTGGTCGATACTCTACTGAATAGTCATAGGTGGAGAGTGCTGATAGCCATTGGTACCCAGTGGCATCTAGCTTCACTGAGGTTTGAACATATGTGAGGGGTTTGTTGTCAGTTTTTACTAAGATTTTCGCACCATAAAGATACTCATGAAATTGATCTACTATGACCCATTTTAGAGCAAGGAATTCGAGTTTGTGTACAGGGTAGTTCTTTTCAGACTGTGTCAGGCTCCTGCTGGCAAATGCCACAGGGCATAGCCCTTCCTCATACTCCTAATACAGTACAGCACAGAGTCTCTTTAAGCTGGCATTGGTATGTAACACATAAGGCTTGGCAGGGTCTGTATATGCAAGCACAGGGCATGGGTAAGTTGGTGAATGATATCATAAAAGGCCATCTCACACTCTTGAGTCCACCTCATCCCAAAAAGTTAATTTGCTCGAAAATAGACCGTCTCTTCCTCTTTAACAACATTTCTTTCCTATTTTCGGTTAGTTGGTGGATAGCCTTGAATCAAATTAAGCAAAGGACGGATGACTTTAGTATAATCCTTCACAAATCGGCGATAGTAGCCACAAAACTCCACGAATCTTTGCAGTTCCTTAAGATTGTTAGACTGTGGCCAAGTGGTCTAGGCCTTTACTTTGCTTGGATCTGTTTGAATCCCTTCAGATGACACAATGTGGCTGACATATTTTACAGATTGCTGGAAGAATTGGCACTTGTCTATAGATAGTTTTAAACCAAAATCCTCCAGTCGGTCTAGAACATTAAACAAACGGGTCTCATGCTCCGGCCAAACACAATAACATCATCTTGGTAGACAAGGCATTCTAATAGATTCATGTCCCCCACAGCTCATTCCATCAACCTCTGAAAGGTGGTGGGTGCTCTCAAAATGCCCTGAGTGATGCGCAGAAATTCGGATGTCTGGATTTTTCTCTGTTTGATTAGCAGGGTACTTTCTCTGTCAAATTGTTGTGTAGGGTATCTTGCTGACAGGAAGGCACTCATCGCAGCGGTGGGTGAGAGCTTTTAGTCGATTGTTTTGTGAGGACACAGTTTAGGCCCAACCCTTCCCACCCCTCACCCCACCCATCCCTGGAAATAGTTCCTTTATACCTGAGGTTCTGACATCATTTCCTCGAGTGCAAGGTGCATTTCACTGTCATATCCTCTCTAGCACACTGCACTGATAATATAAGCATACACGTTGTATAATATATATATATATTTCTATATAATCAAATCACACGCACTCACACATACAAATACAATAAAAAACTAGATAAACATGGGAGTAGTGCAATGTAATGGCTGTGGGGCAGCAGTCTTCCGGGAGTCTTTCTGGAGGCTGAGATGCTGCCCTATTTGCAGACAACTATCTGCCCTGAGGGAGGAAGTTGCCTGCCTTCAGGCCACACTGGACAGTAGAAGGAAACCTTCCCCAGGCCACACTGGACAGTAGAAAGGGAACCTCCCCATCCAGGGAGCACTAGCGCCACCACCACTACCTCAGAGGTTGCAAGAAAGCACAGCAGTTGGACCACAGTGGGCTCAGGAGGGTGAGGAGGGTGGAACAGAGGCACACCCAGTCAATTGTTCCACTCACAATCCATACACATTCTGGGGAGCATAGCTCCCATGGGTGTACCCGCAGAGAAGACTGATGATAACTGTCACAAGGGAGGCCCACAGAAAGGAGGCAGAGGACACCAAAGAGAAAGGAAGCAGCTCCTGGTGGGGACTCAATTATTAGGGTATAGAACTGGGGGAGATGAGAAAATGAAGTAAGGTGCCTGCCTGGTGCCATGGCTTGAGGGACAGGAAGCGCATCCTCAGGATCACGGGAACAGCTGCAAGGGATTCCGAGCTGGACGAATTGTCCACCTAGGGACAAATGACTTGGCTCATCATGAGATTAGAGCAGTGCAGGAGGACATTGCAGAGTTGGGAGGGACCTAAGATGAGTAGCACACACAGTTTCCTCTCAGAGGTGCTGCCTGTCAAAAGCATGGGGAGGAGTAGGTAATTGGCACCATGCAGTTTAATGAATGGTTGAAAATGGTGTGGAGCACAGGGGTTTGGCTTCATTGGGACTGGGGTTCCACCTGAGGACACCAGCCTATACTGGCAGGATGGTCTGCATCTGTCCAGGAAGGGAACAAGTCTTTTGAGCAATCGGTTTAAATGCTTCATTGACAAGCTTTTAAACTAGTCAAAGGGGAGGCACTGACAAGCAGCAAGAAAATCCCAGCCTCTCACCAAAAGGGTACTAAATGAGAAAAGACAGAGGTAGAACGGTCAGTGGGGATGCTGCACTGGAAGGTAAAGCCATCAAAAATGGAGAGCAATGAGTACTAATGCCCGTAGTCTGGGTAACAAGCTTCCTGAATTAGTGGCCTTGATGGAGGAAGAACATCTGGATATCGTGGCAGTCACAGAAACATGGTACACACAAACCATGACTGGGACATAAACATACCAGGATACACTGTGTACAGGAGGGACAGGAGGGTAAAGAGGAGGAGGTAGTTCTTTACATAAGGGAAGAATAAAAGCAACAGAACAAAAGGTACACAGGAGGAGAAGAAGCACTGTGGGTAAATTTGGAGACAGAGCAATGGCACCACAACACGCCAAGAGGGTTAGGAGTACAGACCTTCTCAGGGGAGGAAATGGACAGGAAATGATAGAAAGTATACTTAGAATGGCAGAAAAGGGAGATATTGCTGATGGGTGATCTGAATATGCCAGATGTTAACTGGAGTGCAGTTGCAGCTGCCACTCAAGAGTGCAGTTATTCTAGATGCCCTACAGGGGCATGCCTTAGACAACTAGTACTGGAGCCCACTGAGAGGGAGCAATATTAGACTTGATTCTCAAATGGAGATGGTGAGAGGATTACAGATGTAGAAGTGGTAGCCATCTGGGAACTAGCACCATCAACAGTATGATTCACAATAAACACAGCAATAGAGTCAAGCCATACAAAGACAAAAGAACTGGACTTTAGGAGGGCTGACTTTGCCAAAATGGGTGAGTGCCTAAGGAACGCACTAGCAAATGGGCAGGAAGGAGGGGTGGAAGAACAATGGGGAATAATAAAAACTGCCATCACAGAGGTAACGAGCCTTTGTGTGAAGCAAATAAACAAAACAAGACGATGTAAGAAACCACTATGGTTCTCAAAGGAAGTGGCAGTGAAGGTTCAAGAGAAAAAGAAAGCATTCAGGAAGTACAAGGAATCGCAGAAGGAGCAGGACAGAGAACTGTATCAGTTAAAGCAAAGAGGCTGGGAAGGCAGTCAGAACAGCAAAGGCCCAAACCAAGGAAAAGATAGCCAACTCAGTTAAGAAGGGGATAAAACCTTTATAGGTACATCAGGGAGCGAAGGAAGACCAAGGGAGGGATAGTGAGGCTTAATAAAGGGAGGGAGGGTGGGCAGAGGGAGACTGTGAAAAGGCAGAGATACTAAACAAATATTTTTGCTCAGTATTTACAAAGGAAGAGGGAGGTACATAAACAAACAGTAGTAACACTCTGGATACAGAAGTTGATACCAGCCCATTTACAGAACAAAGGGTTCTGAAAGAACTCTTAAAACTGAAGGTGGACAAAGCAATGGGGCCTGATGATTCATCCCAGAATTCTAAAGGAACTAAGGGTAGAACTAGTGACACCACTGACTACCCTTTTAACAAATCATGGGAGGATGGGGTGGTACCCGAGGACTGGAGGAGGCAGATGTGATTCCCTTCACAAAGTGGGAGCAAGGCAGAAGCAGGAAACTATAGACCTGTTAGTTTAACCTCAGTGATAGGGAAAATGATGGAATCACTTCTAAAGGAAAGAATTGTCGAGTATCTAGAGGCCAGAGGCACAGGACCCTAGGGCAGCATGGATTCACAGCGGAAGGTCATGCCAGACGAATCTGATAGATTTCTTTGACTGGGTGACCAAAGTAGTAGATCAGGGAGGGCTGTGGACATGGCCTACCTAGACTTTATGCAAGGCATTTGACACAGTCCCACACAAAAGATTAATATGCAAGTTAGCCAGCCTGGGAGTGGGTCCCAAGATGACAGCCTGGGTAAAGAATTGGCTGGAGAATAGGACACAGAGAGTAATAGTAAATGGAGTCCACTCAGAAGAAAGGAGGGTTACTAGTGGGGTACCGCAGGGTTCAGTATTAGGACCGGTCCTCTTCAATGTCTTTATAAGCGACATTGCAGAAGGACTGGAAGGAAAAGTATGTCTCTTTGCAGATGACACTAAGATCTGCAACAGAGTTGATGCACAGGGTGGGGTGGAAAGGATGAGAAAGGACTTGGCAAGGTTAGAGGAATGGTCAAATGTATGGCAGCTTAGATTCAATGCTAAGAAGTGCAAGGTAATGCACCTGGGAAACAAAACCCAGGGAAGAGTACACAATGGGGGTGAGATACTAACAACAACAAAATGGAAAGGGACCTGGGGTAGTCATATCAGATGACCTAAAGACGGGCAAGCAATGTGAGAGGGCAGCAAGGAGGGTTGGGGGATACTGGGATGCATAGGGAGAGGCATCACCAGTAGAAAACAGGAAGTTATTATCCTCTGTACAGACAGCTGGTGAGACCCCATCTGGAGTATTGTGTGCAGTTCTGGAGACCCAATCTCCGAAAGACATAGACAGGATGGAAGCTGTCCAGAGGAGGGCAACTAAAATGGTGCAGGTCTGCACCGAAGACATATGAAGAGAGACTTAAGGAGCTTAATATGTATAGCCTCGAGGAAAGAAGGGAGAGGGGACATGATAGAAACGTTCAAGTACCTCAAGGGAATCAACAAAGTCCAAGAGGGTAGCATCTTTCAAAAAAGAGGTGTGCAAGAACAAGAGGCACAATTTGAAAATAGAGGGGCGGCCAGAGGTAATTTAGGAAGTATTTTTACAGAGAGGTTGTGGATGCATGGAACGGCCTTCCAAAGGAGGTTGTGGAGTCAAAATCAGTGGTGGAATTCAAGCATGCATGGGATAGTCATAAGGCAGTTCTGGGGGATGGGGGTAGGAAGAAGTAGGCTGCTGGTTAACTAGGATCTGCAGCTTATCCAGTAGGTAGGGAAATGGGCAGACTGGGTGGGCCAAGCGGTCCTTATCTGCCGTCAAATTCTATGTTTCTATGTAAAAACCCAAAGGACAGACAAATGCTGTTTTTTCTCTTTTTTTCAGGGGCCATCGGGATCTGGTAATACCCACTCCGGAGGTCCAGCACAAAGAACCACTGGCTCGCATTAAGGCAGTCAAGGGCATCCTGCATGTGTGGCATAGTGTATTGGTCAGGTATAGTTCTTCGATTCAGTGTCCGATAGTCCACACACATCCTCACAGAGCCGTTTTTCTTCCAGCCTACCACACTAGGAGAGGTGTATGGACTGCAAGACTCCTGTATAATTTGAGCCGCTAGCATCTCCTGGAGGTGGCATTGAACATCGTCGATGTCTGCTGGTGCCAGGCAGTGAGATCTCTCACGGAAAGGCCTTTCATTTGTAAAGTCTAATGTAATGTTCGGCCCCAGTGATGCATCCCACATCCCATTCTTTCAGAGAAAATACCTTGCTTTGCTGGGCTAGTATTTTGCTGATCTTTGCTCTCCACTCTTCAGAAATAGGGGCTTCTCCAAAGTTAAACAGAGCAGGAGTTATCTCATCATCCTCTCCAATGCATTTCTTGGGTAGGCAACACCGCATCTGCACAGTACACAGTAGCCAGGGTGAAGCCTCGATTTACTCTTGATATCCCAGACAGACATGTTTTGGTCTTGCACCACTACCCGCCGAGCGTAGGCATGAGCTCGGGCCGTCAGAATGCTCGGCTTAACCAATAGTCCCTCGGGCAGTTTCCCCTCCTCTGGGGCATCCAGCATGAGAATGTTATTTTTATCATCTTTTTTAATTCGTACCTCACCACTGATGATACACTGAGCATTTGGTGGCAATACAAGTGATTCCGGATCTTTCTTCCACAGTACTCCCATTGGTTAATTTTTCTCAACCTCTTTGTTATGCATCTGTAAATCATATACTCTGTGCACCATGGCAGGGATGTGTAGAATACGCCCAGTCTGTTTTGCTTGTTTCTGTTGATAAAGCTGAGCTAGCCTGCTGAACATATGAGCTTTAGTGCCAATTAACAATGGGATACCATCATACAATCCAGTCATTGGGCACACCAGGGCCAGGGTTTCTACTGGTTCATCCATGCCAGCAACAACAGTAGGGAAAGATAACCACAGTCATACATAACCCTGGTATGGGTAAAGATTTGTCACTCAACCCCCACACATGAAGTCCTTCAAGTGGTAGGATCAGGAGGTCAGACAAGTGTTGGTTTGAACACAGTAGTGACCTATGAGCCACTGTCCAACACAGCTAAAGTTGAGATGCCATTAACAGTTTCTGTTGTTTCCATGGAGGGACCCACCATCTCAGACCAATCTGGAGAGAGACTGGTTTGGTGGATTGGCCCACGGCAGTTTTGGAGGAAAAGAATTTTTGTGGTGGGCCTCGCTGTGGCTTTATATTGCTTTGCCAGACCAGGTTGAGTAGCTTGGTAGTGACTAGCAGTAGATCTTCGGGAATATTGCAAACTTGTCAGGTGTGCCCATCGTCTCCGCACCAGTAACAAAACACATTGACTCTGGGGTCAGCAGAATGGGCCGGATCTTCTCGAGGTTTGTAGTGGTCAGGGGTTGAAGCCCTACCCTCTTCTTTTGGTTTAGATTTAGGCTCAGCTCCCCCATAGCCTCTCCATGGGGCAGATGATCCGGTGGCGTAAATGAGATCCCGCACCATAGCTCACAATTTCCTCATCTCTTCTACCATGGTGGGGTCAGCTTGAGGTTCAGCAGCAAGGGCCCCCACATCTTGGTGGGGCAAAAGCCAGGTTTTTTAATGGGCTCGGCAGCAGCTTGCTGGCTGGCCTTTATTTCTTTTAATTCTTTTAAAAGTTCAGTGACTTGTTGTGACTCAGAGTGGTCCTCTTTCTCAATAGATCTATCGGGGCAGTTTTTGCAGCCCTCGCATATGGTTTTCCAACCATTTTCATCATTTTCTGCTTCCCGAATCTCCTTCATTAACCAACAGTATTCAGGAGGGTTAGCTTTACGGTCTTGGAAATTTAACTTCAGCATGAGCACACTGGAATAACGTGCAGACTTAAGGGTGTGTTCCAGCTTAACACGATTCAGTTCATTAGCTAAGTTACCCCCTTTTCAATGTGCCCTTTGCAAGGCTCGTTCCACTCGGGTCATGAAAGCAGACAGTTTCTCACTCTTCCACTGTTTATCAGACTTGAATTTCCATATCAAATCCTCTCCGGTTTCAGTACTGCCAAATACCCCTTCTAAAGCGGATAAATACTCAGCTGGAGAGGTGTCAGGGTTAGTGAACCAAAGGAACTGGATGGCTTCCAGTGCAGGGCCCCTGAAACTTTCAATAAGTCTCTTGCATTTTTCCCCTTCAGAGCACTACCACTGTTGTACCGGGGGGTGGCATGGTCCATCCAGGTTTCCAAGTCATCTTCCCCCACAGACACGGGAACAGCACCTGAAAACAACCTGAGCCTGCTATAAGAGTCCAGGTGCACTGAGGATATTACAACGGGGTACGCTACAATGGTAGATGCCCTAGGGGAAGCTGGGGAGGCCAAAGGAGATTGAATGCAGGTAACCTCCTCAGGGTCCTCCAAAGCCTTCCGCAAGTCCTTAACCGTCTGTCCTTCAGCAGCTAGAAGTCTCAATAATTTGTCTTGAAATCCCTTTACAATTGGGGATTCCCAGAGGAAAGATGGGTTGCTGTGTAAGTGAATAACCCTCCACCCCTTCTGGGACCCCTCCGGCATAATAACAAGGGGTACTGTCTCAGGGTCTATGGGGAGGCTACACGAGATGAAGTCCACCAGGGTCTGTGCAAACAGGTCTGAATCCCACCCTCTCACTTCAGCTTTCCCCAGGCACTTAACTTTCCCCATGGTTGCACTGTAGTGTCATTAGTAGTCCCCCCAGGGTTATCTAGTAGCAATAAAGCATGGTGAGGGTCAACCCCTTCAGCCTCACTCCACCCCATCATGCGATGCACGACCAGCTTTTTGGGGGGGAAATTTTTCACTTGGGCATAATAAGGGCCTCCATTGCAAATTCTCCTTCAAATTTACACTTGACTGAAATTCTAATGTTTGGCCATTAGGGACGCTAATCCCAGTAGTGCCACCAAGATGTAGCTCCTAGGCAGCACTATTCTAAGGGCTACTACCCCTGCCTGTATGGCTATGCACAGGTTGAGGGGCCTGAGTTCTCTAATAAGGTGCCTCCACCCAGAGTAGTGGTATTGGGGATGCTTGCTTGTTCTGATATAACTCTCTGGGATGCTATAAGCCCCCACCAGTCCTCCTAATAGCCTAATACCAGATGCAGTAGTAAATGCACAGGCAGTATGGAACCGTAACACTTTGCACACACCCTTCACACTTGTCACCAGGTTTAGGTCTGCAGCAGCTTCCTTGGAGACCCCCTGTAAAGTAAGGTTAGCAACGCAATGGCACACACTTAACACGGTAATCCAACTAATAATATGCACACTAACTAAGTTAAACATGAAGAAAGACAATCAGGTTTATTTAGTGGCTGTGAACAAGGAAGGGGCGTGAATCTAGTCAAATGATTTAAACTCTGACTTAGTTCAGTGATTACATGCACTTTTTGTCCCAGTCTGACAGTCACACAACACTGGATACCCCGGATGGTAAGTTTGGCTAGCCAGAGGTGTTGCCCAGGGATGGCTGGCGTTGCAGCTGATGTTGGGGCCCCTGATGAAAAGAAAGGTAGTTAACATGCAAAACACCCAGTTTATTTGTAATCTGAGCCAGTTGGCTCAGTCATTTGTGAACCCAATAAAGTGAAACAATTAGATGGTACCACAGATGATTTAAACACTTGTTGCAGGGAGCTGCTGTATCCTGATTGTACTCACGCTACCAGGAATCTGCTGCAGGCAGGAGATATGGAGACCTTGTGGTGATGGCCGATGGGCATAAGGAAACAGGACTGACACGACACACCTCCTCTTCACGGCCTTTCCTCCATGAGGCCGCAACCTGTGTGGTGTTAATGTGCAGGGGCTGGATCCCTGAGCCAGTCTCTCACTGAAACAGTGTCTGGTTCAGAAGTAGCAGCCTTGGCTGAATTGGCAAGGCCCAGGCAGGATGAGCAGTCTGGCAATGTTTGTGATCTTCTGCTGGTGAAACCTCTAGCTGGCATAACAGGTTTGAGTTGAGGGAAACTGGTCTTGGCCCATAAAGCACATTCAAAATTAACAGCTATCTCAGGATACAGTTCGGATATAGTCCGGTTGCAATTCAGCAGCTTTACTGAGCAAATCTTCCTGATCTGAGTATGTCTAGTACACAAGCTGGGCCAGTCACTTCAGGAGCAAGTCTTCGGTCCAAATTGCAAGTAGCCTAACAAACGTCTTTTCTTCTGCTGTAGTTCCAGGCTGGAATTGGATAAATCTGACTTCTTTTTTTTTAATTATATTTTATTGGTTTTAGCAGCTTGTTATAGTACCACATGCAATACAAAGATACATTCAGAGGTAGTACAATGAAGAAAAGTGCTGATAGTAAGCAGACATAGCTAAATAAATTCAGAGATCTCTGGGAACTGTATAATCTCAAATATATTTGGTTATCTGTTATAAACCTTAATAAAATGTTTATATTGATGGCTGTCATATAAATAATGATAGTAGAGGGGGCAATATTACCTTTCCCATCGATGTTTAACTCAGTTAAAATATCCAGTCTCCCCCCTCAGTAGACTCAGGTGCCCCATAAACTTTTAAATATAATAATACATATTTAAGGAATAAAGTCCCCATATTGCCCTAATTGATATAGCACCCACATTCTCCATCGGTTATCAAATGCAGAGATCATGTTGGTCAATTTTGCTGAGATCCTTTCAAGGTTATGCATTTCATATCTCAATATTCTCCAAGCCTCTTTGGCTGGAATCTGGGTGGAAAGCCATGGACGAGTTACAATTTTTTTTGCTGCTAGTATTAATAGGGATAACATTTTGAAAAGTGACCCCTGAACCTTAATTCCCGCCGGAGGTATTGCTGTCAATACAAAGGTCGAGGTAAGTATCTCCGGCCTCCAGTATATAGCATTTGACTCACCTATGATGTCTTGCCAATATCCTAGTATATATGGACATGACCAAATGATATGTTCCATCCCTGCCACCCTCTGCACACATCCCCTCCAGCGGCTCCCATATCCATGTCCCTTAAACGTAGTTGTGATTTCTGGGGTTCTAAAATATCTTACTCTGGCTTTCCAAGCATATTCCCGCCAATTTACATTGGAGGAGATTCTGGAGTATAGTGTGGTTGAAATTTGCCATTGCTCCAGATCCAATTCTAAGTTCATATCCTTTGACCACTTAATTCTAACATAATCCAAAGATATATTGTCATATGCCCTTAAATCTGAATATAAGTTCCCAATGACATGGTCATGGGGCTGTCCTCTCAGGTGAAATATCACCATCTGGAGCAGTAGAGAAGGAGATTTGGCTTCTGCCATTATATTTTCCTCAAACGGTGACCGTGTATCCCTCAAAATTTCATAAAATTTGTACTGATTGCTAGGGAGTTTGTACTCTGTTTGCTGGCGTGAGAAAGAGTGGATTCCCATAGGACCTACTACTTGAAATGTATAACGTAAATCAAATTTCTAAGTATCTTCTCTCCAAAGGAGATAGAAGGGTTCTCCACATTTGTATCCAGCTGCTCAGAAATTTGGAGGTGAGGCTCATGAATTTAGAAAGTGGGAGACATCTCAGAGGGTTCCCCAATATACAGGGCGGGAAATTCTCCAATCCATTTAGTGCTACTTCGATGTCTTTCCAATGTGTTTTATAATCTGTAGCTATGTGTAATAGAGAAATCCGTATGTGAGCTGCCTGAGCATATCTTTTCATGTTAGGGAGATTTAGTCCTCCTTGTGCCCTGGATAGTTGTAATGTGGAATATTTCACTCGGGACGCTTTACCTTCCCAAATATACCTAGATATTAACTTCTCCCATGTTTGAAAATAAGTATTAGTGGGGAGTGTCGGAAGGGTCTGTAAAAAGAAGAGCAGACGAGGTAGTACATTTTGCTGGATAGTTTCCACTTATGGGAGAATCCCCATCTGAAGAAGGGCCCATTTAGATAAGTCTGATGTAATTTGTTGGGTGATGGGTTCATAGTTCATCAGATCTAAGTGCAACATTTTATAAGGTATTATAATACCCAGGTATCTCAACTCCACCCTTTTCCAACGGAATGGGAATTTCGTTTTTAAAGCAAGGGAAGGTTTAAAGGAGTAGGTCAAGACTTCCATCTTGGTATCATTAATCTTATAGCCCATCAATGCAGACTGCTGGTACCAATGTCTCCGAGGAGATGAGTGTCAGCAGAATATCGTCTGCAAAGAGAGTCAATTTATGGGATCTTCCCACTACCGGGACTCCCTCCACCTGGGCATGTGCCCTGATGTTGGCAACTGAAGGCTCTAGATAGAGCGCAAATAGTAGTGGAGATAATAGACACCCCTGCCTTCTTCCCCTAGATTGAAGAAATGGTTGAGAAAGGGGCCATCTAACTTAAGATATGCTAAGGACATATGATACATGGCCTGTATTTGAGAGATAAGTTTATCAAGAAATGCAAACCTATTTAGAGTGGCCCAGAGATAGGGCCATGACACCCTATCAAACTCCTTCTCGGCATCAAGGCCGAGAAGGACAATTGGGATTTGCCTAGCAGATGCATGTTCTATGAGCAAAAGTACTCGCCGAACTGCATCATGAGCTTGGTGTTTCATAATAAAACACACCTGGTCTCTGTCTGTTAGAGTAGGCAATAAAATTGCCACTCGGTTTGTTAATATTGACATAAATAGCTTGTAATCACAGTTAAGTTTCTATATAGATCAATATGAAGCCATTAAAGATGGATCTTTTCTAGGTTTAGGGATTGCTACCATTTCCGTATATCGCCATGGTGGGGGGGGTTGTCCCTCCTGGATGTCTATGTAAGTAGCTAATAATGAGGGGGTTAATAATCTGCGAAATATGCAGTAAAATTCCGTAGGAAATCCATCAGGTCCCGGAGCTTTCTGGTATCTGGTTCGTTTGAGGGTATCCCATACTTCTATAGTTGTAATAGGGCGTAACAACCCTTCCGCTTGAGCCTGAGACAATCTGGGCACTGTGGAGTTAGCTAGATAAGTGACTAATTGCTGGGGGTGGGATGGATCTCTTCCGCGTATAATTTCCAATAGAAATTTGCCATCGCTTGTCTAATCTCACCCGGGTGTAATAGTAAGTGACCTGAGACAGGGTCACTAAGTTTCATGACCGTGGCCTGTGCTTTTGCACCTCGTAGGCGTCTAGCCAGATTTCTGGCTCCTCGGTGTCCTCCCTCCTGATGCCTCAGCTTTAAATAAAGCAATTGCTGCTCTGTTTGCTGATCAACCAACTTCTGTAAATTTTGTTTTACCTTGGTTAATTCCTCTTTGACCATACAGTCTCCTTGAAGTTGTTTGGTCTGCAAGTGCAACAACTGTGTCGGCAGTTTCCTATATAATTTCCCCCTTAATTTCTTTTTATGTGTGGAGTATCTAATAATTTCCCTCTTAGAACTGTTTTGAGGGTGTCCCATCTTATACTAGGAGGGATTTCTGAGGAGTTATTGTCTATTAGAATTTGTGGTATGGCCAGCAGGACCATCTTAATAAACTCTGGATCTTGCAGGTGCATAAGATTTAGGCACCAGAAGGAAGTCGCCCTCAGTGGTATAACATCTATTTTTAAGTATAGAGGGGAATGGTGGGACAAAACCGAGGCTCTGACAGTTATATCTCGGGTTAAATCCAGGTGTTCACTGGTAACAAAAAAATAGTCTAATCTAGAAAATGTATGGGTTTTGGGGGAGTGGTAGGTATAGGATCTAGTGGAGGGGAAAAAATAGCGCCAAACGTCTACCGAACCCAACTTAGGGAGGGTCCCCTTAAGATATTTCTGGAGCGGTGTGGCCCGGTGTCTGGAAAGAAAGGTTGTATCTAATTTAGTGTTAAGAGTAACGTCCGGGTCCCCTCCTATGATGCACATACCCTGTGAGTGCATTAAAAGGTCATCTAAAAACTTACTCATGACCTGGACTGGGGAACCTGGAGGGAGATAGACTGAAGCTAGGGTAATGGTAGTGGTATAAAGTTTGCCCACTACAGTGGCATAGCGCCTTTCCCCATCTATAATCTCCTGTTGAAGATGAAATGGTAACCCTCTTGGGACTAGTACTGCAGCTTCTCTCCGCCTGCCTGAGATGTGTGATGAGGCTGTCACCACCTGGAACCCCCAGGACTTTAATCTAGAATGTTCAATCTGAGGGAGGTGTGTTTCCTGCAAAAGAATGGCATCCGGTTTCTCTTTTTTAAACAGGTTTAGTAGCCTTCTTCTCTTAATTGGATTATGGATGCCATTGACATTAAATAAAAGTATTAATGCCGGTTTAATCATTGTAGTATAATGAATCTCTGTAGCTGCCCAAGAGAACTTGAGTATGGGAACCAAACTCTTCCCCCGTTCTCCTCGCCATCCAATCCAGTTCGTCTAACCAGCCCCATGCACCATGTTAATAAAGTATCCCTTAAAGCGTGTCTGCAAAATTATCCATTTCCTCACATTCAACATATTGCCTGTTACCCTTCCATTATATCTTGAAACCAATATCAAAGAAAAATCATGACCTGTTGCCAACCGGGCAGTCCTTAGTTCTGTAGTAATCTGTTTGCACATAATAAACCAACTATTTACATTAAATAAGTGCTGCAGTTTAAATAGGACTTCCAAGGTAGGGGAAACATCCATCAGTTTCCCTGTTACTTCTCGGAATACACAGATGTGGTTGTGCCTTATACCAGAAAAGGGGGTAAGTTTGTTGCTCGCCTGGCCTCGGACCCCCCGTGGATCAGTAGGATCCAAATCAAATATAAAAGAGGGGGAACATAGGAGGAGTTGGGGGGGGGGGAATGCCAGAGAATTGCCCTTGGAATCATGACCTTTGGCTCAACAATGCGTATTCACCACCTGCCCCTCCCAAACATAGAAACATTAACTTTGTATATAAAGCCCCCAGATTCAAATAAGTAAAGAAATGAAAAATAAGACAAGAGAAATCCCCCCCCCAAGTAGAGACTTTGATATATTTTAAATGTCTTGCATCATATAGTCTCATATAGTTCTAGTAGTTCTATAACGTAGTAGGCACCAATTGAGTCCCCAAACCTTTTTCCCAGGTTCTATAATCTTATTGGGATCGTAATATATGGATTCTCTCCACGTGTCAGATCACTATCATTTTTCAGGCCTAACCTGCATTGTTCAGCTTATATTATATAAGTGGAGTTGGAATCTGTCCCACACTTTAATATTGCTAATTTTTTATGTCCTCCGGGCATAGGAAGGGGAGTGCGCAAAGAGGACTGAGAGGGGGTACAACCCTTAGGTGATGCCATGACAAGTGGCCCAGAAATTACCCAGATTTATAGAGGGTAAGCAAACATTTGTGTACGGCCTAGAACCAGGACCGCCATCTAGGCCCAGGCAGAAGAAACTCCTACCAAACCACCTCTGCCCTCCTTACCCCCATCCCCCCCCCCGGTATCTCAAGCATATAATTGTGCAGTAGAGTCCAGCTCTTCTTTTTTTTTTTTTTTAGGTATTCTGGTTGTTGTTCTCCATTCTTCTAAATTCGGCCAAATGTTGTTTTGGATCCTGGTCTTGCCCTTTGTTCTCTTCCCTTCTGCGTTGTTTCCCCCTCCCTTGTCTGCCATCTCGGGGGCTGAGGCTTTTGATTTGTTGGTGGGCACTCCGGGAACACCAGGCCCTCTTTAGGAAGGGTCTCACGGGCCTCCTTGGCAGTTATAAATTCTTGCTTCCCCGATGGCAAGTACATAGTCAGCTTAGCAGGGTATGGCATGGTGAATTTCAGCCCCTGCGCTTTGAGAACTGGCAGGAGAGGGAGGAAGGCTCTTCGAAGCTTCATAGTTTTAGGGGCATAGTCGTGATCTACATAGTAGCGACTCTGACTATGAAACGTTTGTTTTTTATGTCATGCCATTAAGAGAATCTGCTCCTTAACCATACAACTACCAAATCGGGATATGATAGATCGAGGACTGGCCATGGGGGAGGTGGGCCTGGGGGCCAAGGCTCTGTGAACCCTCTCAAAATCAAGCACCATATCGGGAGAAAGGCCTAGGGAGGTCTGTAGCAATGTTTCAATAAATTCTTTGATGTTTGTTCCCTCTTCTCCCTCTGCAATACAGTAGATACGGATATTCTTACGGCACGCCCGGTTCTCAGCATCTTCTTGCCGGGCCGCCAGTAACTCCTGTTGCTCCTATATTTGCTGAACTAGGTTCTCCATGTCGTCAACACAGTTTTCATTTGCCATTATCTGCTGCTCTGTGTCATCTGCTCATTGTTTGAGCTGAGTAATGTCTCTGCACATCTCCCAATATAGCTTCTTGATATTAACCCGAAAAGCACAAAGCTCATTGTAGATGGTATCAAGTTTAATTTGTTTCTTTGCCTTTGGAGTTTTTGGTGTAATGCTGTTAGATTTCAGGTAGGCCACGGCAGGCTTAGGCAATGTGCCATCTGTATCTGTTGCATCTGAATCAGATAATTCGTCCTCTACTGGGGGTTCCTCCAACCTCCGTCCCCCTGGGGGCTCGCTCCCTTTGTTTACCCTCCTATTCATAATTATGAGGTTGCTCTTATTTCAGTGATTAGCAATAGACGGAGGCGAAAAGGCTGGGTGTTTAGGCAGAACTGATCGTCTACGAAGCCATTAAGCTTGGAGGCGGAACCGGAAGTCCGGATAAATCCGACTTCTGTTATAGGCAGTCTCAAAGCAGGGGGTGACAAGAAGGCAAGTTGGGCTTCTTCCCGCTGATTCCCCTATGCTCCTACTGGGAGCAGCTGCTCAAAAGCTCGAGCTGTTCACACTTCAGCCTCTACCTCTAAGTGATCCACTGTCTCTTGTCTCTCTGGGGATTTCCCTTGTAAATCCAGGCTTGCGGTTGGTTGAAGGAGCTATCAGTTATGTTTAGGGCTCCCCTCAAGGCCAAATTGGCACCAACTGAAAAACGACAAAACTACAGCATTTCCTTCCCACAGGACATTGGGATTTGGATCCATTTTAGGTTCCCAGTGGTTCTATTGGTCCAATTACTGGAAGTCCCGGACCTAACATGGTAGCTCCCATCCAAATGAACGATCTGTAAATAAAGCAGATTAGACAAACTCCTCTATCTCTAATATAGCAGTGCACAAACAGCAAATAAGCACAGTTCCTACAAAGGCTCCCTCTGCGCAAGTAGCAACCACAGATTGGAGCTGTCTGAGTGGAGAGCTGAGCTGGCCGCCGGCGCAGTGCAGATGTTGAGTACTTACTAACGAGCGGCACACCTCCGGGTGGGGAAACCACTAGATCACCAGGTATTTCATTGCTTTTCGGGGCTACCGGGGGTCGGGGAATGTGCTGGGACCACTAGACTACCAGGGAAAGCAGTCATTTTCTACGGTGAACAGGGTAGGGGATTCATGCTGGGGGGTGGGCGGACCACTATACTACCAGGGAAAGCAGTCATTTTCTATGGTGAATGGGGTCGGAGACTGTGCTGGGGGGTGGAGGGACCACTAGACTACCACGGAAAGAAGTTGTTTACTATGGTGAACAGAGTCTGGGATTCGTGCTGGGGGGTGGAGACCACTAGACTACCAGAGTGATTACTGTGATACTGCAGCCATGGGGGTCCATGATGGGGGGGGGGCACCGCCACATTACCACCAGCTTTTTTGGGCGGTATCTAGTGCCGTGCTATAGGTCACACTAATGCCTGTAGCGTGGCACTATACCTTTGAATATGCTGCAATGCTGGCATTCCTGGGTGCTCCCCTAACCCCACCCCTTCATACCATTATCTATTAGCATCGATGCTACCACACAGTACCAGCACTAATAGGACTTTTGAATATTGCAGCCTTGTGCAAATCTAGCGCTATTCCAGCGCTACAGATTTGGGTTAGACACAAAGGTTTGAATATCTGGCCCTCAGAGTAGTGGAGGAAAATCTTCATGAGAATGTCATACGGAATTCACATTTAAACTCTTGTTCAATGCAGTAGCCACCTCACACAATTTCTGGTTCTGTCCTTTGTGCTTGTTTCAGCTCATACCAGCTTGGGGGCAAGGATGTGTGGTCTGATCCCATGAAATTCAGGTAAGCCTTTGGGATGGCATTTGGTGAAGCTCCCTCAGAGGTTGCGAAGAAAGCACAGCAGTTGGACCACAGTGGGCTCAGGGAGGGTGAGGATGGTGGAACAGAGGCACACCCAGTCAATTGTTCCACTCCACAATCCATACACCATTCTGGGGGAGCATAGCTCTACTATGGATGCACCCGCAGAGAAGACTGATGACAACTGTCACAAGGGAGGCCCACAGGAAGGAGGCAGAGGACACCACAGGGAAAGGAAGCAGCTCCTGGTGGGGACTCAATTATTAGGGGATAGAACTGGGGGAGCTGGGAAAAACTGAAGAAGGTGCCTGCCTGGTGCCATGGCTTGAGGACAGGAAGCGATCCTCAGGATCACGAGAACAGCTGCAAGGGGTCTGAGCTGGTTGTAATTGTCCACCTAGGGACAATGACTTGGCTCATCATGAGATCAGAGCAGTGCAGGAGGACATTGTAGAGTTGGGGAGGGGCCTAAGACAAGTAGCACACACAGTATCCTTTCTCAAAGGTGCTGCCTGTCAATGGCATGGGAGGCGAGGTAATTAGCACCATGCAGTTTAATGAATGGTTGAAAAAATGGTTGAGCACAGGGGTTTGGCTTCATTGGGGACTGGGGTTCCACCTGGAGGGACACCAGCCTATACTGGCAGGATGGTCTGCATCTGTCCAGGAAGGGAACAAGTCTTTTGAGCAATTGGTTTAAATGCTTCATTGACAAGCTTTTAAACTAGTCAAAGGGGGAGGCACTGATAAGCAGCTGGAAAATCCCAGCCTCTCCCTACAAAACAGGGTACTAAACAAGAAAGAGACCGAGGTAGAAAGGTCAGTGGGGGATGCTGCAATAGAAGATAAAGCCATCCAAAAATGGAGAGCAATGAATACCAATGCCCGTAGTCTGGGTAACAAGCTTCCTGAATTAGTGGCCTTGATGGAGGAGGAACATCTGGATATCGTAGCAGTCACAGAAACATGGTACGCACAAAACCATGACTGGGACGTAAACATACCAGGATACACTATCTACAGGAGGGACAGGGAGGGTAAAAGAGGAGGAGGAGGAGCCTTTACATAAGGGAAGGAATAAAAGCAACAGAACAAAAGGGTAAACAGGAGGAGAAGAAGCACTGTGGGTAAATTTGGAGACAGCAATGGCACCACAATCCACACAGGGTTAGATACAGACCTTCTCAGGGGAGGAAATGGACAAGGAAATGATAGAAAGTATACTTAGAATGGCAGTAAAGGAGATATTGCTGATGGGTGATCTGAATATGCCAGATGTTAACTGGAGTGCAGTTGCAGCAGCCACTCAAGAGTGGGTTATTCTAGATGCTACCAGGGGCATGCCTTAGACAACTAGTATTGGAGCCCACTTGAGAGGGAGCAATCTTAGAACTGGTTCTCTCAAATGGAGATGGAGAGAGATCACAGATGTAGAAGTGGGTAGCCATCTGGGAACTAGCAACCATCGAACAGTATGGTTCGCAATAAACACAGCAATAGAGTCAAGCCATACAAAGGCAAAAGTACTGGACTTTAGGAGGGCTGACTTGCTGAAATGGGTGAGTGCCTAAGGACGCACTCAGCAAATGGGCAGGAAGGAGGTGGAAGAACAATGGGAATAATAAAACTGCCATCACAGAGGTAACAAGCCTTTGTGTGAAGCAAATAATCAAAACAAAACGATGTAAGAAACCACTATGGTTCTCAAAGGAAGTGGCAGTGAAGGTTCAAGAGAAAAGAAAGCATTCAGGAAGTACAAGGAATCGCAGAAGGAGCAGGACAGAGAACTGTATCAGTTAAAGCAAAAGGAGGCTGGGAGGCAGTCAGAACAGCAAAGGCCCAAACCGAGGAAAAGATAGCCAACCCAGTTAAGAAGGGGATAAAACTTTTATAGGTACATCAGGACGTAGGAAGACCAAGGGGATAGGTGAGGCTTAATAAAGGGAGGGAGGGTGGGAAGAGGAGACTGTGAAAGGCAGAGATACTAAACAAATATTTTTGCTCAGTATTTACAAATGAAGAGGGGAGGTACCTAAAACAAACAGTAGAAACACTCTGGATACAGAAGTTGATACCAGCCCATTTACAGAAGAAAGGGTTCTGAAAGAACTCTTAAACTGAAGGTGTACAAAGCAATGGGGCCTGATGGGATTCATCCCAGAATTCTAAAAGAACTAAGGGTAGAACTAGTGACACCACTGACTACCCTCTTTAACAAATCATGGGAGGATGGGGTGGTACCCGAGGACTGGAGGAGGGCAGATGTGATTCCCCTTCACAAAAGTGGGAGCAAGGCAGAAGCAGGAAACTACAGACCTGTTAGTTTAACCTCAGTGATAGGGAAAATGATGGAATCACTTCTGAAGGAAAGAATTGCCGAGTATCTAGAGGCCAGAGGGGCACAGGACCCTAGGCAGCATGGATTCACAGCTGGGAAGGTCATGCCAGACGAATCTGATAGATTTCTTGACTGGGTGACCAAAGTAGTAGATCAGGGAGGGCTGTGGACATGGCCTACCTAGACTTTAGCAAGGCATTTGACACAGTCCCACACAAAAGATTAATATACAAGTTAGCCAGCCTGGGAGGGGTCCCAAGATGACATCCTGGGTAAAGAATTGGCTGGAGAATAGGACACAGAGAGTAATAGTAAATGGAGTCCACTCAGAAGAAAGGAGGTTACTAGTGGGTACCATGAGGGTTCAGTATTAGACCGGCCCTTCAATGTCTTTATGCTTACATTGCAGAGGGACTAGAAGGGAGTATGTCTCTTTGCAGATGACACAAAGATCTGCAACAGAGTTGATGCACAGGGTGGGTTGGAAAAGGATGAGAAGGGACTTGCAAGGTTAGAGGAATGGTCAAATGTATGGCAGCTTAGATTCAATTCTAAAGTGCAAGGTAATGCACCTGGGAAACAAAAACCAGGGAAGAGTACACAATGGGGGGTGAGATACAACAACAAAAATGGAAAGGGACCTGGGGGTAGTCATATCAGCTGACCTAAAGGTGGGCAAGCAATGTGAGAGGTCAGCAAGGAGGGCTGGGGGAATACTGGGATGCATAGGGAGAGGCATCACCAGTAGAAAACAGGAAGTTATTATCTCTCTGTCCAGACAGCTGGTGAGACCCCATCTGGAGTACTGTGTGCAGTTCTGGAGACCCAATCTCCGCAAAGACACAGACAGGATGGAAGCTGTCCAGAGGAGGGCAACTAAAATGGTGCAGGGTCTGCACCGGAAGACATATGAAGAGAGACGAAAGGAGCTTAATATGTATAGCCTCGAGGAAAGGAGGAAGAGGTGGGACTTGATAGAAACGTTCAAGTACCTCAAGGGAATCAACAAAGTCCAAGAGGGTAGCATCTTTCAAAAAATGAGGTGTGCAAGAACAAGAGGGCACAATTTGAAGACAGGGAGGGCGGCTCAGAGGTAATTTAAGGAAGTATTTTTTTCACGGAGAGGGTTGTGGATGCATGGAACGGCCTTCCGGAGGAGGTTGTGGAGTCAAAATCAGTGGTGGAATTCAAGCATGCATGGGACAGTCATAAGGCCATTCTAGGGGGTGGGGGTAGGAAGAAGTAGGCTGCTGGTTAAGTAGGATCTGCAGCTTATCCAGTAGGTAGGGAAATGGGCAGACTGGGTGGGCCAAGCGGTCCTTATCTGCCGTCAAATTCTATGTTTCTATGTTTTTCCCTGCATATCAATTGCTCCGTAAGGATTAGTGTGTGGAAAATTGAAAAATGTCACCTGGTGAAATATTTCACCTAATTTCACCACTACGTGAAACTTTTCAACCAGGCAAAACATAATTTCGCCTGGGGATTTCAATTTTGCGGAATTTGTGAAATTTCACATAAAATGCCAATTTCACCCATTCATGCTTAAATTTCACCTTATGGCGAAAATTTCACTGGTGTTATTTTTGATTTCGCCAGCGAAATTATACTCCAGAGGTGAAATTAGCAATGTATTGTGGGTAAATAGGTCAGATATCACATGCAGGTTATGTACAGCACATTCTATTACCTGTTGAGTTGGAGAGCAGTCTGTTGTGGTGCATCACAGCCAATAAACCCTTTTAAAACGTGTTTTTGAGACCTGATTGCTTCCATATAAACCATTTGTTCCTAGTGCTGCTGGGGAACATTTTCTAATTTTGTGGATTTTTGCATAGTACTTAGTTTAATTAGTTTTTAGTTCTGTCTATGTCTGTGAAGGAGTTGAGTGAGGTAGGGTAGGTGTGGAAAACTAGTAGGCTATTTCTAGCCTTTTACAAACAGATTTCTCACAAATTGTGAGTGATTTGCTGAAGGAATAATGCATGACAGGGTGTGTGTGTGTCGTGCTGGGATAACGTCATGCTTCAGGTGGTTGGGCACAAGGCCACAGGCCGAGTGCATCCAACACCCGAGAAGTGACGTTATCCCAGCACTTCACACACCCTGAAGTGCATTATTTCTATTATACAATGGCTTGTTTGTGTGCAAAGCAAAAAAAAGATTAAAAATAGATTTAATAGTAGATTTTTTAGTAGTTTTTTAATGCATAGGCATACATTGGAAAAAAATAGTGCAGATTTACTGTTTTGTCCAATAGGTGGGGCTGCTGCTTCAAAACTTCTTCCCCAGTGTCAGAGTTTCTCTGCTTAGCTCTATGTCTCCTTCATTTTTTCTCCTCCCATTGGCTTTTCATTTACCCCCTCCCCATGCAAATTTATTTTATTACTGTCACTGAAACTGCGTGTTTTGGGTGTTAAGGTGCTGTGCTCACTTTGAGGAAAGGGGAAATGGAGCCAAGGATCAGAAAGTGGAGCACAGAGCTTTAAACAGCACATGCACTAATGGTCCAGCAGTACTTCCTTCTTCTGGTATTGTCGGTGGCTTTTTGTGCAACGAAAAAAATATTTTCTGTTTTTAAACAGACACGCTTGGTCTGTTCATGGAAGGTGGGAGACGCACTCAATCTGTTCAGTGAAAGCGGGGACAGCACTGTATTTTAATGGAGCACTGTGCACAAGGTAACTCTCTTGGCAGAGAAAAATAAAGACGGTGAGCGATGTTGTTTCAATCCCGCTCTCAATTGACCGTACCCAGAAGCCGAGAACTGCAGTTGTTATCTACTTTAATTTTTCTGTTTGTCAGCTGAGGGGATCATAAAGCTGAGGACAGGGCTTTAATTTACATTTATGGTGACACCTTGTGAGGAGCGGGTTACAGGACACAGTGAAGCCAGCTGGCAAGTGGTGGACCATGAAGCCAGTCAGCTGATGGCTTCACCTTTGTTTGGTTCTGGAGTGATTATTTTAAGATTTAAAATGTGTTTGTTACTGTACTGGGACTAGATCTGTGATGTTATACTGGGATAACATCATGGGTCCAGCCCCAGGCTGACCAATCAGTGCTTAGCATTCTTTCCTGCCATTGTATAATTAAGTAATAAGGTATGACAGAGTGTGGTATATCATAACACGCCCGGTGGAGCGGGCATGAGGCTGCAGGCTATGTGTGTCCAACCACCCAGAAATGACAATATCTCATGATATACCACACCCTGGAGTGACTTATTGCTATTGTGAACTGAGTTTGAAGTTTTATAAATAAAAAAAAAAAAATAAAAGAAACAGGTTTTAAAACATTTTATGAATGAGTTTTTGGGTGGTGTAGGAGTACATTTTGAAAAAATAGTTCTCAGACAGTAGAGAGCAAGGAGGCTGGTGGCGCCGGAGCTTTTTTGAAGCCGTGATGATGTAGCCCGATATCATCACGGCTTCAAAGATCTCTCGGCTAATCAAGTTCCTCTATTTATGGTCTTCAGTTCATAATGTTATTTCTTTGAAGTCTTTATACTTTTGTTGGCGTTCTACTTATTTGTATTCATTTTTGTATACCTTGACAAGTATTTTTTTTTCTTTCTCTGAAAAGTTACTCCTGTCTGAGAGTTCCTGCTCCTGTTAGCCTATGTTATGTACCATTGTAACATGGCAAACAGCAACACAGCAAAATAAATAAGATTGATTGGAGGAACAGCAGCATGTGATGACTGAGCAACCATGGATTAATTCCCCTTATTAATCCATGGTTGCCATTGGGACTGCACCACAGAAATAACTAGACCACACTTGGCATCGGGACTGTGATCAAGAGCGCACTGAAGAAGCGCTCAGTCGTCTCTGTGTTCTGCTTCTTCCCACCCACCCACCACTCTGGGGACTTTGGGGACGTAACCCTCGCTGTGCCTCATATTTGGTATTGTGGTGTGTTGTTTGTCTTGTGATATACCGATAGGGAACAGGGGAAAGAGAGAGAGATACGGCAGACATTACGCCAGTTCACAGTACTCATCTGCATATCTTGATGGCCATGTCTGTCAGTCCAGGTTGCTACCCACAGGAACTGAGCTCCCCCAAGACCAGGAAAGGCAGTGGCCAAGCATACGCTTAGTGCACTTACCCGGTTACCAAAAGCTAATAAATAAAATATAATGCTTTCAATCAGGTAGAAAGCTGCAATTGTTGTTATTGTTAGATAGTTATGTGATCATATCCCAGCACCTGGTGTTGAAATGGAAAAGTTATTAAAGTAAGAAGTGTTCCGTAGAACGTTTAAAGACATAGCTCTTGAGATATGCAAATATAGAGCGATACCCACAATACAGCAGAATAATCCTGAACTCTGAGCTAAATACGAAGCTTTAAAAACTGGAAATGAGCCTCATGATGAAAAGTGTAATACATATCTGTTAGTGTTTGCATGTTGTGTACATTTTGTACACTTCATAAATGTCTTAACAGTGTTCATGCACTATATTAACATAACTTGAGTGTTAAACGTGCACATGCACGTTTCCTGTTATATAGCTGCTTCCAGAGCTACACAGCTAAAACAGAAAACACGATCTTACTTCGAGATACAGCTCTTGCAGCAGGTTACACCATTAGGACTGAAGCTGTCAGGCACCAGGACCCCACGGAAATTTTCTAGCTAGCAGTCTTTAGCGGGGACCGCCTCTGACGTCGGTCCCGCCCCTGACGTCAGGCGTAGTACATAAGGCGGCAGTCGCCCCACAATCCCCAGTTCTTTTCCCGCCGTCGACATCGCAGCATCGGCCTCTCAGTCACTTTCTAGCATGCGACAACTAGGAACTACGACATTCTTTTTTCTCTCATTCGATTTTGGATTCATCTGATGTCCTCTCCAGACACCTCTCTGGAAGGTCACCCATCGAAGTGTGCTTGCGGCAAACAGATCCCCTTCAAGAATCCTCACTCTGCCTGCGTGCTTCGTCTAGGCCCAGAACACGACACCAAGGTCTGCTCTTCTGCCAAGGCTTCAACAGCTCCACCAGGATCCGCCCAGTTGGCTCCTTCAGGCGCTTCTCTTGGAGGAGAAACTCATGGCGCCATGGATAGGGAACCCTTCCCCTCCATGGGGAGTCAGCTAGGAAGACCCACAAACACCGGAAAACACCTGGAGAAGGAAAGGCCCAGGTCCCCTGCTGAGGGCCTCGGACTCCTCAAGCTCCGCTCGCGTTCTGACCGCTCTCCCTCCAGGGCTCAATCTCAGCCTCCCCCGGTTCAGGTCAGATCCTCCAGGGGTTCCTCCTCCCTGCAGCCTATCAAGACTTCCAGGCCAGCGGCTTCATCCACTCCTTCTAAGGCCTCGTCCAAGTCTGGGGAGCACCACAAGTCTTCCTCCCGCCATTGGGACTCCGACGCCAGGTGGTGTCCCAGCCTCTGCGTGGGTCGGACCCGGTCCCGCATAAGACTAAGGACCTGACGTCCCTAAAACGGACGCCGGACCCAACGTTGGCCCACCCGACATCGGCCAAACATCACAGGCACTCCCAGGAGCCAGCTTCAGCAAGACATCTGTCGCCGGCCAGGCGTTCGCCTCCCAGGGCGTTGGCCAGGGGACCGACGCCGGCTACCCCAGAGGGGAGGACCGCACCAACATCGCCTACCGACGTCGGTCGGAAGGTATCATCGGAGGAGGACACCACTCAGCCCAAGGACCAGGCGGGCAACTCCGGAACCATCGAGCTCCCACGGGAACCCTCCCCGGAGCGGGAGACCCCCGGGGACCCAACGTCCGACCCCGGCGATGGACCACTGGTACCCGGCCCGTCGTCGGGCCTGAATTTGGCAGAGGTGAAGGAGCTCTTCACCTTCTGGTGGGACACCATCAGGAAGGATGTGGTCACCACGCATCCTCCTCCTACTTCGGCTCCGCCTTCACCCACACCTGCAGCTCCTACGCCCCCTCCTCCACCCAAGGGGCCCGTAGGACAGTCACCTACCCCCAAGGAGCCAACACCTCCTCCTAGGGGTAGATCTTCAGATAGGAGAAGACCTCCCTCAAGATCCACTTCAGGGTCACCCAGCCCTAAGAGACCCAGACGGCGCCGGTACACCTTGTCCGCAGAGGACAATAGATCTGACACCTCAGGGTGCTCCAGATTTTCTTCTCCATCAGCATTCCCTCCCCAGACCCACACGACCTTCCCAGGTCTCCTCCGGATGACCCATCATTCACTGAGATCATGAGGCACATACAGGAGAATATGGGGTGGGATGTTGAAGAGCTGGACCCCGAGAGACAGCACCTTGCCCGCTACCTTTGGCAGAAAGACCCAAAGCCTGTGGTAAGTCCACCTTGGTGGACACCTTTGCAGATGTCACCAAGGCTGTGTGTAGGCTGCCCCAGATTCGACTCCGGGTGAGTCAAGAAGGCTGACCGCCTCGGCAAGGCCCTCTGAGGAGGACCAGTATCTGGCGAACCATCCTCTGGCTGAATAAATGGGAGGGAGGGTGGGCAGAGGGAGACTGTGAAAAGGCAGAGATACTAAACAAATATTTTTGCTCAGTATTTACAAAGGAAGAGGGGAGGTACATAAAACAAACAGTAGTAACACTCTGGATACAGAAGTTGATACCAGCCCATTTACAGAAGAAAGGGTTCTGAAAGAACTCTAAAACTGAAGGTGGACAAAGCAATGGGGCCTGATGGGATTCATCCCAGAATTCTAAAAGAACTAAGGGTAGAACTAGTGACACCACTGACTACCCTCTAACAAATCATGGAGGATGGGGTGGTACCGAGGACTGGAGGAGGGCAGATGTGATTCCTTCACAAAAGTGGGAGCAAGGCAGAAGCAGGAAACTATAGACCTGTTAGTTTAACCTCAGTGATAGGGAAAATGATGGAATCACTTCTAAAGGAAAGAATTGTCAAGTATCTAGAGGCCAGAGGGCACAGGACCCGAGGCAGCATGGATTCACAGCAGGAAGGTCATGCCAGACGAATCTGATAGATTTCTTTGACTGGGTGACCCAAGTAGTAGATCAGGGAGGGCTGTGGACATGGCCTACCTAGACTTTAGCAAGGCATTTGACACAGTCCCACACAAAAGATTAATACAAGTTAGCCAGCCTGGGAGTGGGTCCCAAGATGACAGCCTGGGTAAAGAATTGGCTGGAGAATAGGACACAGAGAGTAATAGTAAATGGAGTCCACTCAGAAGAAAGGAGGGTTACTAGCGGGTACTGAGGGTTCAGTATTAGGACCAGTCCTCTTCAATGTTTTTATAAGCGTGCATTGCAGAAGGACTGGAAGGAAAAGTATGTCTCTTTGCAGATGACACTAAGATCTGCAACAGAGTTGATTCACAGGGTGGGGTGGAAAGGATGAGAAGGGACTTGGCAAGGTTAGAGGAATGGTCAAATGTATGGCAACTTAGATTCAATGCTAAGAAGTGCAAGGTAATGCACCTGGGAAACAAAAACCCAGGGGAAGAGTACACAATGGGGGGTGAGATACTAACAACAACAAAAATGGAAAGGGACCTGGGGGTAGTCATATCAGCTGACCTAAAGGTGGGCAAGCAATGTGAGAAGGCAGCAAGGAGGGCTGGGGGGATACTGGGATGCATAGGGAGAGGCATCACCAGTAGAAAACAGGAAGTTATTATCTCTCTGTACAGACAGCTGGTGAGACCCCATCTGGAGTACTGTGTGCAGTTCTGGAGACCCAATCTCCACAAAGACATAGACAGGATGGAAGCTGTCCAGAGGAGGGCAACTAAAATGGTGCAGGGTCTGCACCGGAGGACATATGAAGACATATGAAGAGAGACTTAAGGAGCTTAATATGTATTTTTTTTTTGGCTAGTTTTCCATTAGTAGGTTATACAGACCTGCTACTAGAGGGATTCTTGGTCTTCTACATAAATCACCGTATTCTTTCATGGGCAATATGGCCTGCATTATCATTCTACTTCTTTCCCGGTTCTGCTACAAGGACTTGAGTCTGAAGGGTGGATGGCCACTAACTAAGCTGCCCTGATCTCCTTGTTCCCCTTTCTGCTGTATTTTCTCATCTAGGTTTTAAATGGTACCTAGGTGGGCAAATTTCTTGCCTAGAAAATATTGCACTAATACAAATCAGGAGACCACTCAATCTGGGACCATGGCTCTCCTTATTGTGTTTTTATTGTCTAAGGTGCAGAGTTTTCAGCAAAACAGTGCAATCGAAGTACCTCAATGCAATTCAGTTCTCCAATGTACCTTATCAATACCTAATGTTATAACAGTCTACCGTGCAGACACTCTGTCATTCTCCTCTCCCTTTAGCCTATTCCCCGTTAGCCTACACTCCTTTGCTAACTGTCCTCACCTATGTCTACCAAGCACTTACATTGATCACAATCAACTGTCATTACAGTGGCGCCTCTTTCATGCAGCAAGATATGGGTTGTCGCAAAGAAATAAAAGCAGTCTTCATTCTTATAAGCTCCTTAAAGAAAGTTATACTTGCTTCTTCTGCTCAGGAAATGTGGAGCTCAACCCTGGCCCCCCCACAACTTACCTCGCCTATCGATTTTGTTGAGGCCACAGGTCTCAAAATGATGATGGTCAACATTTTAAGCCTGCCTAAAAAACTTGTACAGCTGCAAGCCTGGGCTGCACACGTTAACCCAGACCTTATCATAATTACTGAGTCATGGTTAAAAAAGACGAACACTGATCAACAAATATCACTGCAGGGCTACAATTTATTTAGAGCAGATAGAGAGTCTAGAGGCGGGGGTGTGGTTATCTATGCCAAATCTAAGTACTTGGTCACCAATATTAGTTGCAAATCTCTAGCCAAGGAATTTGAGTTAGTTTCGCTGAGCCTTCATCTCCCCTCCTCGGAATGTATCACTATCCTAGGTGGCTATAGACCCCCGTCTGGTGGTGATGAAGTCCTTAATCTTTTGAAATCCATGTTCGCAGATGCAAAAACTGAAACAATATTTCTAGGAGATCTAAATATGGACTGGCTGTCACCTAAATCACATTGCCTCAAACCCTTTGTGACGAGCTAGGTCTTGGGCAATTAGTCAGAGAACCTACTAGAACAACACTCTAAATACTGCCAACAGTTCCATTCTAGATGTGGTACTAACCACCCATCCACACAAAATATCTCATTTGGCAGTGTTTCACAACGACATGAGCGATCATGGAATTGTTGCTTGCATAAGATCTCAAATTAAGGCCGCGAACCCATCTTTTATAACAAAAGATCCTTTCGCAAATTCAGTGCAGTAAACTTTTTATCTGACCTGAGCATGATCAGATGGCAAGATCTTTACCTAGCCAAAGATGTCAACAAGGCAGCTTGCATCCTTAATGACAAACTCACTACAATAATAAATAAGCATGCCCCTTTCATCAAAGTAAGGGTACGGAACAATTCCAATCCCTGGTTCACCTTGGATCTCAAGGCAGCCCTTATAGCTCGAGATAAGCTCTGGGCTAAAGCTAGACATTCCAAAGAATCTTCGGATTGGCAGGCCTTAGAACAGCCAGAATAACTGTGTGAAAAACTTGCCTGCTAAAGCTAACTATTATATTTCTACTCTCGAACAAGCTAAAGGTAACCCTCATAAAATATGGAAGACTATCAAAGCTATAGAAGGATGGCCCATGGCCCCCTCTGTCCCAACAAAGATAGTCGCAAGTGGCAAGATTGTGGAAAACAAGTCCCTAATCCTGGAGGAACTTAACTCCCACTTTGCCACAGCTGGATTAGCTTTTGACTCGTCACCTTATGCTGGTGCTGCAGTGAGCCAGCATACCCCTCCCGCCACATTTAGTCCTGGACCCAGTCCCTTCCAACTGCGCGAGATAAATTATAAAGAAGTAGAAGATTCTCTTCTTAAATTAGACACCAAAAAAAGTGCAGGGGACGATGGCTTGGAACCCTTTTTCCTAAGGTCAGGCTATGCCCATCTCACTGCCCCAATTCTCCACATCTTCAATCTTTCCATTACATCTGCTGCTGTGCCGCCCTGCTGAAATCAGCACATATCCTCCCTCTATTTAAATCTGGGACCCATGCGATGTAAACAACTATAGGCTATCTCCATATTGCCTATCCTTTCTAAAGTTCTCGAAAACTGATCCATATTTAGTTAAAATCTCACTTGAAACCTTCTCTCATTAACCCAGCTCAATCTGGCTTCGGGCTAATCATAGCACAATCACTGCACTAGCAAAAGTAACCAATGATTGGATCTCTGCTATAGATGCTAAGAAGGTAACTGGTGCAGTCTTTTTGGACCTCAGCAAAGCTTTTGATACTGTTGATCACAAACTATTAGTCAATTGCCTTGCAAAGTTGAGTGCCACATACCATACCACCCAGTGGTTCTCTAGCTACCTAACTGGAAGATTCCAAAAAGTAAAGGCGGAAGGCTTTTTTTCTGCTGCCTTGCCAGTTGCAAGAGGAGTCCCCCAAGGATCCATCTTAGGCCCTATCTTGTTTTCTCTGTACATCAATGACTTAGATGCTAACATATCTACGTCCAATCTGCACTTTTTTGCAGATGATACTGTGTTGTATACTTCTGGCTCTTCGTTATCTGAAGTCAAGGGAGTGCTTCAAGCGGACTTCGCACAACTTGAGCATAATTTAATAAAGGCAAAGCTTCTGCTCAATGCCAAGAAGACTAAAGCGATGATATTCTCCCGCAGTGCTGTCTCAGGCCCCCCCAATACTCTTGCCCAAGACTTCATTGTCACCACGCTAAACGAGCCTCTGGAAGTTGTAACCAAATTTAAATATCTAGGTATCTGGATCGACAATAAATTATCTTTCAGTGACCACATCGAAGATGTCTCTAGAAGGTTAAAAGCAAGGTTAGGTTTCTTCTACAGAAATAGGCCCTGTTCCCTTGAAACTCAAACAAGCTTGTACAGGCCACTTTTCTCCCCTACTCGACTATGGCATGTAATCTATTCCTCCACCACTCTTGCAAATCTAAGTAAACTGGACATCCTTTATCACTGTGCGTTACGGTTCATTACCAACTCCGCTCGCTCGCACCACTGTGACTTATATGCAGCTGTTGGTTGGACATCCTTACTACTAGACGCCTGCTCCATGCTGGGCTATGGACTTTAAACTGCTCCTGCAGAAATTGCCAAGCTCTCTTCCCTTATTAGTATCTCACATAGTGCATACTGTTAAGAAAATCTGACTTTATTATGCTTGACATACCAAGGATGCGGACTTCCTTTGGTAAACGTGTTATTGCATATGCCCTTCCCTCCATTTGGAACCAATTACAAACCGTACTTGAAACTAACTAGCACAGTTTCAATAAACTTCTACAAATCGCTAAGTTCAGCCAAAATAAAAGACACCTGTAACTGTCATTAAGTCTCTTCCTTCCCATGTGTGCCATATTTATCCACTGGTAAGGTATAATTGATTTGTCATATTAACTGCTTTCCTTCTCTTCTACTCCTGGCTTTACTTTGCTCACGCCTCCACTGCAACTCTATCAAATCTCTCCTCCCTCCCATATCAGTTGTAGACTGTTGTTTGTTCTAGCTGCCAAAATCCTGTATATTTGATTTGATTTGATTAAATCTAATCACACCAGTCATCATGTTTCATTTATCAGTATGTGACCTATAAGTCGCTTCCCTGTCTCATATCAATGTTTACCACCTGCGGTCACCCTGTGTGGTACCCTTGTATGTATATCCAGCCTGCATCATGTAACGTGTATTTCATGTATATACTGTTATTACCTATCTGTGTTTGTACTTTAAGTGTTTATGTCACAGGACCTCCTTGTGAATGAGCTTGCTCAATGGAGTTTTCCTGCAATAAACTTGAACTTGAACTAAACTTGAACATAGCCTCGAGGAAAGGAGGGAGAGGGGGGGACATGATAGAAACTTTCAAGTACCTCAAGGGAATCAACAAAGTCCAAGAGGGTAGCATCTTTCAAAAAAAGAGGTGTACAAGAACAAGAGGGCACAATTTGAAGATGGGGCGGCTCAGAGGTAATTTAAGGAAGTATTTTTTCACAGAGAGGGTTGTGGATGCATGGAATGGCCTTCCGGAGGAGGTTGTGGAGTCAAAATCAGTGGTGGAATTCAAGCATGCATGGGATAGTCATAAGGCAATTCTGGGGGTTGGGGGGTAGGAAGAAATAGGCTGCTGGTTAACTAGGATCTGCAGCTTATCCAGTAGGTAGGGAAATGGGCAGACTGGGTGGGCCAAGCGGTCCTTATCTGCCGTCAAATTCTATGCTTCTATGTTTCTATTCCCTGGTCATCACGGCCTCGCATGACCGGTCTCAGAGACCTCAGCATTTGAGCACACAGCCACCGGACCAAGAATCCAAGCAATTGGATGTCCTGGGTAGGTGCACGTACGCGGCTGCGACTTGCGCCATCAGGTCTCTAAATTACCTCACCCACATGGTACAATTCCAGAATGCACTGTGGGAACAGGGACAGGACCTGGTTGAGAAGATGCCCAACGGTGGTCAAAAGGAGGAGCTTTTAAATCTCCTCTGTACGGGTTCGGATGTGGGGACCCAGGTGCTCAGAGCCGCATACGATTCTGCGGACTCTTCGGCCAGAGCTGCAGCCTCAGGCGTATGTTTCCAGAGACACTCTTGGCTCCGCGTCTCCGGTTTTACCCTGGACGTCCAGAAGAACATCCTGGACGTCCCCTACAACAGGGAAGTCCTCTTTGGTGAGGCCTCTGAGAAGGTGATCACCAAACTTCAGGATGCAGGGAAGGCAGTTAGATCTGTCCAGGCCATGTACAGATCTCGACCCAGTTCCTTCAGTAGGAACCAGAGTCGCTTTCATGGCCGGACACAAAGGCAACAACTGCATTCCGGCCAACAGCAGAGGGGCTCCTTTACCTGAAAAGCCCAGGCCAAGTCATCCCCAGGCAGGGGCCACCAAGTCACAAAGTCGGCCCAACCTGCGGGATCTAATGCTGCCACAGCATGACTCCTTCCCGGCCCCCGCCCCTCCTCAGGATCAACGGGAAATGAAGGTCGGGGGTCGCATCACACGTCACCTGCCAGGGTGACGGTCGATCCCTACCGACAGGTGGGTGTTACAGTTGGTCGAAAAAGGCCACTATATAGAGTTTGTAGGCAGCCCACCTACAAGGCCTCCCCTGCTTTCCCGCTACTCGGGTCAGCACGCTCTGCTTATATGGCAGGAAGTGCTCTCGCTTCTGGAGAAGGAAGCCTTAGAGCACGTTCTAGAGAACCAGAGAGGGTTAGGCTGTTATTCGCACTTCTTCCTGGTTCCAAAGAAAACAGGGGACCTCTGTCCAATTCTGGACCTCAGTGACCTCAATCTGTCAGTCGTCTACAAACGCTTCTGCATGGGGACCCTTCCGGGCCTAATCCCCATGCTGAAGCGGGACGCCTTTTTGGCGTCACTAGACATGCAGGATGCCTACCTGCACATCCCAATTGCTCAAGCGCACAGGAGGTTCCTGCGCTTCGAGTTTCAGAGCCGCCATTATCAGTTCCGAGCTCTTCCCTTTGGGCTGTCATCGGCACCTCGTGTTTTCACAAAATGCATGGCAGCCGTAGCGGCATCTCTGAGGAGACAAGGCCACTACGTGTTCCTGTACCTGGATGACTGGCTTCTCATGGCTCCCTCCAGGGAGGCACTGATGTTGGCCATTCATCATACCCAGGCCCTTTTTCAGTCACTGGGTATTCTCATCAACTACGAGAAGTCACTCCTGGTGCCGTCCCAGAAACTGCAGTTTATAGGGGCAGTTCCGGACACCGTCAGAGGGAAGGCTTTTCTTCCCGCGGACAGAGCGGAACACATCAGATCCCTCATCAGGGACCTGTCGCCGAAGAAGACCATCCCGGCCAGATCGGTCCTTCGCCTGCTCGGACACATGGGTGTGGCCATTGCAACAGTCCCGATGGCAAGGCTCCACATGAGGATAACTCAGTGGATGCTAAGGGTGCAATGGGACCAAAGGCAAGACCATCTGCAGCAGCCAATTCGAATCACGAATGCCGCGATTTGGGATTGGCAATGGTGGCTAGATCTGGAAAACCTCTCCATGGGGTTTCCTTTGTAGCGCCGTCTCTGACTGTGACTCTCTCCACAGACGCGTCAGGGCTCGGGTGGGGAGCACACCTAGATGGGGTGAGGTCTCAGGGCACATGGACAGCCCAAGAATCTCATCTCCACATCAACATTTTGGAGATGAGGGCAGTTCTTTGTGCTCTTCGAGCCTTCCAGTCGGAGATTCCACTGGGTACTCTCCTGTTGCAAACAGACAATACTGCGGTGATGTATTACCTCAACAAACAAGGAGGCACTCACTCCTACCCGCTTTGCAGGGAGGCCATGAGAGTGTAGGAGTGGGTAGTGCAGCACATCGCAAACCTAATTGCAGTACACGTCCCCGGAGTGGACAATACCGTCGCAGACAGCCTGAGTCGCTCTCAGGCCAGAGTCCACGAGTGGGAACTTCTACAAGAGGTGGCAGAGGATCTGTTTCACAGATGGGGCACTCCAGAGTTAGACCGTTTCGCTTCCCCATCCAATGCAAAACTGCCCAATTTTTGCTCGCTAGATCCAGGGCCTGGTGTTTTCTGGCAAGACGTGTTGTCCCTCTCCTGGGCGGGCAGATTCCTCTATGCCTTCCCTCCTTTCCCGTTGATCCATAGAGTCCTCTTAAAACTTCGCAGGGAGCAGGCGACGCTCATTCTGATAGCGCCTTTCTGGCCCAGACAAATTTGGTTCCCGCTTCTGCATCAGCTATCCCGGGAACCTCCACTTCCTTTGCCAATCAGCTCCCATCTGCTGTCTCAGGAGGAGGGTTCTTTAGTCCATCTGGACTTGCATTCTTTGAACCTGCACGCTTGGCTCCTAGAGACATAGCCATGTTGTGATACGGGGTCTCGCAAGAAGTGGCAGATGTGCTGTCTGCCACCAGAAAACCGTCAACCCACACAACGTACGCCATGAAATGGCGTAGATTTTGCTTGTGGGCACAAGTGCGCAGCTTTTCGCCATTAGAATGTCCCAAAAAGCTGGTTCTAGATTACCTGCTTTCACTCTTTCAATCCGGACTGGCTTACTCCTCGATTAAAGTGCACCTTTGTGCAATTTCGGCTTACCATGCCCCCATAGGCCACCAGATGGTGGCCCAGTTGGACACTACTCGTGCCTTTTTAAGGGGAGTTCTCCACCTTAGGCTGCCTATTAAGGATCCGATCCTTCCTTGGGACTTGCCCTTTGTCCTGGAGCAGCTTACGCTGCCACCTTTTGAACCAGCTGCGGATTGCGAGCTACGTTTTCTGTCGTGGAAAACGTTGTTTTTAGTTGCAGTTACTCCGGCAAGAAGGATTTCCGAATCGCATGCACTGATGTGCAAAGAACCTTATTTAGTTTTCCATCAGGATAGGGTATCCCTGAGGACAAACCCAAAGTTTCTGCCTAAGGTGGTTTCAGCCCTTACCCTTAATCAGGATATCAACTTACCAGTGTATTTTCCAAAGTACACCAACCGAGGAGAAGCCCTTCTACACACCCTTGATGTACACAGGTGCCTCAGATATTATCTGACCAGAACCAAACAGTTTCGAAAGTCAGATCAACTGTTTGTCTCCTTTGTTGTTAGAATGAAAGGAGCTCCTGTTTCTAAACAGTCTCTCTCAAGGTGGCTCATCCAGTATATCTCTTTTTGTTACGATAAGCGCAATAAACCCTTACCAGGCGTGGTTAAGGGTCATTCCACAAGAGGAGTGGCCACTTCCTTTGCAGCATTAAGGAATGTCTCCACCTCAGCTATTTGCACTGCAGCCACTTGGAGGTCTGTGCATACCTTTATCAGGCATTACAGCCTGGACATTGCATCGAGGCGAAGAGCAGGGTTCGGCCTAGCTGTCCTTCAGGGACTTCTGTCTTAGGCTCGAGTAGGGTTGTGATCCCTACCTTTCCTCCTCCCTGTGGTATAAGATTACCACTATTGCTTGGGAATCAGTCCTAATGGTGTAACCTGCTGCAAGAGCTGTATCTTGAAGTAAAATAGTACAGTTATGTAAGAACTTACCGTAACAGTAGATCTTCGAGAACAGCTCTTGCAGCAGGTACCTTCCCGCCCACCATTCCCCCTTTTTGTGGAGGTAGGTAGTAGCCAAACATCCATCATAGTGGATGGGAAGTTCTTCTTTAGTCTTGGCCATCTGGTGGCGGATCCTCGGTCTCCTCTTCTGATGTCATCCAGCAGCCGGGAGTCTCCAGCGGGAGAACTGGGGATTGTGGGGGGACCGCCTCCTTATGTACTACGCTGAAGACTGCTAGCTAGAAAATTTCCGTGGGGTCCTGGCGCCTGACGGCTTCAGTCCTAATGGTGTAACCTGCTGCAAGAGCTGTTCTCGAAGATCTACTGTTACAGTAAGTTCTTATGTAACTGTACTTTATACAGACCAAGTAATTGTGGTGTTTTTCTGCCATGAAAACTGTCAAAATATTACTAATGAAGCACTTGCCATGTTACAAGTGCATCAAACCACTCCAGACCATGGTTCTACTGTGGAATTAATCAATGGTTGGGTGGTTGGAGGCACTTGGCTGCCCCCCCAACCATGGATTAATTCCACAGTAGAACCATGATCTGTCGTGGTTTAATGCGTACTTCTTCTGCTTTTAGTTGTTAATTCTAAAGTTTTGAACACACAGTGCTGATCCCTTATTTTATTTTTATTTGTTTGTGGTCAGTTCTGTTTGCCGTTAAGTTGTGTGTGTGACTTAAACTGTGAACAGCAACAGTTCTGTGTTTTTTGTATGGAAACTTAAGTACTTTTAGTTGGTCACCTGAACTTGTCCACATACAGTTTCACTGCATTGGTGAATTGCTCCCCTGTGTTTTATTGCTGTAGCTTGCCTCTGCATTGCGGTGTTTCTCTTTTACCTGAGTTTGGTTACCCTTTCCCTGTGACAGCATTGTTTACTATCTGAGTCTGACCCGCACAATATAAAAACCTACATATTAGTATAGTAGTTGTCAAGAGATTGCTGTTCCCATCCATATTGTAGGTGCCTTTGTTTGTCGATGTTATGTGGTTATCTCTAACCTTATATAAAAAAAATTGTGGTAGTAAGTACTAACATTACAGTACTTATGTTGTCCAGACACAGGTGATCTGTATTTAAAGTAGGTTACCTGTGCCCTTTTTCCTTGTGTTGCTTTAATTCCTGTTTGGGGAAAGAAAAAAGTTACTTTTTTGTTTTTACTAGAATAGGCTACCATATACTGTATTAGTTGTACAGAGTGCTGCTACCTGTCCTGATTGTGTTTGGACTTGGAAGGAAGCCAGTACTGCCTGCAGGTGTGAGGTGTTATTCACACAGTTAGTAATACAACCTTTCTTGATATACTCCCAGAGAAAGGCAAAGCTTTGAAGCAGCAGCATATAAAAATGCCTGCTAAGAGACGGCCCAGGACAGCGGAGAAACGTGGCGGGGGGGACGAGGCAGCTAAGAAGTCTGTTGAGGAGAGTACAACTTCAGTTCCAGTCCCCCAAAGCAGTGAAAGCACACATATGTCTTGCATCAGTGTCTCCTGTGGGCTCTGGTGGTGTGGCAGGTATCAGCAAGAAAGGAGTTGTTCGAAGAACTGGCATACCTGTATCTCAGTTTTTTAAGGTCACAACTGTTGCATCCATGCTGCTGAAGAATGATGATAGTGAGAACAAGGGAGACGCTGACACCAGCACAGGAACAGTGATCCAGGAGGAGGGTGATAAGTCTGTCGGTGTGACTGTCCCAAGGCCTGTTCCTGCTGGAGTTGGTGGTGGTGAAAGTGTTCAGCAGGAGTTTGATAATCCGGGAGATGTGGGTAGTCAGGCTTCTGACCCTGAGGAGATGGTTGTAGAGAAATAAAAAGGTGCCTTGCAAGATTGTTTACTTGGGAGCTTAAGCAACAGGTTGGTAGAAAAGAGATCAGGAGTTATATTTTGTTTTAACTGAAATATTTGAATAGTTTGTAAGTGAAATTAGTTCTATGTGTTAAAAATTATTACCTTGAATTTGAACTGTTACTTGGGCTGTGTTATTGTAGGTTTGGGGATAGTTGTTTGGCAGGGAAAATTAGGACATTTAAATGTGTTGTTTGCCTGGTGTTTGGTAAGAGGCCTCCCACCCACCCTGTTTTGTAGGCTTTCTTAAATACTGAAAAGCCACTGGGGGTTGGGATTGAAGGGCTGAGTATTTCTGTTTGGGACTGAAATTTGAAGCAACAGGAGCTGGTGGGCCTGTGACATCATACGGTACCTGGTGTCTGCTTACACACACTGTTAGTGGGATCGAACACATACTGGACTGTATGTGTTTGTGAGACTTGGGAACTTTGTTGGTGGGGTTGAAATTGGGTTTGTAAATAACTACAGTCAGTATAGAGAGAAACTGTACTCCAGGGGAAAGGGACTGAGAAAAGGGGGTGTGCTATTATAAACAGAGGGGGATAATCAGGGTGGCTAATTCCACCATGGCAGGCATCTTCGGAAGGGTTGTAGGCTGCACAGGCTGTGGGATGGCAATAATTCTAAATTGGGCCTGAGAGAGGGGAGGCTGCCCACTCTGTAGACAGCTATCTTGTATCAGGAGTGGAGGTATATTGGTTAAGGAGTAAGCTGTGGAGCTGGGGTGTCCATGATAAGGGTGATGGGCAGAAGGGTGGGCTGAGAGGAGGCTGGGGCAGCGCTCTGAAATTACAGGACATTATGTTGCAGCAAGCAGAAGGGGGGATATTAGGGACAGAGGACCCTTAGATAGGAAGTTGATGCTAAGGGAAAGCGTGACAGGGTGAACATTCTGAATTCAAAGAGACTGGAGGGGAAGAGTCAGGAGGGGCTGTTGTGTAAGCCTAAAACACCAGACTGTGGGAAGGGAGCTCCAAGGTGAACAGTGCAAGAGAGGAAGAAGAGGGTCAGTTTAGAGATGCAGTCAGGGAAACTCGGTTACTTGATGGAGGCTGACATAGAGTGTCACAATAAATTTGAGATACTAAGCATCCTAGAGGGGAGGAAGGGTTGGTGGAAATGAGGAAACTTATACAGAGGCCGGGAGAGGGAGTCTGATACCCATAGGGCATCACAGACCAGCTATGGAAAGGATAGACATAGTCCCAGAGGGAGAAGGGGAAACATATATGTTAAGCAAATGGGGGAGATGCAACATATTCCAGACATGAGGGAGGAGAGCATGACTGGAGAGAAACTGGGAGACAAGGAGGTGGGAGAGGAGCCCCCCTTCAGCAGGGAGGTCAGTACCAAGGATGGGGCCCTAGCTAAAGGGGACCCACAGAGAGCCTCTGGAGACACGGGTACTATTACAATGGGGGGGATGGTGGTGCGGGGGAGGGAAACCATCAGGACCAGGATAAATGGTTCAGATAAGAGAGGATAAAGGGACACCTATTCAGAGGGGTTTGAGTTAAGGGCAAAATAGCAAGGAGGCAGAAAGGGAGAGTGACAAGGGGTCTCTAATAAAGGCAGGAAGACTCCCATGAAATTGCGATCATGGATAAGGGGGAGGGGGCTGAGAGGGCATAGTGGAGGTAACCATAAGGATGATGGCGGTGTTAAGGTTCTGTTACTGGGAGACTCGGTGATTAGGGTATCCATTGGGAGGGACAGGGGTGGATGCCATAGCCAGGTGAAGAGTAGTATCTCTGGGCTGACAGTGCACAGAGCAAAGTTCATGGTGTATGAAATGGTTAGGGATTGTGAGGAAACCGATTTCCTGGTGCATTTGGGAACTAATGATCTAGAGGAAATAGCATTTTGAAATCCAAGCAAGGTTCCAAGAACTTGCCAGAGTCTGTCGGATAATGGATGCAACATTTCTTTCGGAGATATTGCCAGTACCAAAGGCCTCAGTGGAGAAAAAATGAAGCTTACAGAGGTTAATGACTGGCTCAGGAAGTGGGGTGAAGAGAATGGGTTGAGGTGTTAGGGAACTGGAATGGAGTTTGGGAGGATAGGGACTATATGTCAAGGACAGGTTTCATCTTGCCCCATTAGGGAAGGAAGTCCTTAAACAGGGATGGCTGACTACATACAAAGAAAGGTGGGGTTTAAACTTGTAAGGGGGAGGGATAAGGGAGGGCGACTGAAGCCTCCTCCAGATGAGGGGAGTAGCCGCAAGCCCAAGGGGAGGGGAAACAGACTGGAGGTGGAGGTTTCAGGAGGAGCAGGGGGAGGATGGAAGTATAGGGAATCTGGGTGGGGTTCGACAAAGAGGATCAGGGATAAGGGGTGGGGGTTAGTGTTAGTAAATGCCAGGAGCTTGGGAAACAAGTTGCCAGAGTTCCAGAGCCATGCTGTGGGGGGTGGATGTGGGCAGTCACGAAACATGGGCCAACAAAACCATGACTGGGACCTAAATGTACAGGGGTACACTATGCTTAGGAAGGATAGAAAGGAGGGCAGAGGGGTGGAGTGGCTATGTTCATTAGAGATGACATAGAAATTGCTATGGTAGAAGAGGCAGAGGGAAACGTGAGGCCTTATGGGTCACCACTGATCCCCAGCAGGAGATAAGGTCAAGCTGGGAGTAGCATATAGGCCCCCGGGATGAGTGATGTTCTCAGAGGATGGTTTGCTGGACAAACATCATTGCCCAGTGTGTCCAAAAGGAAGGAGTGGTGTTGATGGGGACCTTAATATGCCAGGTACAAACTGGGGAACCATGTCCTCTAAGGTGGCCAAGGAGCAGAGGCTGCTGGATGGCTTCCAGGATGTGTTCTTAACACAGCATGTGATGGAGCCCACAGGGAGGGCATGTCCTGGATGTGGTTCTGGTAGATGGGGATCTAGTAAGGGACATGGTTGTACAGGACCCCTGACTGGGAGTGACCACAATACTGTCTGGTTTCAAATAAGCATTGGGGGAGTGGGGTGAGATCTAGGACACTGGCAGTGGACTTTCAGGGGGCAGACTTTATGGGCATGGGAATATTCTCAAGGATCACTTGAAGGATTACCTCAACGACAAGTGTGGAAAGGAGATGGAGGTCATAAAATGGGGACTTCATGAGGCAGTCAGGATCTGCGCTAAGTTGAAACGTAAGGGAGCAAGGTCACATAAACCATGCTGGTGGTCCAGTGAGGTACAGGTAGCAGTCAGAGAAAAGAAGGCAGCTTACAAAAAATATAAAACAACAAGAGGGGATAGGGATAAGGAAATGTACCAGCTTGCATCTAGAAAAGTCACCTGTATGGTGAGGGGAGCAAAGTCCAGTAAAGAGCAGCGGCTGGCACAGGGGATACATGGAGGGGAAAAGGGGTTCTTCCGTACATTGGGGAGCGGAGAAAAACTAAGGGCCATCTCAGCAGATTGAGATCAGAAGGAGGGTGGGTGGAAGAGGCGAGGACCAGGCAGAGGTATTTAACTAGTACTTTGCCTCTGTGTTCACTAGGGAGGAGATGGGATATCTACAAAGCAAGGCACAAAGGGGATAGAAGGCAGGGAGTGGGATCAGGGAGCAACAGAAATGGAGCAAAAGGGAGGGATAGGTATCTAGGGTGTCACATCTGGATAAGGATAAAAGACCAGTAAGGTGGAGGGACGGATGATGCCATCCCGCAAAAGGGTGTGGTTAGCCCTCAAGGCCCTAAAGAAAGACAATTCTCCTGAATGGATGGCATTCATCCGAGAGTACTATGGGAATTGGCGGACATACTGGCTGCACTCCTGGCGGAGCTTTTCAGCAGGTCACTTGAGACAGGGAGGGTACCTAGGGATTGGCGAGGCACATGTGGTACCAATCCATAAAGGGGGTTAAAGGAAGTACCAGGTAACTATAGACCCATCAGTTTGACCTCGGTGGTGGGAAAATTAATGGAGTATACTAAAGGAGCGATTGGGGTTTACTTGGAGGAGGGAGGTCTGGATAGTCAGCAACATGGGTTTGTGCCAGGTAGATCATGTCAAACCAACCTTGTGGAGTTCTATGAATGGGTAACATCAGAACTGGACAGGGTAAGCCTGTGGATGTATTATTCTTGGACTTCAGCAAGGCTTTGACTCTGTCCCCACAATGGTCTGGTGGAGAAACTGATGGGTTAGAGTAGGCCCTTGATAGTCAGATGGATAGAAAACTGGATAGCTGGACGACTCAGAGAGTAGTGGTCTGTGGGAGCTCTCGAACCCTAGAGAGGTTGGTAGTGGGTACCACAGGGCTCGGTCCTGGTCCAATCCTGTTTAATGCATACATATCGGACATCAGGGATGGTATAGGGTGTGAAATGAGTCTCTTCGCTGGATGACCCAAGATGGGAGCAGTAGTTGAGGGAGAAGAGGGAGGTTGGCCTGCAAGGGACCTGGACACCCTGGAAGCTGGGCTCACACATGGAAATTAAATTTCAATATCACCAAGTGCAAGGTGTTGCATCTTGGTCGGGAAACCTAAACACAGGTACACCCTGGGAGGGGAGGCGCTGGAAGCCTCAATAGGGGAAAAAGACCTAGGGGTCATGGTGGATACATGTATGAATAACTCTGAGCAGTGCAGGAGAGCAGCTAGCAAGGCAAACAGGATGTTGGGATGCATCGTAAGGGGGATCACCTCTAGGAGCAAGGAAGTTATTCTGCCGCTGTACAATGGACTGGTTAGACCACACCTTGAGTACTGTGTACAGTACTGGAGACCACACTTGAAGAGGGACATACAGCTCCTGGAGAGGGTACAGAGGAGGGCAACAAAGATGATACGAGGGCTAGGGATTTGACTTATGAGGACAGACTTGAGGAGCTCTGCCTGTTTTCATTGGAGGAGAGGAGAGACAGGGGACATGATTGAGGTCTTCAAGTACCTCAAGGAATATATAGGGTAAACATGGAGGGATCTTAGACTAAAGCAGGAAGGCATCACCAGAGGCGTGGTTTGAAGTTGGAAGGTGGAAGGGTGAGGGGGAAAAGAGGAGGAGGTTTTTCACTGAGAGGGTGGTGGACCCTTGGAATGCACTGCCTGGTGAGCTGGTTCAGAGATCCAGAGTGGAGGGTTTTAAGAGAGGGTGGGACAGACACAGAAAGGGGATGTATCAGATGATGGCCTGTCCCGGGGGCGGGGTGGGGATGGATGATAGGGGTTTCTGGAGCACAAGGGATGGGAGGGTCTCGGCACCCAACTAAGGATCTAGGTTCGAGCAGACTCGATAGACCATAAGGCCTAATCTGCTGGCAAATAGTATGTTAGTAAGCCAGTGATAGAGAGGAGGAGGAGAAGGACATCGTCAGCATCAGTGCTGGTGACGATGACTGGGATGATCCCGCATGGGAGCGTTGAGTTTAAAAAGGTCAAGGGTGATGTAGGCCATGTACATGCACAGTCCATGGGTCAGTCTGTCACCAAGCCTATCAGCAGCACTCCTTCAAGCAGTCAAGTCACCCCCCCCCCCAAAACAAGTAGTCTCATGGAAGTGATGAAAGCAGCCCAAAAAGCACAAACTTCAACGCCTGTTTCTCAGCCCTCCCAGTCCCAGCAGCATGTTAAATCCAGAGGTCAGAAGTCCCTAGTTTGGGACTTTTACATGCTTGATCATGTTGATGAGACCATACCTCTGAACCTCAGAACTCTGAAATGAGGGACACTAACCCTTAAAATGAGGAATAATGAGGGACACCACAAGGGGCATCAGAATTTCCACTCTTTAATGGTTTAACACACTGTTTAAGACCATAACAGAGCCTGAAACTCAATGTAATAGCACTAAAGAATAATCTGTGCATGAAATTTGTCATTTTATGAGGAAAAACAACAATTTGTAGTAACAAATAAAAAGTCCATTTGCTCTAATGGTGATTGTTGTTGTATTTTTTTGTGTTGCTTTCTCTTGGATTTCTTTCGGCTGATGTGCCTCGCCCTGCCTCATTTGTTTTCATGATCAGTGTTGTATTTTGTAGTCACTTTCCTTGCAGACTCCAAGATTTCTTTTGGGTGATGTACTGCAAAGCACTCTCAATCTTCATTCATTTTTATAGCTAGCAATGAATTCAATGTTTTTATTCTTAGACTTTGCCTCAGTTTGGTTTTTATGTTGTCTCGCGCATGTGCAGCCAGCATATTGCGGTAGTAGCAGATTTGGAGGCACAGTCACTGTTGGGCGAATGCAGGGCACGCATCAGTAGGTGCGTCCCTCATTCCGCAATCAGGCGGCATGCAGGCGCCACATCAGCAATTTGGAATTTGGCCACCAAATCTAACAAAAGGTCCGCTGCAATGAGAGTGGAGCTCTCATGCAGCGTGACCACAAGACGCCTCCCGATGTGCACGCAACACTGCCGCCACCTCCTAACAGAATGCCGATGAGGAGCCCACTCCCCTTCAGCATAATGACCCTCCTCCCATTTACAATGTATACCGAGGGGGTGCCCAATCCCCCTCGGCATCATGCGCCCCTCCAACAGTTTTTCTTTGCCGACAGGTGGGCCCAATCCCCATCAGCATAATATCTCCCCCCACTTTTGTTGTGTGCCGGGTACCCAATCCCCTCAGCTCGTGTCCCCCCCCTTCAGAATGTGCCGGCGGGGTGCCCAGTCCCCCGTCGGCCACAGCATCCCCCAAAATAGGGGGCACGCTTGAGAGCCCACCCCAGCTTGCCAAATATCCTGTGATTTTTTTTAAACCTGTAACAAAGAAACGGTCCTCGCGATCTCCCCTGCCCTCCCTAAAACCTGCACCCACACGCTGCGCCCAGTGCCTCCCACTGCCCCCAACCCACACTTACCTCCGGAGTCCGGCGTGACGATCTTTGGTGGACAGGGAACACGTCTGCACTCTTCAAAGCCGACCGCGAACTGAAGAAATGCCGGTAAGCTACTTCCAAGCAGCACTGGAAGACAATAAAAATAACATTGCCAAGTTCTGAAGCATCCTGAAAGAGGTAGAAGGCCACACCACTGATGCCTCCCTCCCCATCAAAATAGTGTCTGGGAATGAAGCCTTTACGGACAAAGCAGATATTCTAGACCACCTTAACAAACACTTCGCTACTGCGGGATTGGCCTTTGGTACCTTCCCAATCAGCAAGCTGAGCCCACACGAGGACACCACTGCTGTTACTAGCCCCGATGCTAAAATTAACCAGTGTTACTCTACTGCCTTCAGCTTCCGACCTGTTACCTTCAAGCAAGTAGAGGACCTCCTTTTGGTGCTGGATATAAAAAAAGAGCGCCGGTGCAGACAATATCGAACCCTACTTCCTAAAAATTGGCCACTACCACCTGACCGCTCCCATTACCCACTTATTCAACTCATCCCTAATGGAAGGTACATTACCCAACCTATGGAAAACTGCACACATCATCCCCTTGTTCAAGTCTGGGGACCCAAGCGATATGAACAACTACCAGCCAATCTCCCTACTGCCTACTCTCTCTAAATTACTTGAGAAAATTGTTAACACACAAGTCAGGGAGCACCTGGACTCACAGAATCTTCTAAACGCCACCCAGTTGGGTTTTAGAGTTAAGCACAGCACAGTCTCTGCCCTTGCTAAAGTAACCACAGACTGGCAAATGGCCCTAGATTCTAAGAAACATGTGTTTGCTCTATTCCTTGACTTCAGTAAGGCCTTCGACACTGTGGACCACAACATTATGCTTAGTGCCTTGAGTGACATCGGTTTTAACAGTACCACCATTAAATGGCTCACCTGCTACCTTACTAACAGATTTCAGCAAGTTAAAGCATCAGGAGATCTGTCTCCCCTAAAGCCATTGTTACGAGGTGTCCCCCAAGGCTACATTTTGGGCCCAATCTTATTTGCAATCTACATCAACAACCCTGACTTTCACCTGTGCACAGCTAATGTACACCTCTTTGCTGATGATACTGTTCTCTACACCGTTAACTCCTCTCTAGATCTGGCATATAAGGACCTACAGCATGACTTTATCTCTCTCTCCAGCACAATCTAATTAAACATAAGCTCCTGCTCAATGCTAAAAAGACCAAAGCTATGATTATCTCCCCAAAGGCAGCCCCCGGTCCTGTGTGCGACCTAAAGATCCTAGCACTCCTGGGTGAACCCCTTGAAATGGTGGATAACTTTAAATACCTAGGGTTCTGGCTGAACAACAAACTGAACTTTCTATACCATCTGAATGAGGTCTCCCAAAAACTGAGACAGCGCTTAGACATATTCTACCGCATTAAACATCTCCTCACCAAAGAAGCCAGAAAAAGGCTTGTGCAAACCACATTCATGCCACTTCTGGACTATACCGACTTCCTGTACAATAACTGCCCCACCTCAGTGCTTAGTAAGCTTGACACCCTCTATCACAGGGCCGTGAGGTTCATCCTCAACCTACCTTCTCGCACCCACCATTGCCTGCTATACCGTGAGCTGGCGTGGTCCTCCCTTCCTATAAGGAGGAAAAGAAATGCTCTTCTCTGGTTCTACAGAGCACTGTCTGATAAGCTTCCAGCGTACATTTTGAGCCTCTTCGAGCATGCAGAAGGTGCTTATGGCTTGAGGCACTTCTCTATACTTTGCTTTCAGATACCTAGAACAAAAACATCTCATGGCTCGGCTGCAATCAACTACTCCTTCCCTTCCCTTTGGAATACCATGCAAAGCTCCCTAAAACTTTATACCCTTCCTGGACTAATCGCCTTCAAAGCAATGTTAACTGACTACCTGAGTGAAACCTGCAACTGCTTTAGGTGACCAAGCTCCTTTAACCACCAACACTTCGTTTGAGCTATTGGGTTTTTAGCTACGCTTAGCTCCCAAGTTATGGGGCACCCAACACTTTTACCTTCCTTCTCGTTCTTTCCCTCTTTCTCTCTCTCTCTCTCTCTCTCTCTCTCTCTCTCACTCTCACTCTCACTCTCACTCTCACCTCCTTTACACAGGTCTGACTCATAATACACATGCTGGTGATGCCCTGACTCCGGACCCTATCTGCTTGTAATATTGTCATCTGGTATATTATGACCTGTCTGATATCCCACATGTATTTTTGTACACATGTTACTGATTCACTGTCTCTTCCAAACTGCTGTAATACTGTCATCTGTTGTTATAACCCACATGTATTTTTCTGCTCTGTTTACCCTTGCCTGTAGCCTGTCATTGTCCAGGACCACCTTGAAAATGAGCTTGCTCAATGGTGTCTACACCTGGTTAAATAAAGTTTGATTGATTGATTGGCATAAATAGGGTTTTTTCAACTTTGATGCATATCTCAGGCATTTTGGGGGAATTTTTCCACCAAATTTTCAACATGGGGTTATGGGACCCCTCCTCATGAATTCTGCCACTGTCAAGGTGTTATTCGGTCCCGAAAGGTGATTTTGCGGTCACTGCGCGGAATCACCTTTCGGGACCGATTAACGAAACGACAGTGCCACTGTTCATAAGGGGGGTTCTCAAAAAGCCTATATTGCAAATTTGGTGGAAAAAATCCAAAAAATGGCTGTTTTTACGAGCGTGTGTTGTGCAGTTTCCACGCATGCTCATAACTTCGTGAATTTGCAATATTTTCACTCCAGATTTTCAAAATTGGCATTTTTCCATACCTCCTTATGAACAGTACAGCTGTCATTTTTCACATCCCGCCCTAAATGTGTTTTCGCACCTGTGGCGCACAATGGGGTGGTCACTGTGCGAAATCAATGTTTCGGACACATTAACAGAATCACACTGCCACTGTTCATGAGGGGAGGTCCCAGAATGCCTATGTTAAAGATGTGGTTAAAAAAATCCCAAAAATAATTGGGTTACGGACGTGTGTTGCACAGTTTCTATGCATGCTCATAATTTCACCGATTTTTCATATTTTCACTCCAGATTTTCAACGTTGCCATTTTTTTACATCTCCTCATCAACAATAAAGTTGTCATTTTCCACATACTGCCCAACATGTGTTTTCGTCCCTGTGTCTCCAAATGGCATAGCTACTGTGCAAAACCACCTTTCAGCTAACAAACTGATAGTGCCGCTTTTCATGAGGTGGGCTCACAAAAAGCCCATGTTGAAAATTTGAAGTGAAAATACCAACACACGCCTACGTTGTTAGGGTTTCCATCTGTAGCACCCCACCCTGTAGAGACTGACAGGCATCAGGGGTGTGGCTTGGGATCATTGGCTGTAATGCTCACACTATTCCACCCCCACCCTGCAGCCAGTGACAGGCATTGTGATGTGCCTTGAACTGCTCGGCCACAAAGTTCACCCCATTCTCCTATACTGCACCCACCTCAGCATATTTCCTTATGGAATGGGGTAAGTAAAACACCCAAAGACCCCAAAGCACACCACGACACTTGTCAGTGTCTACAAGGTAGGGTGAGGCGAAATGGCATGAGTGGTCTAGCTGACGACCCAAAGGCACACCCCTATGCCTGTCAGTCTCTACAGGGTGGGGGTGGGGTTGGTGTCATTTTAATAAATCAATCAATCAGTTAAGCAATCAAAATCTTTATTTATCCAAGCGGGCACCATTGAGCAAGGCTCATTTGCAAGGTGGACCTGGCCATGAATACATCAAAGTACAGTACAGAAACAGATATACAAAAAGCAATAATATACAAGGAAGAAAAAGTAAATACAGTGTATACAGTACAGTACAAAGTTGAAATAAAAAAAAAACAGCATTATTTTACAATTGAAGAAGTCAACAATCAACCATAGGCATACAGGGGTTATAAGCAGAGATCTTTTGAGTGAGGCAGCTGGCAACTACACATATAGGGAAAGAGGCCATGTATGGAGTGGCAGGTTAGAGAGGTAAAGAAGAGGAGGGATATATTACCGACGACTGGGGGAAAAATTGAGCTAAAACCACAGAAAGTGACGATGGCTGTCGTGTGCTTGTTTATTATGATAATGACTCAGGAGGGGTAGATAATTGGGACACTACTATGGATGGAGGTGGGACTTTAGCCAGGCTGGAGTGGACAGGGAAGGGTAGGTGCAGCAGGAAAAGTTAATAGGGAAGGAGTGAGAGCCAGGGTTAGAAACATGGCGAGCGTCAGGATGGAAAGGGGGAGTTGCGGAATTAGTGGGCTAGCAGTGAGGAAAACATTTGCAAGGTGCTTTCATGTAGCGATCGTAGAGCGCCTTGAAGATATTCAGGCTAACAGGGCAGCTCAGCTTCAAGTTCCTTTGTAAACCGTTCCACAATGTGGGTAAAGAGAAGCTTAGAGCAGCTTTGCCGAAACGAGTTTTGACCCTTGGAACTTGGAGGGCAATTAGGGAATAGCTCCTTAGAGCGTAGGTACCTAACACATTCCGGGGCATACAATCTGAGACATATGAGGGGAGCTTGTTGGTCACCACTCTGAAGGCCCATAGGGCGGCATTTCTGTTCCTTCTATAGTGAAGGGAAGTCCAGCCTAACAGTGAGTACAGGGAGCAGTGGTGTCTGGAAAGTGGAAGGCCAGTAATGAACCTGATAGCTCTGTGATAGAGGTTGTCCAACTTAGCCAGTGCAGAGGCAGTGCAGTGGCTGTAGAGCAGGTCCGCGTAATCTATTAAAGATAGGAAGGTAGCTTGAACCAGTTGAATCTTGGCCTCCTTTGTGAGCAGGTGGCTAATTCTGTAGAACAGTCCTAATCTTTGCCTTAGTTTCTTCTGTAGTTCTTCGAGATGGTCAGCGAAGGAAAGTTTATGATCGAGCCAAACTCCCTAGATATTTGAATTTAGCTACATACTCTAGTGTTTCTCCAAGAACAGCGGTAATTTGTGGGATAGCTCCCCCCCCCCAGCAGGAATTGCCGCATTAATACTTCACTGCCATTCCTATTATGCGTCTCTAACTCCAGCACTACCAATGCCAATGCCAGCGAGACAACATTCGGCATTGACAAATGCTTGTTACTTTTGTTACCATGCTGAAAGCACATTCAGCCCTCAGCATTAGAGTACAGCAAACACGAGACTGTCATCACAAGTCATTTAAGTAGGTTTATTTCTTCACAGGTTGCATTCATTCTTGTGAGCACAGTACCCCAGTAGCTGGATGCCTGTGGAGGATCTTGAATTAGGTCTTCTGTGTCTTGAAACTGATACATTGAGAACTGGTCCATCAGCTGGCTGGCTTCTTCAGCACTGTTTATAATTTCTAAAGTAGCAGCAAGATCAGCTACAGCTTTGGCTGACAGCTGGAGCTTTGAAGCAGGATCTAGAAACAAGGTTGCATTTTTCAATAGCTGATCTCTTGAAGAGAATTTTGTCATTTTCCTTAGCACAGTCTCATAGAACAATGCAGCCTTTTTATAAATGTTGATTTCTACTGCTGTTCCACTTATGCTGTCATCATGTTATTGAAGGTAGTCCTCAACTTCTGGGCCAACATGTATCTCGTGCGACAGAAAATTAGCTTGGCTGTCCAGTACCTTGCAGTCATTTTCCTTTACAAGTTTGACTGCAGCCTCTGGTCTTAGAAGTCATCCAGCAAATAACTGCACAATCTTGCACAGATCGTTATGTAGGGTCAGCATTTGCTTTTCTTGTGCGTGCATCCTAATATCAAACTGACAAAGGGGCACCAGTTCATATTTCAGAAAAAGAAACATGGCTTTAATTTCATGATCTTGTAGGCATTTACAAATTAAGTTCGACTTTGGCAGTCCAAGATTCCACTGACAAGAAATAGGACTTCAGTGCATCCCACATGTCAGTCATCTGCTTTATCACCTTGTGCAGGCTAAGCCACCTTGTGGTGACATGCTTTATTATTTTCACGGGTTCCACATCAGCAAACAGGGCATACTCTTTGAGTAGCTGCTGTCTCTGGGAGCTAGACGAAAAGTGGCAATACACATCTGAAATCAACTCAACAGGTACCTTTATATCCTTAATAGCAGATTTACTACAGATATCTGCCAAATGGCAGCAACAACCCATATTTACAATGTTTGGGTTCATTTGTTTCACTGTGGACAGCACAGAGTTATTTCTCCCAGTCATCGATGCTGCCTTGGCTGACGAAAAGGCAACAAGATTGTTAGGGAGAATGCTGAATCTGTTTTAAAACTCCATTAAACAGTTAAACATTGCCTCTCCAGTCCTTGTTACACATTCTGGTGTGTGCAAAAAATGAGTAACATTCTTTTTCAGGCTCTCATCAAAATATCCCACTGTGGTACCAATCCATAAAGGGGGGTTAAAGGAAGTACCAGGTAACTATAGACCCATCAGTTTGACCTCGGTGGTGGGAAAATTAATGGAGAGTATACTAAAGGAGCGATTGGGGGTTTACTTGGAGGAGGTGGGAGGTCTGGATAGTCGGCAACATGGGTTTGTGCCAGGTAGATCATGTCAAACCAACCTTGTGGAGTTCTATGAATGGGTAACATCAGAACTGGACAGGGGTAAGCCTGTGGATGTATTATTCTTGGACTTCAGCAAGGCGTTTGACTCTGTCCCCCACAATGGTCTGGTGGAGAAACTGATGGGGTTAGGAGTAGGCCCTTTGATAGTCAGATGGATAGAAAACTGGATAGCTGGACGCACTCAGAGAGTAGTGGTCTGTGGGGAGCTCTCGAACCCTAGAGAGGTTGGTAGTGGGGTACCACAGGGCTCGGTCCTGGGTCCAATCCTGTTTAATGCATACATATCGGACATCGGGATGGTATAGGGTGTGAAATGAGTCTCTTCATGATGACTCCAAGATGGGAGCAGTAGTTGAGGGAGAAGAGGGAGGTTGGCCCTGCAAGGGGACCTGGACACCCTGGAAAGCTGGCTCGCACATGGAAATTAATTTCAATATCACCAAGTGCAAGGTGTTGCATCTTGGTCGGGAAACCCTAAACACAGGTACACTCCTGGGAGGGGAGCGCTGGAAGCCTCAATAGGGAAAAGACCTAGGGGTCATGGTGGATACATGTATGAATAACTCTGAGCAGTGCAGGAGAGCAGCTAGCAAGGCAAACAGGATGTTGGGATGCATCGTAGGGGATCACCTCTAGGAGCAAGGAAGTTATTCTGCCCTGTACAATGGACTGGTTAGACTACACCTTGAGTACTGTGTACAGTACTGGAGACCACACTTGAAGAGGGACATACAGCTCCTGGAGAGGGTACAGAGGAGGGCAACAAAGATGATACGAGGGCTAGGGGATTTGACTTATGAGGACAGACTTGAGGAGCTCTGCCTGTTTTCATTGGAGGAGAGGAGAGACAGGGGGACATGATTGAGGTCTTCAAGTACCTCAAGGGAATATATAGGGTAAACATATATAGGGTAAACACTAAAATTACCAGCAATTTAATATCACCAATATCAGTACTCTGATCCAGATACACACAAAATGGGACCTTTTGGCACATTTTGGCAACCTCAGTTTGATATTTGGGACCTAGAACGTCTCTGGCAATGCAGCTGGCTTTTGTGGCTCCACAGCTCATCTTCTTTACAACTTCTGGATCTCCACAATGCTTCTTAGTAAATTTTGTAATGTGGTCAGCACAAGAAAAAGAGAAGTTGTGCTCTGCCAGCAAGCTCACAAAAGCCACCTCTGCCTCTGTCACCGTGGATGCAGTTTGTGTATGGAAGAAATCGCTCACCTTTATCCCAGCAGCTTGCCTTGTATTCTGCTGATGCTTCTCAGACTTTTCACATCACAGAACATCATGACGTCCACCATGGCTTACTGTAAAATCACATCTACAGGTCTTGCAGAAAGCAGATATTGGCCCGTACCGACTCTCACTGACCCAGTTGAACTCTTTAACCCAGCTGTTCTGCAGCACAGAGTACCTCTTGTACTTTTTCTCTGGCATCTTTGCACCATCTTCTGTTCTCTTTCTCTTCTGTGACTCTGGTGTTGAGGTCAAGACAGCTGCTGCTGCAGAACTAGTGCCCACTGTGCAGTCCGACTCCTCATTCATGTTTAAATCTATTCTACAGTAACTGTAAAAAAAATATCCAAAAATAAAATTACATGGATGTTGTGGAATCCAGCACCAGTATTCCATTACCAATACCAGCAATCAGGAAAATATATAGTCTGCAGTCATCCAGTGTGCTGCACCGCACTACACAGGGCGGCACCAATCAGAGTAACACACTTTATTTACCGACTGGACTGAAACTGGAAGTGGAACCACTAATTGGGTTGAGGAGGACCCAGGCAGTCGAGGCAAGGTGGGCACTAGCTACATGGCAAACAAGAAAGATCAGCACAGCACACTGCAGTGCACGTACATAAAAGGTTTCCAAATACAGCCAGCAACCACTAGCAGCCAACCTATGGACTAAGCCTGAAATAAACTGCCTCTCTCAAACAAACACGTCAGTCTGTCACAATCACAAATGCAAATTATGGAATTTCACAAACTTGCAGGCAGACACATCACAAATTAATAAATTCACAAAAGAAGACTAAAGTACAAGAAAAAAAAGCTTTCTGAGGAGTTAGTCAATATCCAGACTCCAGAGCCAGATAGTCCAACAACACAAAAAAATGCCCCTTATGAGCTCCAGCCGGGGGCTCCTTTCTCAGACCTCAGAGTCAGTTGCCCACAACTGGACCAAACGCTGAACCCCAGGACCCAGCCCATCACGCCCGCGGCTGCCCCCTCCTTGTCAGCCAGTCAGATATTAAACACAAACAAGCTAGGCTATGCACAGCTTCTCCAGTTGTCTGGACTGTGACTGCGTTGTTGTTTCATCATCATCTTGGTCACTCTGACTCTGCTCTGCATGGTCAACAAAACAACATGTGCATTGCTATTGCAATTGCCAGGAAGTTATTACCCCTACAGATCATTGGTGAGGCCATACCTCGAGTACTGTGTCCACTAGTTCTGGAGGTCTGCCTCACCTAAAAAGGATATCGACCATCTGGAGACGGTGCAGAAAAGGGCCACAAAGATGATGCAGGGGCTGCATCATGAGCACCATACAAGAGACAAGACTCAAAGAGTTGAATTTATTCTCTCTACAACATGATAGAAACATTTAAGTATGTCAAGGGAATTAACAAAACTCAGAAGGATAACCTCTTCCAGAAAAACAGGGCGGCGCGGGCTGGGCGCATAGAAGACGGCACAACTTGCGTCTGGTGGGAGGCAAGTTTAAAAGCAACTCCTACTTTTTTACTGAGAAACTAGAGTGATAGACCCATGGAACAGACTGCTACCAGAAGTGGTGGCATCCAAGACAGTAAGGGAATTCAGACTCGATTGGGACAGGCAATGTGGGCAACTTAGGGAAAAAATACAATTGGGGGTATGGGCAGAATAGATGGACCACACATCCCCATCTGCCAACACTTTTCTTATGCTTTTATTTTGTTGTTATGTTACACAAATAATCATAGTTTTTTTCACAAAAGTCTTTTATTTACAAGAAATCATCCTGCAGCCCCTCAGTAGTCTTCCCCCCACCATCAATACAGTGTCATTGAATTGTCTGTGTCTAAGACACATTGACTTCGACTCCATAATCCTCTGTGACACTGACTCAACATGCATTGGTGCAGGGTAAACACTAGGCTGGGTAGGGGCAAGGGGCAACTTATAAGGTCTGATTCTGAACTGGCAGCAGCAGAGCTTGCAGCGACATGATCATCACTGGGGCTGCTCCTGGGGCTGGGCATGTTTATTGTTTTTTTATTTCATTTTTTGTTGACCGGGTAAATGCACTAGACAGATTCTGCCTATTTTCAGGCACGACCCGGGGAAGGGGATACAGATGAATGCCAGCTGACTTTGAACCAGATTAAGCTGTTGGTGCTATTTTTAGTGAATGGGGGGAAATTTGGCCAGGGCACAGGGGAAATTCCCCTACTGTTTTCAGTAGGGGGGTGCTGTTCCTGAGTGCCAGAATGGAGGAGAACAGTAGTTCACTGGATGCCAAGGAGGACGGTAAAGCAAAAACCTCTGGGAGTGGGATGGCTGGAATGCACCCGAGGGATGGCCAGCAAATCACCTCCAACATTGAGGTTACAAAACAAACTGAGCCAGTACAAATGGAAGTGGAAGAAAATGAGGAGGATGACGAGGAGGAGATTGTCAATATGCCTGTGGGTGAACTTACTCTGCAGGAAAAACAGTAAGTTTTAGAATCAGAATTATGGAAAATTTGATTGCTGATTAGGAAAACAAATGAAATACAACACCAAGATGAAGAAAAAAAAAAGAAAACGATCTGTGCAGTCATGAGAGCAGTTGAAGAAAACTTGCCAAGGAAAAAATTTGATAGCCGACCCAAATACAGATTGCCTGTATTCAGACAAACAGACCACACCCCAGAGCCGTGGGAGTGGAAACAGAGAAGCATGAAACTGGTCGCCCCAGTCAGCACTGAAAAATGCAGGTTGGACTGAAACCCCAGAAGGGGCTTGGCTACCTAATCCGCAAACATCACAGCCAGGAGAAAAAGTTAGGAGAGACCCAGTGGTAAACTTGGAAACGGAGTTAAACCCCGCTGCACGATGCACTTCTGAAACCTCAGGTACTGAGCAATTACCTTTACAAATATCTGATGATACTGAATTAGTAGAAACTGGAGTTGAATGCCCAAATATAAATTCGAATAGTCTCCCTCTCCCTGATCTTTCAGGACAATAGAATGGGACAGGAGAGGCCTCCAACACCACGTTTGCCAGTCTGTTCCACAAACCAGTGGAACTTGCAAAAAGATGGAATGCAATCCATCTCCGCTACATTGGAAACAGAGACAAAATACCAGACGGACAGTTTGTTGGGATTTTCACCTTCTGAAGTCTACGCATTGATACATGCTACAGGGGAGGCCTCCTTCAATATTAGTTTTAAAACCATTGCTGAACAAGAGCGTTTTGGTGTAAATTTGCAAACATCAAGACAAACCAACTGTGGGAACCTTTCATTGTCATACCTCTAACTAAACAACCTTTTTGTGTAATTACCATATTGTTTAGGAATAAAGGGGTTAATATAACAGATGTTGTATTGGCTGGAAAAACGATGTACTGTACAAGGGAACCCTATCCCTACACTGGATGAAAAAAGGGTTTTGCACAGGGAGGTAGAACATCAAGATCCAGCTATAGCGCAAAGGAAATTACATTGTTTACCTTCCAAATTGTTTTTACATAGGGAGGGATAAAGTTTTTTTCTTTTATCCAGGTCAGCCTATATCCTGGTTTAAGTGTGGGTTGAACAGGCACATTAGCGTAAATTGTGATATTCTCAAATGTACAAACTGTGGGGAAATGGACCACCCAAGTGCCCACTGCTTCAGAATCTTAAGTGTAACCTGTGTGATGAAATAGAACATAATTTCATGGACTGTCCATGGGCCTCCAAAAATGTAGATTTGTGAATCCAGCAATATTACATGAAAACAGCTCCTAAAACCAATACGGACTATATGGGCCATAATGTAACAAATGAAACCAACATAAATGAAAGAGATGCCTCAGTAGATCAACATAGAATTGAATATTCTAGTGAACGGGGACCTGTGACGACATACCCTGGCGGGATGCAGGCCCAATCACCACACGCTGAAATGCCCCCACCAGCCACAAATACTGTTCTGCCAAATTATACCATAGTGAAGAAAAAAAAGGGGAAAAAGACAAAAGGACCCTCAAAACAAAGTACTGTACTTCCCCAAGAGAAACAGGCAGAACTCAGTAATAAGTTTGGTCCATTAAAGTGGGCAGATTGCACTGAGGAGGGGGACTCAGACAATGAATCTTGTCAGATCAACGCAACCAGACATGGTTACAGACTCTGAACCTATAGAGGAGTCTAGACCCAGGGCATGAAGATCTGCCAGGTTTACAAGAGCATCCCATAAAGTAAAATGATGAGATTTTTGTTTGCTTTTTATTTCAGATGCAGCACTTGCCATACAGTATAAAACCTGCCTCGTTGAATACGTACAGTATTCTTTCTGAAAGGAAAAGACTCAGTACCTTTTCATATTTTTGGAACTCTGACCCAGATTGCATTTTTTTTCAGGATACTCTGCTGCATTACCCGGTGGATATAGAAACTGCTACCCGTAGCTAGGTTTGGGGTCAAAGTGTTTGGTCAGTAGGAGAGGATGTGTGTTCAGGAATAAGAATTTGTTTCTTCTCTCCCATAGTGCATGTTATTAATCATATAGAAATTGTTCCAGGAAGGGTGCTTCTATTGGATTTTTGACTTAAATCTGTAATATTTCATATTATTAATTACGCCTCCCCAACTAAAGTTCGATTGGGTTGCCATGCTTAAAAAACTGAAACCATACCTCTTGACTTCCAAAAATGTTATATTAGGGGGTAACTTTAATTGTAGCCTCATAAAGCCAAATACTGATACAACAGGAAAAAATATTTTTTGTGACTCCCATTGTTCATCCAAACTAATAATAGATATGGGTTTAAAAGACGTTTTCTCTGGGTTAGCACCAACCCCCCCCCATACTTATTTTTGTGGTAATAGGTCCTCCTGCATTTATTTTTTTTTTTTATTTCCAAAACTTTTAGCATTCAAAAGGCCATAGTAAGGCCTGTAGCCACATCTGATCATTCCCTGTTAACTATTATATTGGGGAACCTTCCTGAACAACAGCAAGGGCAGGGGATTTAGAAATTGAATGTAGCTTTGCTTAATAACAGTATGATTTCAAAGGGTCTCAGTTATATGCTGGATGCTAGGACATTGGCATACTGTCTATATGATGACAGTGGGGATTGGTGGGAGGATACCAAAGTGGAAGTGGTTTCTTACTTACAACTTATGAGAAGAATAAATAGTAAAGTGCAAAAGGATGCACAGGCTGAATTAAGAAAGAAATTGCAGGAACTGTATGCCTTGCAAACCGAGGGGGTAGGGAGTTTCTCTACACAAATAAAAACAGTTAAGGAAGAACTAATGACACTACAACATGAAAAAAATGCGTGGTCTGGAGAGACAACAGCAATACAGTATAAAAGGAAAAAAAGGTGGTTACTGTTCCCTTGGACACTTGCAAAAATATTTCTGAACAACAAACCATTTATTTTTTGAATGCTAAAACAGGGAATATAGCCACACATAATTATGACATCTTAGAAGAAATACAAGTTTTTTTCACTTCCATGTACACTAGTCAGAATTTACCCACAGAACACATTGAACGATGGTTAAAGGGATGTAACCATCCAACCCTTCCCCCTTATTTACGAGATAGTTTGACATCTCCTATCACCCAAAAGGAGGTAGGAGCTGTGATTCAGTACTTAAATTCCGGAACAACTCCTGGAGAGGATGGGTTGCCTCATGAGATTTTTAAAATTATCTTTGAAAAACTGTCTATGGAACTTACAGAGATGTGTAATAATGCTTTAAATTCAGGGAAGCTACCTAACTCTATGTACAGTATACAGGGGAACTTCTCTTACTCTATAAAACAGGGGACTATGGAGACCTTAAAAATTGGAGGCCCATAACTATTTTAAATACAGACTGAAAAATTTTAATGAAGATCTTGTGTAACAGAATGTCTGGAGCCCTGGACTCTATTATTCATCCCACACAATTTAGTGGAGTCACATCTAGAAAGATACAGGATGCGCTTATTTTGATCAGGGATATTCTAACAAAAGGGCAAGATGAGGAGGTGATGGGGTATTTTATTAGCCTAGACCAAGTGAAGGCCTTTGATAGAATCGAATATAACTATCTGTGGGCAGTTATGGGAGTGTATGATTTTCCGCTTTTATTCATTTAATGGATTCAAACCTGTTATAAAGCAGTTTGCATTAAACTTAGTGTGAATGGGTAGATAGGTAACAAAATCTGGTTTCATAGAGGTGTTAGGCAAGGATGCCCACTGAGTCCACTTCTATATATATTAACCTTGGACCCCCTTCTGCGTAAACTAAATCAGGACACTTTGGTGCAGGGTCTATCAGTGGGAAGTGAAGATGCTCCAATTTGCTCTATAGCTTTTGCCGATGATGTGGGGATAGTAGTAGCAGACAGTACATCTGGGGTGACCGCCACAGAAATTATTTCTGATTTTGAAATGGTGTCTGGATCCCAAATAAATAAAACAAAAAGTTGCATGTTCCCCGTAGGCCCTTCTAGTCGTGATGGGGACAGTTTTTTGGGGTTTCCAGCGATAAAAGAGGAACAAAAAGATACTTGGTTTTTTTTTTTGGAGGACCAGCTCCATATTTATACAACTGGGAAGTGAAATTGAAAGAAGCATCCTCTATGGTGACAAAATGGAACACTTGAAAAGTGGGAAAAAAGAAATTGATCTTTATGATCAAGACGTTCTTGCTTCCTCTTTTTACTTTTCTAAGTATGCTTCCCCCCAAAAGAGTTTGAAACTACCCTGTATAGCATTTTTTTTCAATGCCTATGGGGGAAGTTGTTTAAATCCCCTGAAACGAGGAACTGCATATCTTCCAGTACCACAAGGTGGGCTAGGAATGGTAAACCCCCTGGCATTCCTGTATTGTATTTTTAGTTACCAAAATATAGTGCCCTTGTTACAAAACAAAAGAATTATATGGAAGATATGGGCATGGCACTCGTTGGGGACAGTTCTAATTGACTGGGGAGAAAATACCCTGATTCCTAAGCAAAAACGAGTGCAAAATCTCTCCCCTTATTTCTCCGAGGCAATTAGTAAATTAAAACTATGGAAACTGATGAAAATGGAGCTGCATACTATAACTAGAAAGTCTATGTATAGTAGACTAGTAACACGGTATTATTTGGAAGCTCCATGGTATTATGAAAAATCACAAACATAAATTAAATCTATATCTGATAGATTAGTATGTCAAAGAACCCCAACATACATGGGGGACTTTTTGTGGCTATGTGTACATAAAAAGTTAGGGGTAAAAGAGAATATTATTTATTTATTTATTTATTTATTAAAGAGATTTACCAGATAAGCATACTGAGCGGGAATCCTCTCGTTTCCAGATGTGACCTGGAGTTACATTACATTAAATTGCTAAGTTACATAGGTACTGTACATAGGCAGTGGTGCCGTGAAACAGGTACATAATGGTACATACATCAGGTTCAACAGACACAGAAAGGGGTGAGACAACAGGTCCAGAGATGTTACAGGCAGGACTTATGCATTCATTGTTTAGTTACAAACTAATATGAAACACAAGTGGCAGAACGGATGTGTCCATTTATGCATGCCAGAGAGGGTTGTGGATGCATGGAACGGCCTTCTGGAGAAGGTTGTGGAGTCAAAAACAGTGGTTGAATTCAAGCATGCATGGGACAATCATAAGGCAATTCTAGGGGTTGGGGGGTAGAAAGAAGTAGGCTGCTGGTTAACTAGGATCTGCAGCTTATCCGTTAGGTAGGGAAATGGGCAGACTGGGTGGGCCAAGTGGTCCTTATCTGCCGTCAAATTCTATGTTTCTATGTTTCTATGTCCAAGGGGTGAGACCTGTGTAGAAATAGTGGAATCAGTGGAGCATCTCTTTTTAGAATGTCCATTTGCTGTGTCCTTGTGGGAATATGTAAGGGTGACATGGCCCTCCTGCACATTTAACAGTCTCACAGCAGACATGTTATTTTTAGGTTTGTTCCCTGTAAGCTGGAGGAAATGGGAATATAGTACTTTACATTTAATTTTCTTGAGTATAACTTACCATTTATGCATGCCAGGTGTGGGTTTACCCTTAGGCAACAAAGGAAGTCGATATAACAAGTCTTTTATACAGTTTTTCAAGAGTTATGTAGAATAAAATGGTCTGAACAGGTACGTACCTCCCCTGACTTATATAAATTGTGGTGGAGGAATACGTCCTGGTTGGACAGCGGATAACAGGTTTTTTATGTGACTTTTCGTGATACAGTATTAGTGGATTAGTTTCAATTATGCATTAACTATTATAGTTTTCAAAAAAAACGAGCTGGGATTGTCTGCTTTCATAGTTCTATATTTCTTTGTTGTTGGTTCCAATTATTTCTTTCTACGATTTGTATTATTGGATTACATGTTTTTATTTCACAGGAAAAACGTTTCCTACTCCGTTCTTAATTGGGGTGTATGCAGTAATATTCCTTTATTTGGGGATCTGTTGTTTTCATTTAAGAATCTCTTGTTGGGTTGCCTCTTCATTTAAAAAAGGGGGGATGTATGCTTTAATTTCTCATTTACTTCAATGTGTCCCGAGGTTGTTTTTTTTTTTTTGTTATTGTATTTAGTTTGTATGTGAATATTTTTTTTTCAGTTTGAATAAAACATTTCCTCTACTCTTTCTGGGGGTGGGCTGTTTTCAGTATTTATCACCCAGATTTGGGGTTGATGTATGATCAAATACTTATTTATGTTTCCCAATTTTCTTTTCTTATGATTTAGTGTGAAGTAACACCAATTTGTATGTAATTTGTTTTAAGTTATAACAAGTAGGGTGTATTGCATGCAATACTTATGTTTTTGGTTTCCATGTTTTATGTAGGATCTTGTGTGATGTAACTCTATTTTGTGTAACTGTAGTTTCAAGTTTTAATAAAAAAATTCCCCTACTCTTTTTGAGACGTGCTATGGGATCTTTAATATCCACCTGAACAACCACCAGAACAGGCAGATGGGATCTCGGTTTAACATCTCATCCAAAAGATGGATGTGATCATCAGGGGCCCGCTGTGCCCCAAAGCCAGCCAACAAGTCAGTCAGACAGCCACAGCACTAGTGAGGCAGACTCCACGGGCATGCACACTCACTCGCTCCTCCTACAGTCCTCCTGTCCTGCTAGTTAAAGGGACACATTCATGCCCAGTGGGCATCACAGTCTGAAAGCCCACAAAAAGCTCTTTCAAATGAGGTATTGTACTCAACAGGTTTAACTTGTATTCCTTGGAGGAGAGGAGGGATAGGGGAGACATGATCAAGACCTTTATGTATCTAAAGGGGATAAACAAGGTGAATATAGGAGAGATATTCCGGATCAGAAGGGGGAGGGATACTAGAGGGCACCAACTGTGGTTGGAGGGGGGAAAATTCAGGAGGGAAATCAGGAGACATTATTTCACAGAGAGGGTGGTGGACAAGTGGAACACTCTACCTGAGGAGGTGGTTTCCTGTAGGATGGTGGGCTGCTTCAAGAGGGGTTGGGTCACAGTGAGGGAGGGAATGGCTGTGGGGAGGGGTGAGGCAGCTGCAAGTTGAGGGGCTAGCTGCACAATCGAGCAGACTTGATAGACCGTGTGGCCTGTTTCTGCTGGCACTTTGTATGTTTGTATTTATCTGTAGCTAGAAGCACCCTAGAGGTACAGACGACTGAGTCTGTTCAGTATTAATACTACATTACAGCAACTCACTCGGATGGACGGATGCCCCCCCCCACGAGGGTGGACGGTTGTGAGGGCCAAAGAGGAAGAGCCTCCACCACATCACGCATAAGAGCAGTAACTCTTTCGAGACACCCCATGAGGTGGACAGTCATGAGGGCCAAGAGGAAGAGCCCTCTCTCCCACATCATGCACTGAGAGCAGTAACTCGACGACAGACTTTCACATGGGTGGAAGGTCATAAGGGCTAAAGAAGAAGAGCTCTCTCCCACATCACGCACCAGAGCAGTAACTCACTCTGACAGACTGACGCCTCCCCCACGATGGTGGACGGTCGTGAGGGCCAAGAGGAAGAGCTCTTCCCACATCACGACCGAGCAGGTACGAAAATGGCCATTCTGGCATGCTGTTGATGCCGCTTGCTCCAGTGGAACCCTGCTGCCCTCACCACCACCCTTGGGTGGACATAGCATTATATAGGGTAGGTCACGCATGCTTCTGAGCCTATCAACCTACTTCCCCATTTGCAACTTATCAGTTGCCGCCACTAGAGGCCGCCCTCATAGGACAGCCAGAAGTACATCTGTAAATCCCTAGTAAACACAGAAACGGCAACGGAATGCTAGCTAATT